>CM044565.2:1989321-2256821 GCA_024416835.2 Perccottus glenii | reverse complement strand
TGTTTTTATGATTCAGTTCAGCCTGTTTTCATCAGAAACGACATATATGACTAAAGTTCAGGCATAAGCTTAAGTGAAATGAGAGAAAACTTAAACTTTCTGAATCAGTCCAAACGGCAATGTCACCGGGTTCTTACTTCGTTTTTTATAAATTATATGTGAGGCCACTTTAAGGCCTTATACTTTTAGATTTTAAATTGGGTGACACCCCGTCCCGCCTCTGTGACTGCACAAGCCAATAGGAAGAGCTCAAACTCAAATAAAAACGGCCAACAGAAAGAGAGACTACTACAAAAACTACTACTAATGAAAAGCCTCCATGAATAGGGCAAGACCAAAAACCTGCCCACACATGGTGGGTACAAAAGGGAGAACTGAAGCAGGACTAGACCAGGACTAAAGGAAGACTAAACCAGGACGGAAGTAGGACTAAATCAGGTCTACTCCATTCTACTGGCGGGCTGGCTAGCCTTATCCACTGTACCCACCCTCAGCCCCTGCAACCTACTGAAGGTGCCCTTCTGTTTGCTCATCCTCCCTTTCCTGTCAGAGGGGTCCTTTGCACGCAGCTCACAAGCCCTGCTGTGGATGCGGTCCTCCAAGAGGAGGTGACCTCGCTACTGCACTACTACTTCGGCTACCTTCTCCAAATGCATGGAGGCGTTACCGGAGCTGCTCCATTGTCAGGGTCTCAGGGTTTTGACCTACTGGCTCGTTCTTGCACTGCAGTGCCATTTTGGAGCCTGCCTCTCACCTCCAGGGTCATCAGGGTCTTCAAGCAGTGGTACAGACAAAAGTCTGCATCTTTCAAGAAGACTTTGATTTTTATACAAGACAACGCTCCATCACATGCATCAAAGTTCTCCACTGCGTGGCTGGCCAGTAGACTTAAAGATGAAAAACTAATGACATGGCCCCCTTCTTCACATGACTTAAACCCTATTGAGAACTTTTGGTCACTTATTAAGCAGGAAATTTACAGTGAAGGTAAACAGTACACCTCTCTTTGCGGCTGCAAAAAAAGTTGATTCTGACCAGATCAAGAAACCGACTGACTCTGTGAAATTAAGGCTTGTGACTGTTATCGAAAAGAAGGATTGGCTATATTGGTCACTGAGTTTTTTGGGGGGGAAAGTTCAGAAATGTTTATTTGTAAATTTTGAGTTTGAAATTTTGAGTATGTTTATTATTCTCACTTATTATTCTCAAGTGAGATCAGAAAATCTTTGTTTTTCATTTAGTTGCATAATAATTCTGCACACTAATAGTCTCTAGTCTCTAACACTCTTAATAAACTTTTACTACTTAAATGTTCAGGTTTGAGGGTTTGTTAACATTTTGGATTGACCAAGAGCACTGTAGTTGTACAATAACAAAAAAATCCGCAAAAATACAACTTGCCTAATAATTGTGCACACAGTATATGGACAGACCAACTTCACTCTTCGACCTTCTTCAGCAGTCAGAACTAACCAACTAACTAATGGTTATAAGCTAATGTCTAGATCACATGTTGACCAACTGTTGAGCAAGATGCCGCCAAACCTATGGGACAGCTTTGCTGAATATTGTTTGAGCCGTGTCATCCTGCAGACAGGTACAGATAGAACATACATTTTCCCCAACCTAGCTGCATGATTGCAGATTAAGTCACAGGCTAAAAAAATTTCCAGTCGTGCAGCCTAATTCTTCTATATTGAGTCATACAAGCCCATGAGGACCAACAGGTGGACAGCCAGTAGCTAGACAACCAGTTCTGCTGACACTCAATGATAAGCCACCAACACTGTCATCTACTCCTTCCAAGGCCACTCTGTTTAAACACAAGCTGTACTGCCCTTGTTGTAATAATAAAGACCATTATATCAACTTATGCAACAAGTTCAAGAAACTTAGCACTAACCAGATTAGATAACTTAGAAAAAGATGGCAACCGATGTTGGAGATGTGGCCGCAGTCATGAAGCAGATACCTGCAATTTAAAGCATCCATGATTCTGGAGCTGCCCTCATGGTCAGTGTGCCTTCAACACAGATCTAATTTGATTGCCCTAACCGATCCCAAAAGGTTATGTTTTAAGTTGTGATTGTCGGTGGTACAGCAGCTGAACCTTACAGGTTATCCAGAATCCTTGTCTCTATGAACAGTAGAGAACAACTTGCAGGCTCATCTGTTACTGTCATGGTCCACTCTAGGTTTTTGGCTTCTCCGGCTTCTCCCCCTCCCTCCTCCTCCTGCTTACGGCTGGCTGGCACACCTGTCAACAATCTCCTCATCTGTAGCAGTGTATTTAGGCCTAGACCTTCCTCCCAGACTCCGCCAGATCGTCAGTCTACCTCCGTGGTGAACTAAGTCTTAGGCTGTGATTTTTGTACTTGTAATTGTTTGGACCGTTTGATTCTTATCTGCTTTTTTCTGTCTCTGCCTGCTCCAGTCTGCTCCTTCTCTGGCTCTTGGTACTCGTTTAAGTACGGCCTTGGTCTTGGTCCAGCTGCTTTGGTTACTTGCTCTCAATAAACCTTTTGAACTGCGTCTGTGTTTGGGTCCTTTTTTCAATGTGTTGTGACAGTTACAGGCTTCAACAATAAGAGTCAACGTGCATGGAGTGCTATGCTATGCAACGCCATTGCTTTCCCCCCTCCTGTGGTTAGTCTCCATGCCCCAAAGGAAACTGTGCTACCTAACCTGCATAACACCCAACACAGACTTGCTAAGGACCCCCAAGAGAGTCAGGTCCTACTGTACTGAGATCTGAAAGTCAGGCTACATAACTCAGATCACTGCCCAAGAAGCCCACCAGTTGGTGGAATCATGGAGAATATTGAGCAATCCTTCTATGTTTTTCTTCACAGCACACACAAGGCAGAGGAGGGTAGAAGCTTAGTGGACAGCCTGCGCCTATCACCTGATGATGGGGGATTTCAGTTAAGACAGTGGGCGTGCAACCTTCCGGAGTTTAGTGAGCATTTACCACCAGAAGCCAGTTCACCTGCCAGTGAGCTCTGGTTGTCTAAGAGCAGTTCTGATAGGGCTGCAACAACTAATCAGACTAATTGATTATGAAAATAATTGTCAACTAATTTCAACTAATCAAATTTTAGACTTTCCTATCCAAGGTTTTGTAAAAGATAGTTTTCTCTCAGTTACATTCTTTTCTGGATAACAATCTGATCTTTGAAAAATATTAGTCTGGCTTCAGGACACAACACAGCACTGAATCTGCTCTGCTGAAAGTACAGAATGACATTCTCTTGTCCCTTGATGTGAAAAAGTCAGGGCTGCTAGTAATGTTGGATCTTACTGCAGCATTTGACACATTTGTAGCCAATGACAAGTCGACTTGGCCTTGTGCTTTGGATCTTTGCCAGTAGTAGTACGTCCTATATACAGCTTCTGGGCTGATGAGGGCAAATTTTCCTCCAGTATTTTCTGATAACGTGTTGCATTTATCTTGCCACCAATTTTGACCAAGTTTCCTGTGCCTCTGTAGCTCACACATCTCCAAAAACATCAACAATTCACCTCCACGTTTCACAGTAGGAATGGTGTACCTTTCACATAGACTGTAAATAAATATAGATGTAATCCGCCCATTGGTCACCTATTCACCAATATTGTCATTACGACAGGGCAATAAAATGGCGGTTACATCCGGCATTTTCGGCTTTTACTCCATAGTAAAACAATAATTTTTAGATTGCATAAACAGACATATTAATAAAAGAAACCCAGAATTGTCACGTAGTAAAAACTTAGCTCTAGAGACCGGAGCCATCTTTTGTACCAGGCTGTAAACATGAGTTTTACACTTGTAAAGTTGCCATTGGGTTTCTCCTTATATTTCCGCTTTTGGAGCCTGCCCTCTGGTAGACGGCGGTTCCATGGGAGAGGTTTGACCTTTCATAATAGGCCTTGTTGACTCCTCTCCAAATGTACTAATGTACTCCAAATGGGCGGCACAGTGGCAAAGTGGTTAGCACGCCTGCCTCACAGCAAGAAGGTCCTGGGTTCGATTCCCATCCAGGGCAGGACCTTTCTGTGTGGAGTTTGCATGTTCTCCCTGTGTCTGCGTAGGTTTCCTCCGGGTACTCCGGTTTCCCCTACCACTAAAAACATGTACAATATAGGACTACAGATGGAAATTAGCTGTTAAGCTATAATCTGGTACAAGCATCTCTGCTCCGGCTTAATGTAGACTGTACGCTGTCCTAAAGAAATAAACAAATCTAATAATAATTAAAGCATAGCGGCGATAAAGGCCTCGCCTCCTTGAGACCGCGGGACACATGCACTCGGAGGATTTCATTTCGTGCTTTAAAGCGTAAACTTCACGGTAATGTCAAATAACCGGGCCTGTGCTACTGCTTGGGCCTGCTACACCACCTTGTAACCTAACTTTAGAGTTAAAGGTCTCACAATCTCTGGTTTTCCTGGGAGCTGTCTGAACCTTTGGAAATAATAGATTATGCTTGGGCTAAGGCGAGAAAAACAAAGTACTGGCTGGAGATTTGAGATGACTCAGGAATCGCTGCACCCCTGTTTAAAAAGACAAAATGTAAATATAACTTGTCTAAAAGTACAAGGTTACAAGTTCCAAATGATTCTGAGGAGTTTTCTAAGACTCTAGCCTTGGCTCTGGAGGGGCCTCCTCTAAAGGAAGGATCCTGGCAATTGGGAAATGGCATTTATTTCCCAAAGAAATGGCTGCCTCTTCACAGACTCATTACGACCACAGCCACAAATCTATCAAAAACAAATTGATAATTTTTTTGGCACACGTGTCTAGATGATACTCACCAAATTTGGAGCTGTTTAGATGAAAAGCCTTTAGACACAAGGGGTGCAATTTAGGTGGTCACGCATACACCCAACATAGTAGATTTCCTGTTGAGTTTACGATATGGCTGTAATACATTTTTCTGTTCGCCCTGAGGTGTCCTATGGATGTACCAAGTTTCATTTTTCTACGTTGGAAAAAGTTACTTTCACTTTCCATAGGCCCAATGTATTTTGACTTTTGTAGGGTCGCCACTGAGTCATTTTTCATATTTTTTTCGACTTCAAATACATAAATTTTTCGCCAAGCTTGAAGTCTGGGACCAATAAAAATGACTTTTAGTTGCACGTTTACTGGGTCAAATTGAGGATCATTTTGCAGAAAAATTATAATAAAAAAATATACCAAATTATAATAAAATAAAATATAACTCGAGCAAAAAGTCTAGAAAAACGCTTGTCTATTTTACATACATGTGTTTAGCTCATTTTGCCCAAGTTTGGTGTCTGTGGAATGAAGCAGCTATTTTCTGAGTTCTTTTAAAAAGAGGTGTATTTTAAGTCGGTTCACATTTTCAATTCAAAATGGCCGCCTTCCCGTGTGTGATAGGGTGTGGTCCCCATTGGCTTTTTGTTCATAAGCCCATGCTGGATGTGTGTACCAAGTTTCATTTGCCTACGACAAACTAAAATTTTCACTTCCCATTGACTTTTTCCAAATATTTGGGACGTTGCTAGGGCAACACATTTATAGATAGGGGTGGTTGTCATTGGCTTTTATGCTCGTCATGACATAAGAGATGTGTGTACCAAATTTTATGTCTCTATGACAAACTAAATTCTTGGGTCCCATTATAAGTTTGTAGGGGCGCTGGAGAGCCATTTCTAAAGATAACCCTTTTATTTACATATTTTTGTGTTCAGGTCATGAATGTGCACAAACGCCTTTTTGGGTCCAACTCGATCCGAGAAGCCGTTTGAGAGTTAAGAGATGTTTTATTTTCACAAAATGGCCACCTCGTTACAGGCTTGCCACACCCATACCCGATAAGATATCAACAACAAAGTCACAACTTTGGTTGGCACATGTGTCTAGATGATACTCACCAAATTTGGGGCCATTTAGATTAAAACACAATGATTTGCATCTTTCTGCGCATAAGTGCGAATTTAGTGGTCGCGCTTTCACTCCACATGGCGGACTTCCTGTTAAGTTTAGGTGTGACTGTCATTGACTTTTCTGTTTGCCCTGAGGTGTCCTATGGATATACCAAGTTTCATTTTTCTACGTTGGAAAAAGTTACTTTCACTTTCCATAGGCCCAATGTATTTTGACTTTTCTAGGGGCCGCCACTGAGTCATTTTTCGTATTTTTTTCGGGACTTCAAATACCTACATTTTTTGCCGGGCTTGAAGTCTGGGACCAATAAAAATGACTTTTAGTTGTTCGTTTACTGGGTTAAATTGAGGATCATTTTGCAGAAAAATTATAATAAAAAATATATAAATTATAATAAAAAATATAACTCGAGCAAAAAGTCTAGAAAAACACTTGTCTCTTTTACATACATGTGTTTAGCTCATTTTGCCCAAGTTTGGTGTCTGTGGAATGAAGCAGCTTTTTTCTGTGTACTTTTAAAAAGAGGTGTATTTTAAGTCGGTTCACATTTTCAATTCAAAATGGCCGCCTTCCTGTGTGTGATAGGGTGTGGTCCCCATTGTCTTTTTGTTCATAAGCCCATGGTGGATGTGTGTACCAAGTTTTATTTGCCTACAACAAACTAAAAATTTCACTTCCCATTGACTTTTTCACATTTTTGGGACGTTGCTATGGCAACACATTTATAGATAGGGGTGGTTGTCATTGGCTTTTATGCTCGTCATGACATAAGAGATGTGTGTACAAAATTTTATGTCTCTATGACAAACTAAATTCTTGGGTCCATTATAAGTTTGTAGGGGCGCTGGAGAGCCATTTCTAAAGATAACCCTTTTATTTACATATTTTTTTGTTCAGGTCATGAATGTGCACAAACGCCTTTTTGGGTCCAACTCGATCCGAGAAGGCGTTTGAGAGTTAAGAGACGTTTATTTTCACAAAAATGGCCACCTCGTTACAGGCTTGCCACACCCATACCCGATAAGATATCAACAACAAAGTCACAACTTTGGTTGGCACACGTGTCTAGATGATACTCACCAAATTTGGGGCCATTTAGATTAAAACACAATGATTTGCATCTTTCTGCGCAAGTGCGATTTTAGTGGTCGCGTTTCACCCCACAGGGCGGACTTCCTGTTAAGTTTAGGTGTGACTGTCATTGACTTTTCTGTTTGCCCTGAGGTGTCCTATGGATATACCAAGTTTCATTTTTCTACGTTGGAAAAAAGTTACTTTCACTTTCCATAGGCCCAATGTATTTTGATTTTGTAGGGGTCGCCACTGAGTCATTTTTCGTATTTTTTTTTCGGCGACTTCAAATACATAAATTTTTCGCCGAGCTTGAAGTCTGGGACCAATAAAATGACTTTTCGTGCATGTTCACTGGGTCAAATTTAGGATCATAGGTCGACAAGAAAGATAAAAAAAAAAAAAATCCGAGCAAAAACAATAGGCCCTCCCGGCCATCACCGGCTCGGGCCTAATAATAACTATTTATGGTTGTGGCCAAAATAAAATCTTGGTCCCATCACTCTAAATGACCTTGTTTTGAGGCCTGTCTCAGTGCTGTTTGGTCTATTGTAAGCGGGTTGCTTTGTGGCATTTGCTTAGTAATGGCTTTCTCGACCATGCAGCCCATTTTTCTTCAAGTGCCACCATATTGTGCATCTTGCCACACCAGTTGCCACACCACTTTTTTCATAGAGTCATGTATTTCAGCTGATGTTATTTGTGGAAAATTGTTTCATCTTGAACAATTTTCCTGGCAGCTGTGGCTGAAATGTTTGTTGGTCTACCTGACCTTGGTTTGGTTTCAACAGAATCCCTCATTTTCCACTTCTTAATTAGAGTTTGAACACTGCTGATTGGCATTCTCAATTCCTTGGATATCTATTCATATCCCTTTCCAGTTTTATACAGTTCAAGTTCACTTTTCCCACAGATACTTTGAAAATTCTTTTGCTTTTCCCATGACTCAAGAATACAGAAACATCAGTGGATTAAAAGATGCAAGGGTCTGTCAGGAGCCCATAAACTCACTGACCCTTTATACACACACACAACCAAAAAGAAATCACAAATACTGCCGGGGTATGTAAACTTATGGGCACAATTGTATATATAGAAGAATAGCCCCCTGGAACATTTTCATTCTGTCATTGTATAAAATTACTCAGAGGAAAATATTGCACAATAGAGAAGACATTGACTTAAAGGAGTGGATGAGAACACATAACCACTGATGTGTGGAATATCAATTGGATCTACAGCCTGATCCATGTAATTAATACCAGTGTGTGGGCTTCTTCATGTTACAAACCCTAGAACATATGTTCTCTAAGGAAACACACACAACCTATTCCAAAATGATTTTATTTTGTAAATGTAACCACAGATAGATAGATCTTGACAGGAATTTCAGTTTCTGTTTTGTGTCTTCAGTCACAAGATAACGCATTTGTACCAGATCAGAAAAGCTATGCAAAATGTTTGTATTTAATTCATTATTAAACTGGATTTTAATGTGTTACACATTCAAGCTTTAAGTTAAAGGGGGCTGTAAGAATTGTGAGCATCAGTCATTAATTAATTAATTAATTAATTAATTAATTAATAATTCTATACCTTTGTAAAATAGTTGGCTACTGTGTGCTATTGTTAAACTTAAAGTATATTTTCTTATATAATTTTTCTTCTTATGTTTCATGTTAAATTGAAAGGACGTGGGTAAAGCACCGCTATAAGCTGTACATTTGCAGGAATATTTGTCATCTAAAGACATTCCATTTATCGGTGGTTTGGAGGGATGTCACTACACACAGACTGCAGTCCAGTTCAATAGGCCAGGGCACACACGTAATGTGAAATCAAACACATGCACAACAGAAATATGTGGGAAGAAAATCTTTCCATGCCATCTGCTGTAAAAAGAATATTCAAGTCAAGAATTTAAGAGGAAGAGGAAACAGATCACAAAATATAAAAAGAAGGCTCTGTGTGATTTAAACTGTTTCACTGTTGGTAAAATGACATGGAGATTTTCTTTACAAAATAAAACCATATGTCTAATAAACATTACAGCACATGTGAGTATGAAGCCAAAGAACCAGGACAAAATCAATGTTTTTGATGAGTCAGTTCAATTATAATTAGAAAATAAAAACCAATAAGATACTTGAAAGACCATTCGGAAACATCAAAGCATACTGCAGTTAATGTCAAAATGATGGAGTTAGTATGAGCAGGTGTTTTCTATATACATGATTGAATGGCTTTGGCCTCATTAAGTTCAACTACATATTAATATTTATATTCAAAACAGTCCCACCAGTTAGGTATTTTCTAAATTTACAACACAAGCTTGTTTAATAATTATAATCTATGTCGAGCTCTTTTGCCCAGGTTTGTTTGAACACAGAACCTCAGAATTGTATCATATTTTCTGCATAGGCCCTAATACCTTTACCGTATTATTTTTTTACATTTTTAACCATCTACTTTTAAATTTGAAACACAATCACAAAAATGGTTGCAAATAACTGGATAGATACGAAGAGAAATTCTACCATATGTGTTCTCTATAAGTTCCCAATCATTTCTGTGATGTTTTTCATGAATATGTAACATTGTCACTTTTAATCAGTTGTATTCAAACATCATGCATCCTCATTGACCTGAGCTGTGGACTGAATGAGCATGTTTTGGTGACAACTTAAATTTCAAATTCTATAATTTTAAACAATTATTAAAATAAAATTTAAAATCTACAGCAGCAGTTCTTGGAGTGGCATCATTAATGGTGTGAGTCGATTTGTCTACTGAAGATGTATGAATGTACAAATAAACATGCAGATAAAACTAACCTAGCCCACCTGCATGGCTGGTTTCACACTCCTCCAGGTCTTCATCGTCACTGGAGCACTCTGCAGATGACACCATGTCATCTGACGTATGCTGCTTCATCCGCAAGCAAAAAGAGAAACAGCAACAGAGAGGTGGCAACACCTGTTTAGAACATACTACTGTGGGTCTACAAATTCAATCCACAATTATCCTCCACTGAAATGTAAAAGTCACCTACTCTGCCCTTTCTTTCTCTTCATCTGTACATCTTTACAGCACATGACTTTTTTTTGGGTGAAGTGGGACATGGACTGGAGTAATTGATGACTGTCTAACTCCTGTGCAGTTCTAGTGAGTCACTTCAGGGACTGTCAGGTTCTGAGCCACAGGACCTCAACATGTGTCAGTGACTCATGGGCAGTGTTGGAAGTAACGGCATTAGAGTATAACGGCGTTACTAACGGAGTTTATTTTTCAGTAACGGAGTAATCTAATTAATTACTCTTCCCATCGTTGCAACGCCGTTCTCGTTACTGAGAATAAAAATGGTTGCGTTACTACAATTTGGTTGACTAAAGCGCGAGGTGTCATGCTTTGGCTACACATCAGCTGCTGCTGGAGAGAGCAGGGGTGGGGATGATGACACCGCTGCAAAAGTGATGATGATTGGCTGACACATTCTCACTCTCTGACTTCCACTAAACACTAGACGAGTGGAGCCAGGGAAATTCAAAGGTGGCGTTCTCGAACTGGAAGTACCGGCACTACTTCTCGTTAAGTGAAATTAAAGGCAAGAATGTTTCTGTAACATGCTATGTCCAGGAAAAAAGACTTTATCCACAAAAGCCTCAAGTAACTCAAATCTTATGAAGCACCTCACATCAACACATCACCCAAAACATGTAGAACAGTCCCCCCCAAACACATGGGGCCAGGACTCCCCTGCAAAAGAGATTTGTAATCTCAGTGGGACCATCCTGGTTAAATAAAGGTTAAATAAAAAATAAAAATAAATAAAAACACATGCTAACACGACACTTGTTGCTGCTGCTAACCCCAAATGAAGCTAGCGTGGGCTTCAGCGAAGGAGACAGAGCCACTGTTAAAACAAGCAACGTGGCTCAGCAACAGGTGACCAAGCCAGAACTGAACACATTGATTGCAAGGTATGTTGTAATCAATGTTAGTTGTTAGATGAGAGGAGTATTTTAGTATAGATTAATGTGTGACTGTGGAGTGAATGAATAATAAAGCATCTTTGTGTCCCCGGAAAAGCGCTATATAAAATTGATGTAATAATAATAATAATAATAATAATAATAATAATAATAATAATAATAATGTATTGTTCATTTTCTTTGAGAATGAACAACATGTTAATCTACTGAGAGAGTTGGATTGTGTTCTGTTTATTGTTCAATAATTTACAGGTACAGAGAGTTGCACTACTTAATGGCCAGGTCTCCCTTTGTTTCTTTTTACACAGGTTTACATTTGTGTCTTAATTTTGCACTTGAAATTTATTTTCAATATTTATTTTTTATGTTTTTATTCCTATACAAATCATATGGCAGACTGCAATCTATTGAGTTCAAATAAATACCAAATGTTCTAAAATACTATATATAGTGTTTTTATTCTTCAATCAGTTAATATAATATTAAAGATGTTATAAAAATATAATATTAAAGATGTTATAAAACGTAATAGCGTTATAGAACATAAAAAATTTAACGTCAGTTACTTTGCCGAGTAACTAATTACTTTTACAATATGATAACTGAGTTACTAACTCAATTACTTTTTGGGAGAAGTAATTTGTAACTAATTTTGTAACTAATTACTTTTTTAAAGTAAGATGACCAACACTGCTCATGGGTGTGATCTGGGTGTGACATGCATTCAGTCAATCAATCTCTTTTTACTCTCCCTAAGAGTAAGTGCTCAGAGTGCAGTAAAAGCAGAATGGATGTTGTTGGAAATGTTTATTCAGTCTCTGTTTTGTTAACACATTTTCAAATGATTATAAATACTATTTGTGTTACCATAGTAGTATTACTGCCATAATAATGATATAAAATAAATACTCAAAAGCATATCAACAATGGCGAGTAAAATTGACGTAATTTAATTTCTATGACCCATGTACACAATAATTGTAATTCTTTTATGTATAATGCCTGGATGAGTTTGTGCACTGACCCAACTTAAGCAGGTTATAGCACAAACACAGCTGACTTTTCAAATTATACTGTATCCAATGTGCTTCACCATTCTTCCAGTTTAGGTGAACCCAGAGCACAAGTCCATTTGTGATGTGAGTACTGGCCTCCACTGTAGCTGTCTCACCTGTACAGTAGAGGAGGAACGGTGTTTGCGTGTGGTGGTGGTGGACATCATGGTGGTGGTCTCGCTGAAAGAGCTGGAGCCGTCAGGGGGCACAGCTGTAGTTCTGCCAGAGGCCCCACTCGGGACGTCCCCCACAAGCCTCACACTCCCGTTGATCCTGATGTTGGGGTTGCCCTCAGCGGCCATGCTTAACACTTTGAGTCCGTTATAATAAAGACCGGAGAGCTGCCCCTGAAAAGGCCGGCCTCGATCACTGCCCCCGATGGCCACTGTGGCCTGGGTGTTGAAAATAGTGAGCTGTCGCCCTGGACATTTTAGAAAACAGAGAACCAGAGCAGCGCAGTTAGTATTTATAATGCCACCAGAGATTTATACACACAGAAATGACAAGTCTTCTATGTTGTTCTTCACAACACAAATACAATAAAAATGACACATGGGTTTGGACATTAAGGTGCTGCCACAGATGGTAGATGGGTCACTTGTCAATTTTCAATTTCACCTGTTCCATCATTTCAGAACATCAGAAGCATGCAACCCTCTGGACTGGCAAGTCCAAAGGGTTGTAGATTGTCCAGCTAAAACAGTGTGGGGCTGTACTGAGGCAGAGTGGATGCTCCAGCTTCACCCCACTGTCTAAAAACATGCATGAACACGTGAATCTAAATCTAGACTAGAGATAGTCGGGCTCACCAGCCTAGTTGGGCTCCAGACCCAACTAGGCTGGTCTCTTATCGGTGTGGAGTTGCCTGTGGTGAGAGGCGGCAAGCTGGTATGGGTTTGTTTATAGCCCCCAGCTCAGCTACCATGTGTTTGAGTTCACGACGGTGAAGAGGGGGTCACCTTCTTGGAGTCTCTGGGAAGGGTGCTGAAAATCCTCCAACTGGGAACTCACACAGTAATACCTGATAAGAGATTGGCCTCCTTCATCTGAACCTGAGTGATGTTTTGTCATTGGACTTATGTGCTAGCCACACTTTGTCCATAACTAACACCATGTTCAAACATAAGACCGGAGGTTTGTTATAATTTTATCTGACCTCCAGAACTTGGGTAAAGAGAGGGGCAGAGCTGTCAACCCAAGTTGGATTTCATGGCGGGGAGGAAGCTGGACAGACTTGGCAGACCCAAAGAGGATCTGTTGGGAACAGCCGCTGCTCCTCCAAATCGAGAGGAGCAGCTGAGGTGTCTCAGGCATCTGTTCTGGATACCTCCTGGACGCCTCCTTGGGAAGAAGGCCCTGGGAGAAGAACCAAGAACCAAGAACCCATGGGAACGCCTTGGTGTTCCACTAAAAGAGGTGGCGGAAGTGTCTGGGGAGTCTTTGCTTAGTCTGCCCCACGACCCAGCCCCGGAACAGTGGAAGAAGATGGTTATTAGGTTGGTATTGTTGGTCCTCAATGTTACTCAGTTTAAATTACGTTAAGTTGTGTTACAGTTTACAGAAGGCAAAATGATAAACATATAACACTTACCTTTTTCTTGTAGCCACTCTTCTACTGGTCGAGAGTATTTGAAAGGAATTTTCTTATTGGCCATTTGGTAGCGTTCCAAGTCACTGTTCCCTTTAAAAATGCAAAATATAATTAAATTACTATCATAATAGTACATTTGAAAATAATAAAATTATCTCTGTTGTTCAAAATCCCAAAGCAGGGGATGGTCCAAGTTCTTCAGTAAACACTGATCTGATGGAGGGAGCATCAGGTATGTAACCTGGAAACAGTTGCACTGTGATGTCACTGGCAGTGTTTGGTACAGCTCTTGGTTGAAGATAAACTGTAACCATAATGACTCACTAATAGGCTACTAAACCAGCCCACTCTATTAGTCGCCTACAATAACAACCAACTTGCATGATTAGCCAATACTGCACATTACTGCACAATTAAACATTTCCAGGACTTTATTGTTTATATACAGTATGTCACAGCTGATTATAGATTTATTTCCACATCCCCAAACTCAAACTCTTTGCCTTCTTTAAATCATTGTTGTTGGGCATAGATAGTTCTAGTACCTGTTGTTGTTGTTCTTGTACCTGTTGGGAAATGTTCATTGATGGTCCAGTTGTCCACCTGCAGAGTAGCATTGCCCCCGTTCCTGGTGAACCGCACCACGTGGTACTTCCCATCATTCACTGCTGTACTGCTCTCCTGCACACTGATGTCTACTGTGCCGATGTTGAACGTCACGCCAATTTTGCCTTGTTGCTAAAACAAAAAATATCTGATTACACAAACTGACAGACAGAGGTGCCATACTCTCACTGTCCTATCATCATTTTGTGAGGGTTCGATTTGGGGATGACACTCACTATGTGTAGCATGAGATAGTCGCCAAGGCGTGGAGCACTGTCAATCCGCACCAGGATGCCTTCTTTCAAGGATGTGCTGAAGCCAACAGTGAGTCTGTCTGTCCTGGTGCTTGGACGCTCATTCGCAGGCCAGTCAAAAGTAATGAGCCCCCCTCCTTTTCCAAAAATGTAGGTGGTACCAGCTGAGAACAATTACAAATATTTACAAAGAGTGCAACAGGAAGCAGCGATGATCGAGGCAAAGCAGCAGTAAGTGACATTTTGGGTGAAATTGAGGAAAACTTATAAAAGAAAAGCGCTTGATGTGCTCTTTTTTCTGTCACAAAGATCACAGTAATATTGCTAATCAAGATACAATTATTGAGGGCAAGCGGGGAGGACTATGGAGGACACTTCAAAAGCAGAACACCAGATTGCCACTGTCAACTATTCTTCTTGCCAATATAAGATAACTGTGTAACAGGATTGATGAGCTGAATATTAACATCAGATTCCTGAAGGAACACAGGAATGCATGTGTTGATGCATGTGGAGATTGATAACAGATTTATTAATGTAGAAACATACAGTAGAAAGCTAATACAAACAGAGCTGCTCAGACAATTTCTCAGTGTATTGAAAAGCTAGAAACTTCTGCACCCAACTTTATCCTGGAGGACTTTAATAATTGTAAATTGGACTCTGTTCTGACTTCATACATACAGTATGTTAGACCTCTGCTATAGCCACATCTAAGAAGCATAAAAGTCTCTACAGACCACCAGTTGGCACCTCAAACCATTTTACCATTCAAATGTTGTCCACATACATACAACAATTCAAAAGAGATAGAGTGAGGCAGAGAAATGTAAAAGTATAGTCAGAGGAAGTGGCCCAGACCCTGCAGGGTTGCTTTGCCCGCACCGACTGCCTAAGACCAGAGCATTAGCCACTGGTAGCAGGAGTGAAGGGAAAGGTGTCTCAGTGCTGTCAAGAAAAACCCAGCACAAGAATGTGGGAGGATGAAGAGGTGGAGATGAAGCACAACTTTCCTCTGACTTGAACACCTTCTTTGAGACGCAGGACGTAAGCTCCAAAACAGTCCAGCTGATATACTGCAGTGTGACATACGCTGGTCGGGGAAATCCAATAGTCCCCACAAAAGAGGAGGTGAGACAAGGCCTGAAAAGGCAGAATCCAACTAAGGCCCCGGGTCCCAATTTTATAGACTGGAGAGTGATAAAAGAGTGTCCAAATGAGTTAACCATTTCTTGCCAACTACCTGGCTATAATATTATGAGTGTAGACCAGAGGCCCTTACATCTGTCCTGGTTACGTGTCTAGAGAGGCTAATTCTAGCAAATCTCCTCTCTGAAGTGAGCCCTGCACTAGACTCACTGCAGTTTCCCTATAAACAAATTTGTTCAGTGGAGGATGCACTTATGACCGTACTATACACCACCAACAACTTTTGCTTTTTGTTTATAGATTTCTCTTCAGCCTTCAACTGCATAGAGCCCCACATTCTTTGCATGAACCTTCAGAAGACACTCATAATGGACTTTCCTTTTAAAAGAGAGCATTTTATCACAGTGATTTCTTCAGTCCTGTTCTCCTTATACACCGACCACTTGACTTGGCTGTGACTATAATATAGCACTGGTGGATATATCCAACTGTTGGAAAGTAATTGAGAGTAAATGTAAAGCTCATTTTCCTAAAATAAAAGAACTAGTAATAGACTTCCAAACAAAGTGTGAACAAAGTCCCACAGCTGACACTCATTGTGGAGACAGCAGAAGCTGCAGCGAGCTGCTGCTAAAGCAATTAGGGATAATAATAATAATAATAATAATAATAATAATAATAATAATAATAATAATAATAATTAAAGCATAGCGGCGATAAAGGCCCTCGCCTCCCTTGAGACCGCGGAGACACATGCACTCGGAGGATTTCATTTCGTGCTTTAAAGCGTAAACTTCACGGTAATGTCAAATAACCGGGCCTGTGCTACTGCTTGGGCCTGCTACACCACCTTGTAACCTAACTTTAGAGTTAAAGGTCTCCACAATCCCTGGTTTTCCTGGGAGCTGTCTGAACCTTTGGAAATAATAGATTATGCTTGGGCTAAGGCGAGAAAAACAAAGTACTGGCTGGAGATTTGAGATGACTCAGGAATCGCTGCACCCCCCTGTTTAAAAAGACAAAATGTAAATATAACTTGTCTAAAAGTACAAGGTTACAAGTTCCAAATGATTCTGAGGAGTTTTCTAAGACTCTAGCCTTGGCTCTGGAGGGCCTCCTCTAAAGGAAGGATCCTGGCAATTGGGAAATGGCATTTATTTCCCAAAGAAATGGCTGCCTCTTCACAGACTCATTACGACCACAGCCACAAATCTATCAAAAACAAATTGATAATTTTTTTTGGCACACGTGTCTAGATGATACCAAATTTGGAGCTGTTTAGATGAAAAGCCTTTAGACACAAGGGGTGCAATTTAGGTGGTCACGCATACACCCAACATAGTAGATTTCCTGTTGAGTTTACGATATGGCTGTAATACATTTTCTGTTCGCCTGAGGTGTCCTATGGATGTACCAAGTTTCATTTTCTACGTTGGAAAAAGTTACTTTCACTTTCCATAGGCCCAATGTATTTTGACTTTTGTAGGGAATTCGCCACTGAGTCATTTTCATATTTTTTTAGCGACTTCAAATACATACATTTTTCGCCGAGCTTGAATAGCTTTTTATTGGTCTGGGACCAATAAAAATGACTTTTAGTTGCACGTTTACTGGGTCAAATTGAGGATCATTTTGCAGAAAAATTATAATAAAAAAATATACCAAATTATAATAAAATAAAATATAACTCGAGCAAAAAGTCTAGAAAAACGCTTGTCTATTTTACATACATGTGTTTAGCTCATTTTGCCCAAGTTTGGTGTCTGTGGAATGAAGCAGCTATTTTCTGAGTTCTTTTAAAAAGAGGTGTATTTTAAGTCGGTTCACATTTTCAATTCAAAATGGCCGCCTTCCCGTGTGTGATAGGGTGTGGTCTCCATTGGCTTTTTGTTCATAAGCCCATGCTGGATGTGTGTACCAAGTTTCATTTGCCTACGACAAACTAAAATTTTCACTTCCCATTGACTTTTTCCAAATATTTGGGGACGTTGCTATGGCAACACATTTATAGATAGGGGTGGTTGTCATTGGCTTTTATGCTCGTCATGACATAGAGATGTGTGTACCAAATTTTATGTCTCTATGACAAACTAAATTCTTGGGTCCCATTATAAGTTTGTAGGGGCGCTGGAGAGCCATTTCTAAAGATAACCCTTTTATTTACATATTTTTGTGTTCAGGTCATGAATGTGCACAAACGCCTTTTGGGTCCAACTCGATCCGAGAAGGCGTTTGAGAGTTAATAGACGTTTATTTTCACCAAAATGGCCACCTCGTTACAGGCTTGCCACACCCATACCCGATAAGATATCAACAACAAAGTTACAACTTTGGTTGGCACACGTGTCTAGATGATACTCACCAAATTTGGGGCCATTTAGATTAAATACAATGATTTGCATCTTTCTGCGCAAAGGGTGCGATTTTAGTGGCGCGCTTTCACCCCACATGGCGGACTTCCTGTTGAGTTTAGGGTGTGGCTGTCATTGACTTTTCTGTTTGCCCTAAGGTGTCCTATGGATGTACCAAGTTTCATTTCTACATTGGAAAAATTTACTTTCATTTTCCATAGAACCAATGTATTTTAACTTTTCTAGGGTCGCCACTGAGTCATTTTTCATTTTTTTTCCAGGGACTTCAAATACATAAATTTTTGCCGGGCTTGAAGTCTGGGACCAATAAAAATGACTTTTAGTTACGTTTACTGGGTCAAATTGAAAATCATTTTCAGAAAAATTATAATAAAAAAATATATACCAAATTTTAATAAAAAAAATATAACTCGAGCAAAAACGACAAGAAAAACGCCTGTCTATTTTACACACATGTGTTTAGCTCATTTTGCCCAAGTTTGGTGTCTGTGGAATGAAGCAGCTATTTTCTGTGTTTTTAAAAAGAGGTTGTATTTTAAGTCGGTTCACATTTTCAATTCAAAATGGCCGCCTTCCCGTGTGTGATAAGGTGTGGTCCCCATTGGCTTTTTGTTCATAAGCCCATACTGGATGTGTGTACCAAGTTTCATTTGCCTACAACAAACTAAGATTTTCACTTCCCATTGACTTTTCACATATTTGGGGACGTTGCTATGGCAACACATTTATAGATAGGGGTGGTTGTCATTGGCTTTTATGCTCCTCATGACATAAGAGATGTGTGTACCAAATTTTCATGTCTCTATGACAAACTAAATTCTTGGGTCCCATTATAAGTTTGTAGGGGCGCTGGAGAGCCATTTCTAAAGATAACCCTTTTATTTACATATCTTTGTGTTCAGGTCATGAATGTGCACAAACGCCTTTTGGGTCCAAC
Source organism: Perccottus glenii (assembly GCA_024416835.2). Taxonomy (NCBI): domain Eukaryota; kingdom Metazoa; phylum Chordata; class Actinopteri; order Gobiiformes; family Odontobutidae; genus Perccottus; species Perccottus glenii. The sequence continues at coordinate 2,237,898 of CM044565.2, read as the reverse complement.
TCGATCCGAGAAGGCGTTTGAAAGTTAGAGACGTTTTATTTTCACAAAAATGGCCACCTCGTTACAGGCTTGCCACACCCATACCCGATAAGATATCAACAACAAAGTCACAACTTTGGTTGGCACACGTGTCTAGATGATACTCACCAAATTTGGGGCCATTTAGATTAAAACACAATGATTTGCATCTTTCTGCGCAAAGTGCGATTTTAGTGGCGCCGCGCCTTTCACCCCACATGGCGGACTTCCTGTTAAGTTTAGGGTGTGACTGTCATTGACTTTTCTGTTTGCCCTGAGGTGTCCTATGGATGTACCAAGTTTCATTTTTCTACGTTGGAAAAAGTTACTTTCACTTTCCATAGGCCCAATGTATTTTGACTTTTCTAGGGGTCGCCACTGAGTCATTTTTCGTATTTTTTTGGGGACTTCAAATACATAAATTTTTGCCGAGCTTGAAGTCTGGGACCAATAAAAATGACTTTTAGTTGTTGGTTTACTGGGTCAAATTGAGGATCATTTTGCAGAAAAATTATAATAAAAAATATATACGAATTATAATAAAAAAAATATAACTCGAGCAAAAAGTCTAGAAAAACACTTATCTATTTTACATACATGTGTTTAGCTCATTTTGCCCAAGTTTGGTGTCTGTGGAATGAAGCAGCTATTTTTGTTGTTTTTAAAAAAGAGGTGTATTCTAAGTCGGACCAAATTTTCAATTCAAAATGGCCGCCTTCCGTGTGTGATAGGGTGTGGTCCCCATTGGCTTTTTGTTCATAAGCCCATGCTGGATGTGTGTACCAAGTTTCATTTGCCTACAAACTAAAATTTTCACTTCCCATTGACTTTTTCCAAATATTTGGGGCGTTGCTATGGCAACACATTTATAGATAGGGGTGGTTGTCATTGGCTTTTATGCTCGTCATGACATAAGAGATGTGTGTACCAAATTTCATGTCTCTATGACAAACTAAATTCTTGGGTCCCATTATAAGTTTGTAGGGGCGCTGGAGAGCCATTTCTAAAGATAACCCTTTTATTTACATATTTTTGTGTTCAGGTCATGAATGTGCACAAACGCCTTTTTGGGTCCAACTCGATCCGAGAAGGCGTTTGAGAGTTAGAAGGCGTTTATTTTCACAAAAATGGCCACCTCGTTACAGGCTTGCCACACCCATACCCGATAAGATATCAACAACAAAGTCACAACTTTGGTTGGCACACGTGTCTAGATGATACTCACCAAATTTGGGGCCATTTAGATTAAAACACAATGATTTGCATCTTTTTGCGCAAAGTGCGATTTTAGTGGCCATGCGTTTCACCCCACATGGCGGACTTCCTGTTGAGTTTAGGGTGTGGCTGTCATTGACTTTTCTGTTTGCCCTGAGGGTGTCCTATGGATATACCAAGTTTCATTTTTCTACGTTGGAAAAAAATTACTTTCACTTTCCATAGGCCCAATGTATTTTGACTTTTGTAGGGTCGCCACTGAGTCATTTTTGTAATTTTTTTAGTGACTTCAAATACATAAATTTTTCGCCGAGCTTGAAGTCTGGGACCAATAAAAATGACTTTTTGTGCATGTTCACTGGATTAAATTTAGGATCATAGGTCGACAAGAAAGATAAAAAAGAAAAAGAAAATAAATATTAAAGCATAGCGGCGATAAAGGCCCTCGCCTCCCTTGAGACCGCGAGGACACATGCACTCGGAGGATTGCATTTACGTGCTTTAAAGCGTAAACTTCACGGTAATGTCAATTAACCGGGCCTATGCTACTGCTGGGGCCTGCTACACCACCTTGTAATTTAGAGTTAAAGGTCTCCACAATCCCTGGTTTTCCTGGGAGCTGTCTGAACCTTTGAAAATAATAGATTATGCTTGGGCTAAGGTGAGAAAAACAAAGTACTGGCTGGAGATTTGAGATGACTCAGGAATCGCTGCACCCCTGTTTAAAAGGCAAAATGTAAATATAACCTGTCTAAAAGTACAAGGTTACAAGTTCCAAAGGATTCTGAGGAGTTTTCTAAGACTCTAGGCTTGGCTCTGGAGGGCCTCCTCTAAAGGAAGGATCCTGGCAATTGGGAAATGGCATTTATTTCCCAAAGAAATGGCTGCCTCTTCACAGACTCATTACGACCACAGCCACAAATGTATCAAAAGACAAATGATAACTTTTTTTGGCACACGTGTCTAGATGATACTCACCAAATTTGGAGCTGTTTAGATGAAAAGCCTTTAGACACAAGGGGTGCAATTTTTAGGTGGTCACGCATTCCACCCAACATGGCGGACTTCCTGTTGAGTTTAGGGTGTGGCTGTCATTAAACTTTTCTGTTTGCCCTGAGGTGTCCTATGGATGTACCAAGTTTGTATTTCTACATTGGAAAAAGTTACTTTCACTTTCCATAGGCCCAATGTATTTTGACTTTTGTAGGGGTCGCCACTGAGTCATTTTTCGTATTTTTTTAGTGACTTCAAATACATAAATTTTTCGCCGGGCTTGAAGTCTGGGACCAATAAAAATGACTTTTAGTTGCACGTTTACTGGGTCAAATTGAGGATCATTTTACAGAAAAATTATACTAAAAAAATATACCAAATTATAATAAAAAAATATAACTCGAGCAAAAACGTCAAGAAAAAAACCTGTCTATTTTACATACATGTGTTTAGCTCATTTTGCCCAAGTTTGGTGTCTGTGGAATGAAGCAGCTATTCTCTGTGTTCTTTTAAAAAGAGGTGTATTTTAAGTCGGTTCTCCTTTTTCAATTCAAAATGGCCGCCTTCCGTGTGTGATAGGGTGTGGTCCCCATTGGCTTTTTGTTCATAAGCCCATACTGGATGTGTGTACCAAGTTTCATTTGCCTACGACAAACTAAAATTTTCACTTCCCATTGACTTTTTCCACATATTTGGGACGTTGCTATGGCAACACATTTATAGATAGGGGGTGGTTGTCATTGGCTTTTATGCTTGTCATGACATAAGAGATGTGTGTACCAAATTTCATGTCTCTATGACAAACTAAATTCTTAGGTCCCATTATAAGTTTGTAGGGGGCGCTGGAGAGCCATTTCTAAAGATAACCCTTTTATTTACATATTTTTGTGTTCAGGTCATGAATGTGCACAAACGCCTTTTTGGGTCCAACTCGATCCGAGAAGGCGTTTGAGAGTTAAGAGATGTTTTATTTTCACAAAAATGGCCACCTCGTTACAGGCTTGCCACACCCATACCCGATAAGATATCAACAACAAAGTCACAACTTTGGTTGGCACACGTGTCTAGATGATACTCACCAAATTTGGGGCCATTTAGATTAAAACACAATGATTTGCATCTTTCTGCGCAAAGTGCGATTTTAGTGGCCGCGTTTCACCCCACATGGCGGACTTCCTGTTAAGTTTAGGGTGTGACTGTCATTGACTTTTCTGTTTGCCCTGAGGTGTCCTATGGATATACCAAGTTTCATTTTTCTACGTTGGAAAAAAGTTACTTTCACTTTCCATAGGCCCAATGTATTTTGACTTTTGTAGGGGTCGCCACTGAGTCATTTTTCGTATTTTTTTAGCGACTTCAAATACATAAATTTTTGCCAGGCTTGAAGTCTGGGACCAATAAAAATGACTTTTAGTTGTTCGTTTACTGGGTTAAATTGAGGATCATTTTACAGAAAAATTATAATAAAAAATATATACCGAATTATAATAAAAAAATATAACTCGAGCAAAAGTCTAGAAAAACACTTGTCTCATTTACATACATGTGTTTAGCTCATTTTGCCCAAGTTTGGTGTCTGTGGAATGAAGCAGCTTTTTCTGTGTACTTTTAAAAAGAGGTGTATTTTAAGTCGGTTCACATTTTCAATTCAAAATGGCCGCCTTCCTGTGTGTGATAGGGTGTGGTCCCCATTGGCTTTTTGTTCATAAGCCCATGGTGGATGTGTGTACCAAGTTTTATTTGCCTACAACAAACTAAAAATTTCACTTCCCATTGACTTTTTCACATTTTTGGGGCGTTGCTATGGCAACACATTTATAGATAGGGGTGGTTGTCATTGGCTTTTATGCTCGTCATGACATAAGAGATGTGTGTACAAAATTTTATGTCTCTATGACAAACTAAATTCTTGGGTCCATTATAAGTTTGTAGGGGCGCTGGAGAGCCATTTCTAAAGATAACCCTTTTATTTACATATTTTTGTGTTCAGGTCATGAATGTGCACAAAGCGCCTTTTTGGGTCCAACTCGATCCGAGAAGGCGTTTGAGAGTTAAGGCGTTTTATTTTCACAAAAATGGCCACCTCGTTACAGGCTTGCCACACCCATACCCGATAAGATATCAACAACAAAGTCACAACTTTGGTTGGCACACGTGTCTAGATGATACTCACCAAATTTGGGGCCATTTAGATTAAAACACAATGATTTGCATCTTTCTGCGCAAAGTGCGATTTTAGTGGCGCGTTTCACCCCACATGGCGGACTTCCTGTTAAGTTTAGGGTGTGACTGTCATTGACTTTTCTGTTTGCCCTGAGGTGTCCTATGGATATACCAAGTTTCATTTTCTACGTTGGAAAAAGTTACTTTCACTTTCCATAGGCCCAATGTATTTTGATTTTGTAGAATTCGCCACTGAGTCATTTTCGTATTTTTTTAGCGTCTTCAAATACATACCATTTTTGCCGAGCTTGAAGTCTGGGACCAATATAATGACTTTTGTGCATGTTCACTGGGTCAAATTTAGGATCATTTGGTCACAATAAAGATAAAAAAAAAAAAAAAAAAAAAAATCCGAGCAAAAACAATAGGCCCTCCCGGCCATCACGGCTCGGGCCTAAAATATACAAATTATAATAAAAAAATATAACTCGAGCAAAAAGTCTAGAAAAACACTTGTCTCATTTACATACATGTGTTTAGCTCATTTTGCCCAAGTTTGGTGTCTGTGGAATGAAGCAGCTTTTTCTGTGTACTTTTAAAAAAGAGGTGTATTTTAAGTCGGTTCACATTTTCAATTCAAAATGGCCGCCTTCCTGTGTGTGATAGGGTGTGGTCCCCATTGGCTTTTTGTTCATAAGCCCATGGTGGATGTGTGTACCAAGTTTTATTTGCCTACAACAAACTAAAAATTTCACTTCCCATTGACTTTTTCACATTTTTGGGACGTTGCTATGGCAACACATTTATAGATAGGGGTGGTTGTCATTGGCTTTTATGCTCGTCATGACATAAGAGATGTGTGTACCAAATTTTATGTCTCTATGACAAACTAAATTCTTGGGTCCATTATAAGTTTGTAGGGGCGCTGGAGAGCCATTTCTAAAGATAACCCTTTTATTTACATATTTTTGTGTTCAGGTCATGAATGTGCACAAACGCCATTTTAGGTCCAACTCGATCCGAGAAGCCGTTTGAGAGTTAAGAGGCGTTTTATTTTCACAAAAATGGCCACCTCGTTACAGGCTTGCCACACCCATACCCGATAAGATATCAACAACAAAGTCACAACTTTGGTTGGCACATGTGTCTAGATGATACTCACCAAATTTGGGGCCATTTAGATTAAAACACAATGATTTGCATCTTTCTGCGCAAAGTGCGATTTTAGTGGCGGCGCCTTTCACCCCATGGCGGACTTCCTGTTAAGTTTAGGGTGTGACTGTCATTGACTTTTCTGTTTGCCCTGAGGTGTCCTATGGATATACCAAGTTTCATTTTTCTACGTTGGAAAAAGTTACTTTCACTTTCCATAGGCCCAATGTATTTTGACTTTTCTAGGGCCGCCACTGAGTCATTTTTCGTATTTTTTTTTAGGACTTCAAATACATACATTTTTGCCGGGCTTGAAGTCTGGGACCAATAAAAATGACTTTTAGTTGTTCGTTTACTGGGTTAAATTGAGGATCATTTTGCAGAAAAATTATAATAAAAAATATATACCAAATTATAATAAAAAAAATATAACTCGAGCAAAAAGTCTAGAAAAACACTTGTCTCATTTACATACATGTGTTTAGCTCATTTTGCCCAAGTTTGGTGTCTGTGGAATGAAGCAGCTTTTTCTGTGTACTTTTAAAAAGAGGTGTATTTTAAGTCGGTTCACATTTTCAATTCAAAATAAGCCTTCCTGTGTGTGATAGGGTGTGGTCCCCATTGGCTTTTTGTTCATAAGCCCATGGTGGATGTGTGTACCAAGTTTCATTTGCCTACAACAAACTAAAAATTTCACTTCCCATTGACTTTTTCACATTTTTGGGCGTTGCTATGGCAACACATTTATAGATAGGGGTGGTTGTCATTGGCTTTTATGCTCGTCATGACATAAGAGATGTGTGTAAAATTTTATGTCTCTATGACAAACTAAATTCTTGGGTCCATTATAAGTTTGTAGGGGCGCTGGAGCCATTTCTAAAGATAACCCTTTTATTTACATATTTTTTGTTCAGGTCATGAATGTGCACAAACGCCTTTTTGGTCCAACTCGATCCGAGAAGGCGTTTGAGGAGTTAAAGGCGTTTTATTTTCACAAAAATGGCCACCTCGTTACAGGCTTGCCACACCCATACCCGATAAGATATCAACAACAAAGTCACAACTTTGGTTGGCACACGTGTCTAGATGATACTCACCAAATTTGGGGCCATTTAGATTAAAACACAATGATTTGCATCTTTCTGCGCAAGGGTTGCGATTTTAGTGGCAGCGTTTCACCACATGGCGGACTTCCTGTTAAGTTTAGGGTGTGACTGTCATTGACTTTTCTGTTTGCCCTGAGGTGTCCTATGGATATACCAAGTTTCATTTTTCTACGTTGGAAAAAGTTACTTTCACTTTCCATAGGCCCAATGTATTTTGATTTTGTAGAATTCGCCACTGAGTCATTTTCGTATTTTTTTAGGCGACTTCAAATACATAAATTTTTGCCGAGCTTGAAGTCTGGGACCAATAAAATGACTTTTAGTGCATGTTCACTGGGTCAAATTTAGGATCATAGGTCGACAAGAAAGATAAAAAAAAAAAAAAAAAAAAAAAAAAAAAAAAAAAAATCCGAGCAAAAACAATAGGCCCTCCCGGCCATCACCGGCTCGGGCCTAATTAAAGCCATAGCGGCGATAAAGGCCCTCGCCTCCCTTGAGACCGCGGGGACACATATATTCGGAGGTTTGTATGTCGTGCTTTAAAGCAAATTTGGAGCTGTTTAGATGAAAACCCTTTAGCACAAAGTGTACGATTTAGGTGGTCATGTATTCCACCCAACATAGTAGATTTTCTGTTGAGTTTGCGGTATGGCTGTAATAAACTTTTCTGTTTGCCCTAAGGTGTCCTATGGATGTACCAAGTTTTGTATTCCTACATTGGAAAAATTTACTTTCATTTTCCATAGAACCAATGTATTTTGACTTTTCTAGGGGTCGCCACTGAGTCATTTTTCCTATTTTTTTTCGGCGACTTCAATTACATAAATTTTTCGCTGGGCTTGAAATCTGGGACCAATAAAAATGAATTTTAGTTGTACGTTTACTGGGTTAAATTGAGGATCATTTTGCAGAAAAAATATGATAAAAAATATATACTGAATTATAATAAAAAATATAACTCGAGCAAAAAGTCTAGAAAAACACTTGTCTATTTTACATACATGTGTTTAGCTCATTTTGCCCAAGTTTGGTGTCTGTGGAATGAAGCAGCTTTTTCTGTGTACTTTTAAAGAGGTGTATTTTAAGTCGGTTCACATTTTCAATTCAAAATGGCCGCCTTCCGTGTGTGATAGGGTGTGGTCCCCATTGGCTTTTGTTCATAAGCCCATGGTGGATGTGTGTACCAAGTTTCATTTGCCTACGACAAACTAAAATTTTCACTTCCCATTGACTTTTTCCACATATTTGGGGACGTTGCTATGGCAACACATTTATAGATAGGGGTGGTTGTCATTGGCTTTTATGCTCGTCATGACATAAGAGATGTGTGTACCAAATTTCATGTCTCTATGACAAACTAAATTCTTGGGTCCCATTATAAGTTTGTAGGGGCGCTGGAGAGCCATTTCTAAAGATAACCCTTTTATTTACATATCTTTGTGTTCAGGTCATGAATGTGCACAAACGCCTTTTTGGGTCCAACTCGATCTGAGAAGGCGTTTGAGAGTTAAGGCGTTTATTTTCACAAAAATGGCCACCTCGTTACAGGCTTGCCACACCCATACCCGATAAGATATCAACAACAAAGTCACAACTTTGATTGGCACACGTGTCTAGATGATACTCACCAAATTTGGGGCCATTTAGATAAAACACAATGATTTGCATCTTTCTGCGCAAGAGTGCGATTTTAGTGGCCACGCGTTTCACCCAACATGGCGGACTTCCTGTTGAGTTTAGGGTGTGGCTGTCATAGACTTTTCTGTTTGCCCTGAGGTGTCCTATGGATGTACCAAGTTTCATTTTTCTACGTTGGAAAAAAGTTACTTTCACTTTCCATAGGCCCAATGTATTTTGACTTTTGTAGAATTAGCCACTGAGTCATTTTTCGTATTTTTTTTCCGGCGACTTCAAATACATAAATTTTTCGCCGGGCTTGAAGGCTGGGACCAATAAAAATGACTTTTCGTTCATGTTCACTGGGTCAAATTTAGGATCATATGGGGAGAAGAAGAAAAATAAATTAAAGCATAGCGGCGATAAAGGCCCTCGCCTCCCTTGAGACCGCGGGGACACATGCACTCGGAGGATTGCATTTTGTGCTTTAAAGCGTAAACTTCACGGTAATGTCAAATAACCGGGCCTATGCTACTGCTGGGGCCTGCTACACCACCTTGTAATTTAGAGTTAAAGGTCTCCACAATCCCTGGTTTTCCTGGGAGCTGTCTGAACCTTTGAAAATAATAGATTATGCTTGGGCTAAGGCGAGAAAAACTGGCTGGAGATTTGAGATGACTCAGGAATCGCTGCACCCCCTGTTTAAAAAGGCAAAATGTAATTTTAACTTGTCTAAAAGTACAAGGTTACAAGTTCCAAAGGATTCTGAGGAGTTTTCTAAGACTCTAGCCGTGGCTCTGGAGGGGCCTCCTCTAAAGGAAGGATCCTGGCAATAGGGGAAATGGCATTTATTTCCCAAAGAAATGGCTGCCTCTTCACAGACTCATTATGACCACAGCCACAAATGTATCAAAAAACAAATTGATAACTTTTTTTTGGCACACGTGTCTAGATGATACTCACCAAATTTGGAGCTGTTTAGATGAAAAGCCTTTAGACACAAGGGGTGCAATTTAGGTGGTCACGCATTCCACCCAACATAGTAGATTTCCTGTTGAGTTTACGGTATGGCTGTTATAAACTTTTCTGTTTGCCCTGAGGTGTCCTATGGATGTACCAAGTTTTGTATTTCTACATTGGAATAAAGTTACTTTCACTTTCCATAGGCCCAATGTATTTTGACTTTTGTAGGGCCACTGAGTCATTTTCATATTTTTTTGGACTTCAAATACATAAATTTTTGCCGGGCTTGAAGTCTGGGACCAATAAAAATGACTTTTAGTTGCACGTTTACTGGGTCAAATTGAGGATCATTTTGCAGAAAAATTATAATAAAAAAAATATATACCAAATTATAATAAAAAAATATAACTCGAGCAAAAAAGTCTAGAAAAACACTTGTCTATTTTACATACATGTGTTTAGCTCATTTTGCCCAAGTTTGGTGTCTGTGGAATGAAGCAGCTATTCTCTGTGTTCTTTTAAAAAGAGGTGTATTTTAAGTCGGTTCACTCCTTTTCAATTCAAAATGGCCGCCTTCCGTGTGTGATAGGGTGTGGTCCCCATTGGCTTTTTGTTCATAAGCCCATACTGGATGTGTGTACCAAGTTTCATTTGCCTACGACAAACTAAAATTTTCACTTCCCATTGACTTTTTCCACATATTTGGGGCGTTGCTATGGCAACACATTTATAGATAGTGGTTGTCTTTGGCTTTTATGCTCGTCATGACATAAGAGATGTGTACCAAATTTCATGTCTCTATGACAAACTAAATTCTTGGGTCCTATTATAAGTTTGTAGGGGCGCTGGAGAGCCATTTCTAAAGATAACCCTTTTATTTACATATTTTTGTGTTCAGGTCATGAATGTGCACAAACGCCTTTTTGGGTCCAACTCGATCCGAGAAGGCGTTTGAGAGTTAAAGGCGTTTTATTTTCACAAAAATGGCCACCTCGTTACAGGCTTGCCACACCCATACCCGATAAGATATCAACAACAAAGTCACAACTTTGGTTGGCACACGTGTCTAGATGATACTCACCAAATTTGGGGCCATTTAGATTAAAACACAATGATTTGCATCTTTCTGCGCAAAGTGCGATTTTAGTGGCCATGCGTTTCACCCCACATGGCGGACTTCTGTTGAGTTTAGAAGATTGTGACTGTCATTGACTTTTCTGTTTGCCCTGAGGTGTCCTATGGATATACCAAGTTTCATTTTTCTACGTTGGAAAAAAGTTACTTTCACTTTCCATAGGCCCAATGTATTTTGACTTTTGTAGGGTCGCCACTGAGTCATTTTTGTAATTTTTTTTTAGTGACTTCAAATACATAAATTTTTCGCCGAGCTTGAAGTCTGGGACCAATAAAAATGACTTTTTGTGCATGTTCACTGGGTCAAATTTAGGATCATAGGTCGACAAGAAAGATAAAAAAAAAAAAAGAAAAAGAAAATAAATATTAAAGCATAGCGGCGATAAAACCCTCGCCTCCCTTGAGACAAGGACACATGCACTCGGAGGATTGCATTTCGTGCTTTAAAGCGTAAACTTCACGGTAATGTCAAATAACCGGGCCTGTGCTACTGCTGGGGCCTGCTACACCACCTTGTAATTTAGAGTTAAAGGTCTCCACAATCCCTGGTTTTCCTGGGAGCTGTCTGAACCTTTGAAAATAATAGATTATGCTTGGGCTAAGGCGAGAAAAACAAAGTACTGGCTGGAGATTTGAGATGACTCAGGAATCGCTGCACCCCCCTGTTTAAAAAGGCAAAATGTAAATATAACTTGTCTAAAAGTACAAGGTTACAAGTTCCAAAGGATTCTGAGGAGTTTTCTAAGACTCTAGCCTTGGCTCTGGAGGGCCTCCTCTAAAGGAAGGATCCTGGCAATTGGGAAATGGCATTTATTTCCCAAAGAAATGGCTGCCTCTTCACAGACTCATTCGACCACAGCCACAAATGTATCAAAAACAAATTGATAACTTTTTTGGCACACGTGTCTAGATGATACTCACCAAATTTGGAGCTGTTTAGATGAAAAGCCTTTAGCACAAGGGGTGCGATTTAGGTGGTCACGCATTCCACCCAACATAGTAGATTTCCTGTTGAGTTTACGATATGGCTGTAATAAACTTTTCTGTTTGCCCTGAGGTGTCCTATGGATGTACCAAGTTTCATTTTTCTACGTTGGAAAAAAGTTACTTTCACTTTCCATAGGCCCAATGTATTTTGACTTTTGTAGGGAATTAGCCACTGAGTCATTTTTATATTTTTTTTGGGACTTCAAATACATAAATTTTTGCGGGCTTGAAGTCTGGGACCAATAAAAATGACTTTTAGTTACGTTTACTGGGTCAAATTGAGGATCATTTTGCAGAAAAATTATAATAAAAAAATATACCAAATTATAATAAAAAAAATATAACTCGAGCAAAAAGTCTAGAAAAACACCTTGTCTATTTTACATACATGTGTTTAGCTCATTTTGCCCAAGTTTGGTGTCTGTGGAATGAAGCAGCTATTTTCTGTGTTCTTTTAAAAAGAGGTGTATTTTAAGTCGGTTCACATTTTCAATTCAAAATGGCCGCCTTCCCGTGTGTGATAGGGTGTGGTCCCCATTGGCTTTTTGTTCATAAGCCCATGCTGGATGTGTGTACCAAGTTTCATTTGCCTACGACAAACTAAAATTTTCACTTCCCATTGACTTTTTCCACATATTTGGGGCGTTGCTATGGCAACACATTTATAGATAGGGGTGGTTGTCATTGGCTTTTATGCTCGTCATGACATAAGAGATGTGTGTACCAAATTTTATGTCTCTATGACAAACTAAATTCTTGGGTCCCATTATAAGTTTGTAGGGGGCGCTGGAGAGCCATTTCTAAAGATAACCCTTTTATTTACATATTTTGTGTTCAGGTCATGAATGTGCACCGCCTTTTTGGGTCCAACTCGATCCGAGAAGGCGTTTGAGAGTTAAGACGTTTATTTTCACAAAAATGGCCACCTCGTTACAGGCTTGCCACACCCATACCCGATAAGATATCAACAACAAAGTCACAACTTTGGTTGGCACACGTGTCTAGATGATACTCACCAAATTTGGGGCCATTTAGATTAAAACACAATGATTTGCATCTTTTGCTAAGGGGTGCGATTTTAGTGGCTATGCGTTTCACCCCACATGGCGGACTTCCTGTTGAGTTTAGGGTGTGGCTGTCATTGACTTTTCTGTTTGCCCTGAGGTGTCCTATGGATGTACCAAGTTTCATTTTTCTACATTGGAAAAAAGTTACTTTCACTTTCCATAGGCCCAATGTATTTTGACTTTTCTAGGGGTCGCCACTGAGTCATTTTTCGTATTTTTTTTTCGGGACTTCAAATACATAAATTTTTTGCCGGGCTTGAAGTCTGGGACCAATAAAAATGACTTTTAGTTGTTCGTTTACTGGGTTAAATTGAGGATCATTTTGCAGAAAAATTATAATAAAAAATATATACCGAATTATAATAAAAATATAACTCGAGCAAAAAGTCTAGAAAAACACTTGTCTCATTTACATACATGTGTTTAGCTCATTTTGCCCAAGTTTGGTGTCTGTGGAATGAAGCAGCTATTGTCTGTGTACTTTTAAAAAAGAGGTGTATTTTAAGTCGGTTCACATTTTCAATTCAAAATGGCCGCCTTCCTGTGTGTGATAGGGTGTGGTCCCCATTGGCTTTTTGTTCATAAGCCCATGGTGGATGTGTACCAAGTTTTATTTGCCTACAACAAACTAAAAATTTCACTTCCCATTGACTTTTTCACATTTTTGGGACGCTATGGCAACACATTTATAGATAGGGGTGGTTGTCATTGGCTTTTATGCTCGTCATGACATAAGAGATGTGTGTACCAAATTTTATGTCTCTATGACAAACTAAATTCTTGGGTCCCATTATAAGTTTGTAGGGGCGCTGGAGAGCCATTTCTAAAGATAACTCTTTTATTTACATATTTTTGTGTTCAGGTCATGAATGTGCACAAACGCCTTTTTGGGTCCAACTCGATCCGAGAAGGCGTTTGAGAGTTAAGAGACGCTTTATTTTCACAAAATGGCCACCTCGTTACAGGCTTGCCACACCCATACCCGATAAGATATCAACAACAAAGTCACAACTTTGGTTGGCACACGTGTCTAGATGATACTCACCAAATTTGGGGCCATTTAGATTAAAACACAATGATTTGCATCTTTCTGCGCAAGGGGTGCGATTTTAGTGGCTGCTTTCACCCCACATGGCGGACTTCCTGTTAAGTTTAGGTGTGACTGTCATTGACTTTTCTGTTTGCCCTGAGGTGTCCTATGGATGTACCAAGTTTCATTTTTCTACGTTGGAAAAAGTTACTTTCACTTTCCATAGGCCCAATGTATTTTGATTTTGTAGGGTCGCCACTGAGTCATTTTTCGTATTTTTTTCGCGACTTCAAATACATAAATTTTTGCGAGCTTGAAGTCTGGGACCAATAAAATGACTTTTAGTTCATGTTCACTGGGTCAAATTTAGGATCATTTTGCAGAAAAATTATAATAAAAAAAAAATTATAATAAAAAATAAACTCGAGCAAAAGTCTAGAAAACACTTGTCTCTTTTACATACATGTGTTTAGAGATTTTGCCCATATTTGAGGATTGCATGTGGAATGAAGCAAATTTTTTTTAGATGAAAAGCCTTTAGCACAAAGTGTACGATTTAGGTGGTCATGTATTCCACCCAACATAGTAGATTTTCTGTTGAGTTTAGGTGTGGCTGTAATAAACTTTTCTGTTTGCCCTAAGGTGTCCTATGGATGTACCAAGTTTTGTATTTCTACATTGGAAAAATTTACTTTCATTTTCCATAGAACCAATTATTTTGACTTTTCTAGGGGTCGCCACTGAGTCATTTTTCATATTTTTTTTCGGGACTTCAAATACATAAATTTTTGCCGAGCTTGAAGTCTGGGACCAATAAAAATTACTTTTAGTTGCACGTTTACTGGGTCAAATTGAGGATCATTTTACAGAAAAATTATAATAAAAAAATATATACCGAATTATAATAAAAAAATATAACTCGAGCAAAAAGTCTAGAAAAACACTTGTCTCATTTTACATACATGTGTTTAGCTCATTTTGCCCAAGTTTGGTGTCTGTGGAATGAAGCAGCTTTTTTCTGTGTACTTTTAAAAAAGAGGTGTATTTTAAGTCGGTTCACATTTTCAATTCAAAATGGCCGCCTTCCTGTGTGTGATAGGTGTGGTCCCCATTGGCTTTTTTGTTCATAAGCCCATGGTGGATGTGTGTACCAAGTTTTATTTGCCTACAACAAACTAAAATTTCACTTCCCATTGACTTTTTCACATTTTTGGGACGCTGCTATGGCAACACATTTATAGATAGGGGTGGTTGTCATTGGCTTTTATGCTCGTCATGACATAAGAGATGTGTGTACAAAATTTTATGTCTCTATGACAAACTAAATTCTTGGGTCCATTATAAGTTTGTAGGGGCGCTGGAGAGCCATTTCTAAAGATAACCCTTTTATTTACATATTTTTGTGTTCAGGTCATGAATGTGCACAAACGCCTTTTGGGTCCAACTCGATCCGAGAAGGCGTTTGAGAGTTAAGAGACGCTTTATTTTCACAAAAATGGCCACCTCGTTACAGGCTTGCCACACCCATACCCGATAAGATATCAACAACAAAGTCACAACTTTGGTTGGCACACGTGTCTAGATGATACTCACCAAATTTGGGGCCATTTAGATTAAAACACAATGATTTGCATCTTTCTGACACAAGTGCGATTTTAGTGGTCACGCGTTTCACCCCACATGGCGGACTTCCTGTTAAGTTTAGGTGTGACTGTCATTGACTTTTCTGTTTGCCCTGAGGTGTCCTATGGATATACCAAGTTTCATTTTTCTACGTTGGAAAAAGTTACTTTCACTTTCCATAGGCCCAATGTATTTTGACTTTTGTAGGGTCGCCACTGAGTCATTTTTCGATTTTTTTCGCGACTTCAAATACATAAATTTTTGCCAGGCTTGAAGTCTGGGACCAATAAAATGACTTTTAGTTGTTCGTTTACTGGGTTAAATTGAGGATCATTTTACAGAAAAATTATAATAAAAATATATACCGAATTATAATAAAAAAATATAACTCGAGCAAAAAGTCTAGAAAAACACTTGTCTCATTTTACATACATGTGTTTAGCTCATTTTGCCCAAGTTTGGTGTCTGTGGAATGAAGCAGCTTTTTTCTGTGTACTTTTAAAAAGAGGTGTATTTTAAGTCGGTTCACATTTTCAATTCAAAATGGCCGCCTTCCTGTGTGTGATAGGGTGTGGTCCCCATTGGCTTTTTGTTCATAAGCCCATGGTGGATGTGTGTACCAAGTTTCATTTGCCTACAACAAACTAAAAATTTCACTTCCCATTGACTTTTTTCACATTTTTTGGGACGTTGCTATGGCAACACATTTATAGATAGGGGGTGGTTGTCATTGGCTTTTATGCTCGTCATGACATAAGAGATGTGTGTACAAAATTTTATGTCTCTATGACAAACTAAATTCTTGGGTCCATTATAAGTTTGTAGGGGGCGCTGGAGAGCCATTTCTAAAGATAACCCTTTATTTACATATTTTGTGTTCAGGTCATGAATGTGCACAAACGCTTTTTGGGTCCAACTCGATCCGAGAAGGCGCTTTGAGAGTTAAGAGACGTTTTATTTTCACAAAAATGGCCACCTCGTTACAGGCTTGCCACACCCATACCCGATAAGATATCAACAACAAAGTCACAACTTTGGTTGGCACACGTGTCTAGATGATACTCACCAAATTTGGGGCCATTTAGATTAAAACACAATGATTTGCATCTTTCTGCGCAAGGGGTGCGATTTTAGTGGCCGCACGTTTCACCCCACATGGCGGACTTCCTGTTAAGTTTAGGTGTGACTGTCATTGACTTTTCTGTTTGCCCTGAGGTGTCCTATGGATATACCAAGTTTCATTTTTCTACGTTGGAAAAAAGTTACTTTCACTTTCCATAGGCCCAATGTATTTTGACTTTTCTAGGGGTCGCCACTGAGTCATTTTTCGTATTTTTTTTTCCGCGACTTCAAATACATAAATTTTTTGCCAGGCTTGAAGTCTGGGACCAATAAAAATGACTTTTAGTTGTTCGTTTACTGGGTTAAATTGAGGATCATTTTGCAGAAAAATTATAATAAAAATATATACCGAATTATAATAAAAAAATATAACTCGAGCAAAAAGTCTAGAAAAACACTTGTCTCATTTACATACATGTGTTTAGCTCATTTTGCCCAAGTTTGGTGTCTGTGGAATGAAGCAGCTTTTTTCTGTGTACTTTTAAAAAGAGGTGTATTTTAAGTCGGTTCACATTTTCAATTCAAAATGGCCGCCTTCCTGTGTGTGATAGGTGTGGTCCCCATTGGCTTTTTTGTTCATAAGCCCATGGTGGATGTGTGTACCAAGTTTCATTTGCCTACAACAAACTAAAAATTTCACTTCCCATTGACTTTTTCACATTTTTGGGACGTTGCTATGGCAACACATTTATAGATAGGGGTGGTTGTCATTGGCTTTTATGCTCGTCATGACATAAGAGATGTGTGTACAAATTTTATGTCTCTATGACAAACTAAATTCTTGGGTCCATTATAAGTTTGTAGGGGGCGCTGGAGAGCCATTTCTAAAGATAACCCTTTTATTTACATATTTTTGTGTTCAGGTCATGAATGTGCACAAACGCCTTTTTGGGTCCAACTCGATCCGAGAAGGCGTTTGAGAGTTAAGAGACGTTTTATTTTCACAAAAATGGCCACCTCGTTACAGGCTTGCCACACCCATACCCGATAAGATATCAACAACAAAGTCACAACTTTGGTTGGCACATGTGTCTAGATGATACTCACCAAATTTGGGGCCATTTAGATTAAAACACAATGATTTGCATCTTTCTGCGGGGTGCGATTTTAGTGGCACGCTTTCACCCCACATGGCGGACTTCCTGTTAAGTTTAGGGTGTGACTGTCATTGACTTTTCTGTTTGTTCTGAGGTGTCCTATGGATATACCAAGTTTCATTTTTCTACGTTGGAAAAAGTTACTTTCACTTTCCATAGGCCCAATGTATTTTGATTTTGTAGGGTCGCCACTGAGTCATTTTTCGTATTTTTTTCGGCGACTTCAAATACATACCATTTTTGCCGAGCTTGAAGTCTGGGACCAATATAATGACTTTTGTGCATGTTCACTGGGTCAAATTTAGGATCATTTGGTCACATAAAAAAAAAAAAAAAAAAAAAAAAAAAAATCCGAGCAAAACAATAGGCCCTCCCATCACCGGCTCGGGCCTAATTAAAGCAGCGCGATAAAGGCCCTCGCCTCCCTTGAGACCGGGACACATGCACTCAAAGGATTGCATTTCGAGGCTTTAAAGCGTAAACTTCACGGTAAAAGGATTCTGAGGAGTTTTCTAAGACTCTAGGCTTGGCTCTGGAGGGGCCTCCTCTAAAGGAAGGATCCTGGCAATTGGGAAATGGCATTTATTTCCCAAAGAAATGGCTGCCTCTTCACAGACTCATTACGACCACAGCCACAAATGTAACAAAAACAAATTGATAACTTTTTGGCACACGTGTCTAGATGGAACTCACCAAATTTGGAGCTGTTTAGATGAAAAGCCTTTAGCACAAGGGGTGTGATTTAGGTGGTCACGCATTCCACCCAACATAGTGGATTTCCTGTTGAAATTACGATATATGGCTGTAATAAACTTTTCTGTTTGCCCTGAGGTGTCCTATGGATGTACCAAGTTTTGTATTTCTACATTGGAAAAATTTACTTTCATTTTCCATAGAACCAATGTATTTTGACTTTTCTAGGGTCGCCACTGAGTCATTTTTCGTATTTTTCGGGACTTCAAATACATAAATTTTTCCGGGCTTGAAGTCTGGGACCAATAAAATGACTTTTAGTTGCACGTTTACTGGGTCAAATTGAGGATCATTTTGCAGAAAAATTATAATAAAAATATATACCGAATTATAATAAAAAATATAACTCGAGCAAAAGTCTAGAAAAACACTTGTCTATTTTACATACATGTGTTTAGCTCATTTTGCCCAAGTTTGGTGTCTGTGGAATGAAGCAGCTATTGTCTGTGTTCTTTTAAAAAGAGGTGTATTTTAAGTCGGTTCACATTTTCAATTCAAAATGGCCGCCTTCCTGTGTGTGATAGGTGTGGTCCCCATTGGCTTTTTTGTTCATAAGCCCATGGTGGATGTGTGTACCAAGTTTCATTTGCCTACGACAAACTAAAAATTTTCACTTCCCATTGACTTTTTCGACATATTTGGGACGTTGCTATGGCAACACATTTATAGATAGGGGTGGTTGTCATTGGCTTTTATGCTCGTCATGACATAAGAGATGTGTGTACCAAATTTTATGTCTCTATGACAAACTAAATTCTTGGGTCCCATTATAAGTTTGTAGGGGCGCTGGAGAGCCATTTCTAAAGATAACCCTTTATTTACATATCTTTGTGTTCAGGTCATGAATGTGCACAAACGCCTTTTTGGGTCCAACTCGATCCGAGAAGGCGCTTTGAGAGTTAAGAGACGTTTTATTTTCACAAAAATGGCCACCTGTTACAGGCTTGCCACACCCATACCCGATAAGATATCAACAACAAAGTCACAACTTTGGTTGGCACACGTGTCTAGATGATACTCACCAAATTTGGGGCCATTTAGATTAAAACACAATGATTTGCATCTTTCTGCGCAAGGGTGCGATTTTAGTGGCCGCTTTCACCCCACATGGCGGACTTCCTGTTAAGTTTAGGTGTGACTGTCATTGACTTTTCTGTTTGTTCCCTGAGGTGTCCTATGGATATACCAAGTTTCATTTTTCTACGTTGGAAAAAGTTACTTTCACTTTCCATAGGCCCAATGTATTTTGACTTTTTGTAGGGTCGCCACTGAGTCATTTTTCGTATTTTTTTTCGGGACTTCAAATACATAAATTTTGCCGGGCTTGAAGTCTGGGACCAATAAAATGACTTTTGTGCATGTTCACTGGGTCAAATTTACGCCTCATTGAGTGCACTCGTGCTTTAAAGCGTAAACTTCACGGTAAAAAGGATTCTGAGGAGTTTTCTAAGACTCTAGGTGGCTCTGGAGGGCCTCCTCTAAAGGAAGGATCCTGGCAATTGGGAAATGGCATTTATTTCCCAAAGGTTGCCTCTTCACAGACCCATTAACCACAGCCACAAATGTATCAAAAAACAAATTGATAACTTTTTTGCACACGTGTCTAGATGATACTCACCAAATTTGGAGCTGTTTAGACTTTAGACAGAAGGGTGATTTAGGTGGTCACGCATTACACCCAACATAGTAGATTTTCTGTTGAGTTTACGATATGGCTGTAATAAACTTTTCAGTTTGCCCTGAGGTGTCCTATGGATGTACCAAGTTTTGTATTTCTACATTGGAATAAAGTTACTTTCACTTTCCATAGGCCCGATGTATTTTACTTTTCTAGGGTCGCCACTGAGTCATTTTTCTTATTTTTTTTCGGGACTTCAAATACATAAATTTTTCGCTGGGCTTGAAATCTGGGACCAATAAAAATGACTTTTAGTTCACGTTTACGTTAAATTGAGGATCATTTTGCAGAAAAATATATAAAAAATATATACCGGATTATAATAAAAAAAAATATAACTCGAGCAAAAAAGTCTAGAAAAACACTTGTCTCATTTACATACATGTGTTTAGCTCATTTTGCCCAAGTTTGGTGTCTGTGGAATGAAGCAGCTATTTTCTGAGTTCTTTTAAAAAGAGGTGTATTTTAAGTCGGTTCACATTTTCAATTCAAAATGGCCGCCTTCCCGTGTGTGATAGGGTGTGGTCCCCATTGGCTTTTTGTTCATAAGCCCATGCTGGATGTGTGTACCAAGTTTCATTTGCCTACAACAAACTAAAAATTTTCACTTCCCATTGACTTTTTCCAAATATTTGGGACGTTGCTATGGCAACACATTTATAGATAGGGGTGGTTGTCATTGGCTTTTATGCTCGTCATGACATAAGAGATGTGTGTACCAAATTTTATGTCTCTATGACAAACTAAATTCTTGGGTCCCATTATAAGTTTGTAGGGGCGCTGGAGAGCCATTTCTAAAGATAACCCTTTTATTTACATATTTTTGTGTTCAGGTCATGAATGTGCACAAACGCCTTTTTGGGTCCAACTCGATCCGAGAAGGCTTTGAGAGTTAAGAGACGTTTTATTTTCACAAAAATGGCCACCTCGTTACAGGCTTGCCACACCCATACCCGATAAGATATCAACAACAAAGTCACAACTTTGGTTGGCACACGTGTCTAGATGATACTCACCAAATTTGGGGCCATTTAGATTAAAACACAATGATTTGCATCTTTCTGCAAGGGGTGCGAATTTAGTGGTCGCGCTTTCACCCCACATGGCGGACTTCCTGTTAAGTTTAGGTGTGACTGTCATTGACTTTTCTGTTTGCCCTGAGGTGTCCTATGGATGTACCAAGTTTCATTTTTCTACGTTGGAAAAAGTTACTTTCACTTTCCATAGGCCCAATGTATTTTGACTTTTCTAGGGGCCACTGAGTCATTTTTCGTATTTTTTTCGGGGACTTCAAATACATAAATTTTTGCCAGGCTTGAAGTCTGGGACCAATAAAAATGACTTTTAGTTGTTCGTTTACTGGGTCAAATTGAGGATCATTTTGCAGAAAAATTATAATAAAAAATATATACCAAATTATAATAAAAAAATATAACTCAAAAAGTCTAGAAAAACACTTGTCTCATTTACATACATGTGTTTAGCTCATTTTGCCCAAGTTTGGTGTCTGTGGAATGAAGCAGCTTTTTCTGTGTACTTTTAAAAAGAGGTGTATTTTAAGTCGGTTCACATTTTCAATTCAAAATGGCCGCCTTCCTGTGTGTGATAGGGTGTGGCCCCCATTGGCTTTTTGTTCATAAGCCCATGGTGGATGTGTACCAAGTTTCATTTGCCTACAACAAACTAAAAATTTCACTTCCCATTGACTTTTTCCACATTTTTGGGACGCTATGGCAACACATTTATAGATAGGGGTGGTTGTCATTGGCTTTTATGCTCGTCATGACATAAGAGATGTGTGTACAAAATTTTATGTCTCTATGACAAACTAAATTCTTGGGTCCATTATAAGTTTGTAGGGGCGCTGGAGAGCCATTTCTAAAGATAACCCTTTATTTACATATTTTTTGTGTTCAGGTCATGAATGTGCACAAACGCCTTTTTGGGTCCAACTCGATCCGAGAAGGCGTTTGAGAGTTAAGAGACGTTTTATTTTCACAAAAATGGCCACCTCGTTACAGGCTTGCCACACCCATACCCGATAAGATATCAACAACAAAGTCACAACTTTGGTTGGCACACGTGTCTAGATGATACTCACCAAATTTGGGGCCATTTAGATTAAAACACAATGATTTGCATCTTTCTGCGCAGGTGCGATTTTAGTGGCGCTTCACCCACATGGCGGACTTCCTGTTAAGTTTAGGTGTGACTGTCATTGACTTTTCTGTTTGCCTGAGGTGTCCTATGGATATACCAAGTTTCATTTTTCTACGTTGGAAAAAGTTACTTTCACTTTCCATAGGCCCAATGTATTTTGATTTTGTAGGGGTCGCCACTGAGTCATTTTTCGTTTTTTGGCGACTTCAAAAACATACCATTTTGCCAAGCTTGAAGTCTGGGACCAATAAAAATGACTTTTGTGCATGTTCACTGGGTCAAATTTAGGATCATTTGGTCACAATAAAGATAAAAAAAAAAAAAAAAAAAAAAAAAAAAAAAAAACAAAAACAATAGGCCCTCCCGGCCATCACTGCTCGGGCCTCAAAAGGCAGCGGCGATAAAGGCCCTCGCCTCCTTGAGACTGGGGACACATATATTCGGAGGATTGCATGTCGGCTTTAAAGCAAATTTGGAGCTGTTTAGATGAAAACCCTTTAGCACAAAGTGTACGATTTAGGTGGTCATGTATTCCACCCAACATTTTCTGTTGAGAAGGATCCTGGCAATTGGGAAATGGCATTTATTTCCCAATAGTTGCCTCTTCACAGACTCATTACGACCACAGCCACAAATCTATCAAAAACAAATTGATAACTTTTTTTTGCACACGTGTCTAGATGATACTCACCAAATTTGGAGCTGTTTAGATGAAAAGCCTTTAGACACAAGGGGTGCAATTTAGGTGGTCACGCATACACCCAACATAGTAGATTTCCTGTTGAGTTTAATATGGCTGTAATACATTTTTCTGTTTGCCCTGAGGTGTCCTATGGATGTACCAAGTTTCATTTTTCTACGTTGGAAAAAAGTTACTTTCACTTTCCATAGGCCCAATGTATTTTGACTTTTGTAGGGTCGCCACTGAGTCATTTTTCATTTTTTTTTCGACTTCAAATACATAAATTTTTCGCCGAGCTTGAAGTCTGGGACCAATAAAAATGACTTTTAGTTGCACGTTTACTGGGTCAAATTGAGGATCATTTTGCAGAAAAATTATAATAAAAAAATATATACCGAATTATAATAAAAAAAAATATAACTCGAGCAAAAAAGTCTAGAAAAACACTTGTCTCTTTTACATACATGTGTTTAGCTCATTTTGCCCAAGTTTGGTGTCTGTGGAATGAAGCAGCTTTTTTCTGTGTACTTTTAAAAAAGAGGTGTATTTTAAGTCGGTTCACATTTTCAATTCAAAATGGCCGCCTTCCTGTGTGTGATAGGGTGTGGTCCCCATTGGCTTTTTTGTTCATAAGCCCATGGTGGATGTGTGTACCAAGTTTTATTTGCCTACAACAAACTAAAAATTTCACTTCCCATTGACTTTTTTCACATTTTTGGGACGTTGCTATGGCAACACATTTATAGATAGGGGTGGTTGTCATTGGCTTTTATGCTCGTCATGACATAAGAGATGTGTGTACAAATTTTATGTCTCTATGACAAACTAAATTCTTGGGTCCATTATAAGTTTGTAGGGGCGCTGGAGAGCCATTTCTAAAGATAACCCTTTATTTACATATTTTTGTTCAGGTCATGAATGTGCACAAACGCCTTTTTGGGTCCAACTCGATCCGAGAAGGCGTTTGAGAGTTAAGAGACGTTTTATTTTTACAAAAATGGCCACCTCGTTACAGGCTTGCCACACCCATACCCGATAAGATATCAACAACAAAGTCACAACTTTGGTTGGCACACGTGTCTAGATGATACTCACCAAATTTGGGGCCATTTAGATTAAAACACAATGATTTGCATCTTTCTGCGCAAAGGTGCGATTTTAGTGGTCGCGCATTTCACCCCACACATGGCGGACTTCCTGTTAAGTTTAGGTGTGACTGTCATTGACTTTTCTGTTTGCCCTGAGGTGTCCTATGGATATACCAAGTTTCATTTTTCTACGTTGGAAAAAGTTACTTTCACTTTCCATAGGCCCAATGTATTTTGACGCCACTGAGTCATTGTCTTCAAATACATACCATTTTGACGAGCTTGAAGTCTGGGACCAATATAATGACTTTTTGTGCATGTTCACTGGGTCAAATTTAGGATCATAAAAAAAAAAAAAAAAAAAAAAATCCGAGCAAAACAATAGGCCATCACCCCTAATTACGATAAAGGCCCTCGCCTCCTTGAGAGGGACACATATATTCGAGGATTGCATGTCGGCTTTAAAGCAAATTTGGAGCTGTTTAGATGAAAACCCTTTAGCACAAAGTGTACGATTTAGGTGGTCATGTATTCCACCCAACATTTTCTGTTGAGAAGGATCCTGGCAATTGGGAAATGGCATTTATTTCCCAATAGTTGCCTCTTCCACAGACTCATTACGACCACAGCCACAAATCTATCAAAAACAAATTGATAACTTTTTTGCACACGTGTCTAGATGATACTCACCAAATTTGGAGCTGTTTAGATGAAAAGCCTTTAGACACAAGGGGTGCAATTTAGGTGGTCACGATACACCCAACATAGTAGATTTCCTGTTGAGTTTACGATATGGCTGTAATACATTTTTCTGTTCGCCCTGAGGTGTCCTATGGATGTACCAAGTTTCATTTTCTACGTTGGAAAAAGTTACTTTCACTTTCCATAGGCCCAATGTATTTTGACTTTTGTAGGGTCGCCACTGAGTCATTTTTCATTTTTTTCGACTTCAAATACATAAATTTTTCGCTGGGCTTGAAGTCTGGGACCAATAAAATGACTTTTAGTTGTTGGTTTACTGGGTCAAATTGAGGATCATTTTGCAGAAAAATTATAATAAAAAAATATACCAAATTATAATAAAATAAAATATAACTCGAGCAAAAAGTCTAGAAAAACGCTTGTCTATTTTACATACATGTGTTTAGCTCATTTTGCCCAAGTTTGGTGTCTGTGGAATGAAGCAGCTATTTTCTGAGTTCTTTAAAAAGAGGTGTATTTTAAGTCGGTTCACATTTTCAATTCAAAATGGCCGCCTTCCCGTGTGTGATAGGTGTGGTCCCCATTGGCTTTTTGTTCATAAGCCCATGCTGGATGTGTGTACCAAGTTTCATTTGCCTACGACAAACTAAAATTTTCACTTCCCATTGACTTTTTCCAAATATTTGGGACGTTGCTATGGCAACACATTTATAGATAGGGGTGGTTGTCATTGGCTTTTATGCTCGTCATGACATAAGAGATGTGTGTACCAAATTTTATGTCTCTATGACAAACTAAATTCTTGGGTCCCATTATAAGTTTGTAGGGGCGCTGGAGAGCCATTTCTAAAGATAACCCTTTATTTACATATTTTTGTGTTCAGGTCATGAATGTGCACAAACGCCTTTTTGGGTCCAACTCGATCCGAGAAGCCGTTTGAGAGTTAAGAGACGCTTTATTTTCACAAAAATGGCCACCTCGTTACAGGCTTGCCACACCCATACCCGATAAGATATCAACAACAAAGTCACAACTTTGGTTGGCACATGTGTCTAGATGATACTCACCAAATTTGGGGCCATTTAGATTAAAACACAATGATTTGCATCTTTCTGCGCAAGGGGTGCGAATTTAGTGGTCACGCCTTTCACCCCACATGGCGGACTTCCTGTTAAGTTTAGGGTGTGACTGTCATTGACTTTTCTGTTTGCCCTGAGGTGTCCTATGGATATACCAAGTTTCATTTTTCTACGTTGGAAAAAGTTACTTTCACTTTCCATAGGCCCAATGTATTTTGACTTTTGTAGGGTCGCCACTGAGTCATTTTTCGTATTTTTTTCGGCGACTTCAAATACATAAATTTTTGCCAGGCTTGAAGTCTGGGACCAATAAAAATGACTTTTAGTTGTTCGTTTACTGGGTTAAATTGAGGATCATTTTACAGAAAAATTATAATAAAAAATATATACCGAATTATAATAAAAAAATATAACTCGAGCAAAAAGTCTAGAAAACACTTGTCTCATTTACATACATGTGTTTAGCTCATTTTGCCCATGTTTGGTGTCTGTGGAATGAAGCAGCTTTTTTCTGTGTACTTTTAAAAAGAGGTGTATTTTAAGTCGGTTCACATTTTCAATTCAAAATGGCCGCCTTCCTGTGTGTGATAGGGTGTGGTCCCCATTGGCTTTTTTGTTCATAAGCCCATGGTGGATGTGTGTACCAAGTTTTATTTGCCTACAACAAACTAAAAATTTCACTTCCCATTGACTTTTTCACATTTTTGGGACGTTGCTATGGCAACACATTTATAGATAGGGGTGGTTGTCATTGGCTTTTATGCTCGTCATGACATAAGAGATGTGTGTACAAATTTTATGTCTCTATGACAAACTAAATTCTTGGGTCCATTATAAGTTTGTAGGGGCGCTGGAGAGCCATTTCTAAAGATAACCCTTTATTTACATATTTTTGTGTTCAGGTCATGAATGTGCACAAACGCCTTTTGGGTCCAACTCGATCCGAGAAGGCGTTTGAGAGTTAAGAGACGCTTTATTTTCACAAAAATGGCCACCTCGTTACAGGCTTGCCACACCCATACCCGATAAGATATCAACAACAAAGTCACAACTTTGGTTGGCACACGTGTCTAGATGATACTCACCAAATTTGGGGCCATTTAGATTAAAACACAATGATTTGCATCTTTCTGCGCAAGGGGTGCGATTTAGTGGTCACGTTTCACCCCACATGGCGGACTTCCTGTTAAGTTTAGGGTGTAACTGTCATTGACTTTTCTGTTTGCCCTGAGGTGTCCTATGGATATACCAAGTTTCATTTTTCTACGTTGGAAAAAAGTTACTTTCACTTTCCATAGGCCCAATGTATTTTGACTTTTGTAGGGTCGCCACTGAGTCATTTTTCGTATTTTTTTCGCGACTTCAAATACATAAATTTTTGCCAGGCTTGAAGTCTGGGACCAATAAAAATGACTTTTAGTTGTTCGTTTACTGGGTTAAATTGAGGATCATTTTACAGAAAAATTATAATAAAAAAATATATACCGAATTATAATAAAAAAAAATATAACTCGAGCAAAAAAGTCTAGAAAAACAATTGTCTCATTTACATACATGTGTTTAGCTCATTTTGCCCAAGTTTGGTGTCTGTGGAATGAAGCAGCTTTTTCTGTGTACTTTTAAAAAGAGGTGTATTTTAAGTCGGTTCACATTTTCAATTCAAAATGGCCGCCTTCCTGTGTGTGATAGGGTGTGGTCCCCATTGGCTTTTTTGTTCATAAGCCCATGGTGGATGTGTGTACCAAGTTTTATTTGCCTACAACAAACTAAAAATTTCACTTCCCATTGACTTTTTTCACATTTTTGGGACGTTGCTATGGCAACACATTTATAGATAGGGGGTGGTTGTCATTGGCTTTTATGCTCGTCATGACATAAGAGATGTGTGTACAAAATTTTATGTCTCTATGACAAACTAAATTCTTGGGTCCATTATAAGTTTGTAGGGGCGCTGGAGAGCCATTTCTAAAGATAACCCTTTTATTTACATATTTTTGTGTTCAGGTCATGAATGTGCACAAACGCCTTTTGGGTCCAACTCGATCCGAGAAGGCGTTTGAGAGTTAAGAGACGTTTTATTTTCACAAAAATGGCCACCTCGTTACAGGCTTGCCACACCCATACCCGATAAGATATCAACAACAAAGTCACAACTTTGGTTGGCACACGTGTCTAGATGATACTCACCAAATTTGGGGCCATTTAGATTAAAACACAATGATTTGCATCTTTCTGCGCAAGGGGTGCGATTTTAGTGGCGCGCTTTCACCCCTACATGGCGGACTTCCTGTTAAGTTTAGGTGTAACTGTCATTGACTTTTCTGTTTGCCCTGAGGTGTCCTATGGATATACCAAGTTTCATTTTTCTACGTTGGAAAAAGTTACTTTCACTTTCCATAGGCCCAATGTATTTTGACTTTTGTAGGGGTCGCCACTGAGTCATTTTTCGTATTTTTTTCGGCGACTTCAAATACATAAATTTTTGCCAGGCTTGAAGTCTGGGACCAATAAAAATGACTTTTAGTTGTTCGTTTACTGGGTTAAATTGAGGATCATTTTACAGAAAAATTATAATAAAAAATATATACCGAATTATAATAAAAAAAAATATAACTCGAGCAAAAAAGTCTAGAAAAACAATTGTCTCATTTACATACATGTGTTTAGCTCATTTTGCCCAAGTTTGGTGTCTGTGGAATGAAGCAGCTTTTTCTGTGTACTTTTAAAAAGAGGTGTATTTTAAGTCGGTTCACATTTTCAATTCAAAATGCCGCCTTCCTGTGTGTGATAGGTGTGGTCCCCATTGGCTTTTTTGTTCATAAGCCCATGGTGGATGTGTACCAAGTTTTATTTGCCTACAACAAACTAAAAATTTCACTTCCCATTGACTTTTTTCACATTTTTTGGGACGTTGCTATGGCAACACATTTATAGATAGGGGGTGGTTGTCATTGGCTTTTATGCTCGTCATGACATAAGAGATGTGTGTACAAAATTTTATGTCTCTATGACAAACTAAATTCTTGGGTCCATTATAAGTTTGTAGGGGCGCTGGAGAGCCATTTCTAAAGATAACCCTTTTATTTACATATTTTTGTGTTCAGGTCATGAATGTGCACAAACGCCTTTTTGGGTCCAACTCGATCCGAGAAGGCGTTTGAGAGTTAAGAGACGCTTTATTTTCACAAAAATGGCCACCTCGTTACAGGCTTGCCACACCCATACCCGATAAGATATCAACAACAAAGTCACAACTTTGGTTGGCACACGTGTCTAGATGATACTCACCAAATTTGGGGCCATTTAGATTAAAACACAATGATTTGCATCTTTCTGCGCAAAAGAGGTGCGATTTTAGTGGCCGCGTTTCACCCACATGGCGGACTTCCTGTTAAGTTTAGGGTGTGACTGTCATTGACTTTTCTGTTTGCCCTGAGGTGTCCTATGGATATACCAAGTTTCATTTTTCTACGTTGGAAAAAGTTACTTTCACTTTCCATAGGCCCAATGTATTTTGATTTTGTAGGGTCGCCACTGAGTCATTTTTCGTATTTTTTTGGCGTCTTCAAATACATACCATTTTTGCCGAGCTTGAAGTCTGGGACAAATATAATGACTTTTGTGCATGTTCACTGGGTCAAATTTAGGATCATTTGGTCACAATAAAAATAAAAAAAAAAAAAAAAAAAATCCGAGCAAAAACAATAGGCCCTCCCCCATCACCGGCTCGGGCCTAATTAAAGCGGGGACACATATATTCGGAGGATTGCATGTCGTGCTTTAAAGCAAATTTGGAGCTGTTTAGATGAAAACCCTTTAGCACAAAGTGTACGATTTAGGTGGTCATGTATTCCACCCAACATTTTCTGTTGAGAAGGATCCTGGCAATTGGGAAATGGCATTTATTTCCCAATAGTTGCCTCTTCACAGACTCATTACGACCACAGCCACAAATCTATCAAAAACAAATTGATAACTTTTTTTGCACACGTGTCTAGATGATACTCACCAAATTTGGAGCTGTTTAGATGAAAAGCCTTTAGACACAAGGGGTGCAATTTAGGTGGTCACACATACACCCAACATAGTAGATTTCCTGTTGAGTTTACGATATGGCTGTAATACATTTTCTGTTCGCCCTGAGGTGTCCTATGGATGTACCAAGTTTCATTTTTCTACGTTGGAAAAAGTTACTTTCACTTTCCATAGGCCCAATGTATTTTGACTTTTGTAGGGTCGCCACTGAGTCATTTTTCATATTTTTTCGGGACTTCAAATACATAAATTTTTGCCGAGCTTGAAGTCTGGGACCAATAAAAATGACTTTTTAGTTGCACGTTTACTGGGTCAAATTGAGGATCATTTTGCAGAAAAATTATAATAAAAATATATACCGAATTATAATAAAAAAATATAACTCGAGCAAAAAGTCTAGAAAACACTTGTCTCTTTTACATACATGTGTTTAGCTCATTTTGCCCAAGTTTGGTGTCTGTGGAATGAAGCAGCTTTTTCTGTGTACTTTTAAAAAGAGGTGTATTTTAAGTCGGTTCACATTTTCAATTCAAAATGGCCGCCTTCCTGTGTGTGATAGGGTGTGGTCCCCATTGGCTTTTTTGTTCATAAGCCCATGGTGGATGTGTGTACCAAGTTTTATTTGCCTACAACAAACTAAAAATTTCACTTCCCATTGACTTTTTTCACATTTTTTGGGACGTTGCTATGGCAACACATTTATAGATAGGGGGTGGTTGTCATTGGCTTTTATGCTCGTCATGACATAAGAGATGTGTGTACAAAATTTTATGTCTCTATGACAAACTAAATTCTTGGGTCCATTATAAGTTTGTAGGGGGCGCTGGAGAGCCATTTCTAAAGATAACCCTTTTATTTACATATTTTTGTGTTCAGGTCATGAATGTGCACAAACGCCTTTTTGGGTCCAACTCGATCCGAGAAGGCGTTTGAGAGTTAAGAGACGTTTATTTTCACAAAAATGGCCACCTCGTTACAGGCTTGCCACACCCATACCCGATAAGATATCAACAACAAAGTCACAACTTTGGTTGGCACACGTGTCTAGATGATACTCACCAAATTTGGGGCCATTTAGATTAAAACACAATGATTTGCATCTTTCTGCGCAAGGGGTGCGATTTTAGTGGCCGCGCGTTTCACCCCACATGGCGGACTTCCTGTTAAGTTTAGGTGTGACTGTCATTGACTTTTCTGTTTGCCCTGAGGTGTCCTATGGATATACCAAGTTTCATTTTTCTACGTTGGAAAAAAGTTACTTTCACTTTCCATAGGCCCAATGTATTTTGACTTTTGTAGGGGTCGCCACTGAGTCATTTTTCGTATTTTTTTAGTGACTTCAAATACATAAATTTTTCGCTGGGCTTGAAGGCTGGGACCAATAAAAATGACTTTTCGTGCATGTTCACTGGGTCAAATTTAGGATCATAGGTGGAAAAGAAAGATAAAAAAAAATCCGAGCAAAAACAATAGGCCCTCCCGGCCATCACCGGCTCGGGCCTAATTAAAGCCGCAGCGGCGATAAAGGCCCTCGCCTCCCTTGAGACGCTGGGACACATGCACTCGTGCTTTAAAGCGTAAACTTCACGGTAAAAGGATTCTGAGGAGTTTTCTAAGACTCTAGCCGTGGCTCTGGAGGGGCCTCCTCTAAAGGAAGGATCCTGGCAATTGGGAAATGGCATTTATTTCCCAAAGGTTGCCTCTTCACAGACCCATTACGACCACAGCCACAAATGTATCAAAAACAAATTGATAACTTTTTTGGCACACGTGTCTAGATGATACTCACCAAATTTGGAGCTGTTTAGACTTTAGACAGAAGGGGTGCGATTTAGGTGGTCACGCATTACACCCAACATAGTAGATTTTCTGTTGAGTTTACGATATGGCTGTAATAAACTTTTCAGTTTGCCCTGAGGTGTCCTATGGATGTACCAAGTTTTGTATTTCTACATTGGAATAAAGTTACTTTCACTTTCCATAGGCCCATGTATTTTTACTTTTCTAGGGTCGCCACTGAGTCATTTTTCGTATTTTTTTCGGGACTTCAAATACATAAATTTTTCACTGGGCTTGAAATCTGGGACCAATAAAAATGACTTTTAGTTGTACGTTTACTGGGTTAAATTGAGGATCATTTTGCAGAAAAAATATGATTAAAAATATATACCGGATTATAATAAAAAAAAATATAACTCGAGCAAAAAAGTCTAGAAAAACACTTGTCTCATTTACATACATGTGTTTAGCTCATTTTGCCCAAGTTTGGTGTCTGTGGAATGAAGCAGCTATTTTCTGAGTTCTTTTAAAAAAGAGGTGTATTTTAAGTCGGTTCACATTTTCAATTCAAAATGGCCGCCTTCCCGTGTGTGATAGGGTGTGGTCCCCATTGGCTTTTTTGTTCATAAGCCCATGCTGGATGTGTGTACCAAGTTTCATTTGCCTACGACAAACTAACATTTTCACTTCCCATTGACTTTTTCCAAATATTTGGGACGTTGCTATGGCAACACATTTATAGATAGGGGGTGGTTGTCATTGGCTTTTATGCTCGTCATGACATAAGAGATGTGTGTACCAAATATTTTGTCTCTATGACAAACTAAATTCTTGGGTCCCATTATAAGTTTGTAGGGGGCGCTGGAGAGCCATTTCTAAAGATAACCCTTTATTTACATATTTTTGTGTTCAGGTCATGAATGTGCACAAACGCCTTTTTGGGTCCAACTCGATCCGAGAAGCCGCTTTGAGAGTTAAGAGACGCTTTTATTTTCACAAAAATGGCCACCTCGTTACAGGCTTGCCACACCCATACCCGATAAGATATCAACAACAAAGTCACAACTTTGGTTGGCACATGTGTCTAGATGATACTCACCAAATTTGGGGCCATTTAGATTAAAACACAATGATTTGCATCTTTCTGCGCAAGGGGTGCGAATTTAGTGGTCGCGCTTTCACCCCACATGGCGGACTTCCTGTTAAGTTTAGTGTGTGACTGTCATTGACTTTTCTGTTTGCCCTGAGGTGTCCTATGGATATACCAAGTTTCATTTTTCTACGTTGGAAAAAGTTACTTTCACTTTCCATAGGCCCAATGTATTTTGACTTTTCTAGGGGCCGCCACTGAGTCATTTTTCGTATTTTTTTCGGGGACTTCAAATACATACATTTTTGCGGGCTTGAAGTCTGGGACCAATAAAAATGACTTTTAGTTGTTCGTTTACTGGGTTAAATTGAGGATCATTTTGCAGAAAAATTATAATAAAAAATATATACCAAATTATAATTAAAAAAATATAACTCGAGCAAAAGTCTAGAAAAACACTTGTCTCATTTACATACATGTGTTTAGCTCATTTTGCCCAAGTTTGGTGTCTGTGGAATGAAGCAGCTTTTTCTGTGTACTTTTAAAAGAGGTGTATTTTAAGTCGGTTCACATTTTCAATTCAAAATAACCGCCTTCCTGTGTGTGATAGGGTGTGGTCCCCATTGGCTTTTTTGTTCATAAGCCCATGGTGGATGTGTGTACCAAGTTTTATTTGCCTACAACAAACTAAAAATTTCCACTTCCCATTGACTTTTTTCACATTTTTTGGGACGTTGCTATGGCAACACATTTATAGATAGGGGGTGGTTGTCATTGGCTTTTATGCTCGTCATGACATAAGAGATGTGTGTACAAAATTTTATGTCTCTATGACAAACTAAATTCTTGGGTCCATTATAAGTTTGTAGGGGCGCTGGAGAGCCATTTCTAAAGATAACCCTTTTATTTACATATTTTTGTGTTCAGGTCATGAATGTGCACAAACGCCTTTTTGGGTCCAACTCGATCCGAGAAGGCGTTTGAGAGTTAAGAGACGTTTTATTTTCACAAAAATGGCCACCTCGTTACAGGCTTGCCACACCCATACCCGATAAGATATCAAAAACAAAGTCACAACTTTGGTTGGCACACGTGTCTAGATGATACTCACCAAATTTGGGGCCATTTAGATTAAAACACAATGATTTGCATCTTTCTGCAAGGGGTGCGATTTTAGTGGCGCGCTTTCACCCCACATGGCGGACTTCCTGTTAAGTTTAGGTGTGACTGTCATTGACTTTTCTGTTTGCCCTGAGGTGTCCTATGGATATACCAAGTTTCATTTTTCTACGTTGGAAAAAGTTACTTTCACTTTCCATAGGCCCAATGTATTTTGATTTTGTAGGGTCGCCACTGAGTCATTTTTCGTTTTTTTCGCGACTTCAAAAACATACCATTTTTGCCAAGCTTGAAGTCTGGGACCAATAAAAATGACTTTTGTGCATGTTCACTGGGTCAAATTTAGGATCATTTGGTCACAATAAAGATAAAAAAAAAAAAATCCGAGCAAAACAATAGGCCCTCTGCCATCACCGCTCGAAAGCCGCAGCGGCGATAAAGGCCCTCGCCTCCCTTGAGACCTGCTGGGACACATATATTCGAGGATTGCATGTCGTGCTTTAAAGCAAATTTGGAGCTGTTTAGATGAAAACCCTTTAGCACAAAGTGTACGATTTAGGTGGTCATGTATTCCACCCAACATTTTCTGTTGAGAAGGATCCTGGCAATTGGGAAATGGCATTTATTTCCCAATAGTTGCCTCTTTCACAGACTCATTACGACCACAGCCACAAATCTATCAAAAACAAATTGATAACTTTTTTTGCACACGTGTCTAGATGATACTCACCAAATTTGGAGCTGTTTAGATGAAAGCCTTTAGACACAAGGGGTGCAATTTAGGTGGTCACACATACACCCAACATAGTAGATTTCCTGTTGAGTTTACGATATGGCTGTAATACATTTTTCTGTTCGCCCTGAGGTGTCCTATGGATGTACCAAGTTTCATTTTTCTACGTTGGAAAAAGTTACTTTCACTTTCCATAGGCCCAATGTATTTTGACTTTTGTAGGGTCGCCACTGAGTCATTTTTCATATTTTTTTCGGGCGACTTCAAATACATAAATTTTTTGCCGAGCTTGAAGTCTGGGACCAATAAAATGACTTTTAGTTGCACGTTTACTGGGTCAAATTGAGGATCATTTTGCAGAAAAATTATAATAAAAAATATATACCAATTATAATAAAAAATATAACTCGAGCAAAAAGTCTAGAAAAACACTTGTCTCTTTTACATACATGTGTTTAGCTCATTTTGCCCAAGTTTGGTGTCTGTGGAATGAAGCAGCTTTTTCTGTGTACTTTTAAAAAGAGGTGTATTTTAAGTCGGTTCACATTTTCAATTCAAAATGGCTGCCTTCCTGTGTGTGATAGGGTGTGGTCCCCATTGGCTTTTTTGTTCATAAGCCCATGGTGGATGTGTGTACCAAGTTTTATTTGCCTACAACAAACTAAAAATTTCACTTCCCATTGACTTTTTTCACATTTTTGGGACGTTGCTATGGCAACACATTTATAGATAGGTGGTTGTCATTGGCTTTATGCTCGTCATGACATAAGAGATGTGTGTACAAATTTTATGTCTCTATGACAAACTAAATTCTTGGGTCCATTATAAGTTTGTAGGGGGCGCTGGAGAGCCATTTCTAAAGATAACCCTTTTATTTACATATTTTTGTGTTCAGGTCATGAATGTGCACAAACGCCTTTTTGGGTCCAACTCGATCCGAGAAGGCGTTTGAGAGTTAAGAGACGTTTTATTTTCACAAAATGGCCACCTCGTTACAGGCTTGCCACACCCATACCCGATAAGATATCAACAACAAAGTCACAACTTTGGTTGGCACACGTGTCTAGATGATACTCACCAAATTTGGGGCCATTTAGATTAAAACACAATGATTTGCATCTTTCTGCGCAAGGTGCGATTTTAGTGGCCGCTGCTTTCACCCCACATGGCGGACTTCCTGTTAAGTTTAGGTGTGACTGTCATTGACTTTTCTGTTTGCCCTGAGGTGTCCTATGGATATACCAAGTTTCATTTTTCTACGTTGGAAAAAGTTACTTTCACTTTCCATAGGCCCAATGTATTTTGACTTTTGTAGGGGTCGCCACTGAGTCATTTTTCGTATTTTTTTCGGGACTTCAAATACATAAATTTTTTGCCAGGCTTGAAGTCTGGGACCAATAAAAATGACTTTTAGTTGTTCGTTTACTGGGTTAAATTGAGGATCATTTTACAGAAAAATTATAATAAAAAATATATACCGAATTATAATAAAAAAATATAACTCGAGCAAAAAGTCTAGAAAAACACTTGTCTCATTTACATAAATGTGTTTAGCTCATTTTGCCCAAGTTTGGTGTCTGTGGAATGAAGCAGCTTTTTCTGTGTACTTTTAAAAAGAGGTGTATTTTAAGTCGGTTCACATTTTCAATTCAAAATGGCCGCCTTCCTGTGTGTGATAGGTGTGGTCCCCATTGGCTTTTGTTCATAAGCCCATGGTGGATGTGTGTACCAAGTTTTATTTGCCTACAACAAACTAAAAATTTCACTTCCCATTGACTTTTTCACATTTTTGGGACGTTGCTATGGCAACACATTTATAGATAGGTGGTTGTCATTGGCTTTATGCTCGTCATGACATAAGAGATGTGTGTACAAAATTTTATGTCTCTATGACAAACTAAATTCTTGGGTCCATTATAAGTTTGTAGGGGCGCTGAGAGCCATTTCTAAAGATAACCCTTTTATTTACATATTTTTGTGTTCAGGTCATGAATGTGCACAAACGCCTTTGGGTCCAACTCGATCCGAGAAGGCGTTTGAGAGTTAAGAGACGTTTTATTTTCACAAAATGGCCACCTCGTTACAGGCTTGCCACACCCATACCCGATAAGATATCAACAACAAAGTCACAACTTTGGTTGGCACACGTGTCTAGATGATACTCACCAAATTTGGGGCCATTTAGATTAAAACACAATGATTTGCATCTTTCTGCGCAAGGGGTGCGATTTTAGTGGCCGCGTTTCACCCCACATGGCGGACTTCCTGTTAAGTTTAGGTGTGACTGTCATTGACTTTTCTGTTTGCCCTGAGGTGTCCTATGGATATACCAAGTTTCATTTTTCTACGTTGGAAAAAAGTTACTTTCACTTTCCATAGGCCCAATGTATTTTGATTTTGTAGGGGTCGCCACTGAGTCATTTTTCGTATTTTTTTTTCGGCGTCTTCAAATACATACCATTTTTGCCGAGCTTGAAGTCTGGGACCAATATAATGACTTTTGTGCATGTTCACTGGGTCAAATTTAGGATCATTTGGTCACAATAAAGATAAAAAAAAAAAAAAAAAAAATCCGAGCAAAAACAATAGGCCCTCCCGGCCATCACCGGCTCGGGCCTAATTAAAGCCGCAAGCGGCGATAAAGGCCCTCGCCTCCCTTGAGACCGCGGGGACACATGCACTCGTGCTTTAAAGCGTAAACTTCACGGTAAAAGGATTCTGAGGAGTTTTCTAAGACTCTAGCCGTGGCTCTGGAGGGGCCTCCTCTAAAGGAAGGATCCTGGCAATTGGGAAATGGCATTTATTTCCCAAAGGTTGCCTCTTCACAGACCCATTACGACCACAGCCACAAATGTATCAAAAACAAATTGATAACTTTTTGCACACGTGTCTAGATGATACTCACCAAATTTGGAGCTGTTTAGACTTTAGACAGAAGGGGTGCGATTTAGGTGGTCACGCATTACACCCAACATAGTAGATTTTCTGTTGAGTTTACGATATGGCTGTAATAAACTTTTCAGTTTGCCCTGAGGTGTCCTATGGATGTACCAAGTTTCATTTTTCTACATTGGAATAAAGTTACTTTCACTTTCCATAGGCCCGATGTATTTTTACTTTTCTAGGGTCGCCACTGAGTCATTTTTCGTATTTTTTCGGGACTTCAAATACATAAATTTTTCGCTGGGCTTGAAATCTGGGACCAATAAAATGACTTTTAGTTGTACGCTTTACTGGGTCAAATTGAGGATCATTTTGCAGAAAAATTATAAAAAATATATACCAATTATAATAAAAAAATATAACTCGAGCAAAAAGTCTAGAAAAACACTTGTCTCATTTACATACATGTGTTTAGCTCATTTTGCCCAAGTTTGGTGTCTGTGGAATGAAGCAGCTATTTTCTGAGTTCTTTTAAAAAGAGGTGTATTTTAAGTCGGTTCACATTTTCAATTCAAAATGGCCGCCTTCCTGTGTGTGATAGGTGTGGTCCCCATTGGCTTTTTTGTTCATAAGCCCATGCTGGATGTGTGTACCAAGTTTCATTTGCCTACGACAAACTAAAATTTTCACTTCCCATTGACTTTTTCCAAATATTTGGGACGTTGCTATGGCAACACATTTATAGATAGGGGTGGTTGTCATTGGCTTTTATGCTCGTCATGACATAAGAGATGTGTGTACCAAATTTTATGTCTCTATGACAAACTAAATTCTTGGGTCCCATTATAAGTTTGTAGGGGCGCTGGAGAGCCATTTCTAAAGATAACCCTTTTATTTACATATTTTTGTGTTCAGGTCATGAATGTGCACAAACGCCTTTTGGGTCCAACTCGATCCGAGAAGCCGCTTTGAGAGTTAAGAGACGCTTTTTTCACCAAAATGGCCACCTCGTTACAGGCTTGCCACACCCATACCCGATAAGATATCAACAACAAAGTCACAACTTTGGATTTGGCACACGTGTCTAGATGATACTCCACCAAATTTGGGGCCATTTAGATTAAAACACAATGATTTGCATCTTTCTGCGCAAAGTGCGATTTTAGTGGCGCGCCTTTCACCCCACATGGCGGACTTCCTGTTAAGTTTAGGGTGTGACTGTCATTGACTTTTCTGTTTGCCCTGAGGTGTCCTATGGATATACCAAGTTTCATTTTCTACGTTGGAAAAAGTTACTTTCACTTTCCATAGGCCCAATGTATTTTGACTTTTCTAGGGGCCGCCACTGAGTCATTTTTCGTATTTTTTTGGGGACTTCAAATACATACATTTTTGCCGGGCTTGAAGTCTGGGACCAATAAAAATGACTTTTAGTTGTTCGTTTACTGGGTTAAATTGAGGATCATTTTGCAGAAAAATTATAATAAAAAATATATACCAAATTATAATAAAAAAATATAACTCGAGCAAAAAGTCTAGAAAAACACTTGTCTCATTTACATACATGTGTTTAGCTCATTTTGCCCAAGTTTGGTGTCTGTGGAATGAAGCAGCTTTTTCTGTGTACTTTTAAAAAGAGGTGTATTTTAAGTCGGTTCACATTTTCAATTCAAAATAACCGCCTTCCTGTGTGTGATAGGGTGTGGTCCCCATTGGCTTTTTGTTCATAAGCCCATGGTGGATGTGTGTACCAAGTTTTATTTGCCTACAACAAACTAAAAATTTCCACTTCCCATTGACTTTTTCACATTTTTGGGGACGTTGCTATGGCAACACATTTATAGATAGGGGTGGTTGTCATTGGCTTTTATGCTCATGACATAAGAGATGTGTGTACAAAATTTTATGTCTCTATGACAAACTAAATTCTTGGGTCCATTATAAGTTTGTAGGGCGCTGGAGAGCCATTTCTAAAGATAACCCTTTTATTTACATATTTTTTGTTCAGGTCATGAATGTGCACAAACGCCTTTTTGGGTCCAACTCGATCCGAGAAGGCGTTTGAGAGTTAAGAGCGTTTTATTTTCACAAAAATGGCCACCTCGTTACAGGCTTGCCACACCCATACCCGATAAGATATCAACAACAAAGTCACAACTTTGGTTGGCACATGTCTAGATGATACTCACCAAATTTGGGGCCATTTAGATTAAAACACAATGATTTGCATCTTTCTGCGCAAAGTGCGATTTTAGTGGCGCGCGTTTCACACATGGCGGACTTCCTGTTGAGTTTAGGGTGTGACTGTCATTGACTTTTCTGTTTGCCCTGAGGTGTCCTATGGATGTACCAAGTTTCATTTTTCTGTGTTGAAAAAAACTTACTTTCACTTTCCATAGGCCCAATGTATTTTGATTTTGTAGGGGTCGCCACTGAGTCATTTTTCGTTTTTTTTGACTTCAAAACATACCATTTTTGCCGAGCTTGAAGTCTGGGACCAATAAAATGACTTTTTGTGCATGTTCACTGGGTCAAATTTAGGATCATTTGGTCACAATAAAGATAAAAAAAAAAAAAAAAAAAAAAAAAAAAAAAAAAAAAATCCGAGCAAAAACAATAGGCCCTCCCGGCCATCACCGGCTCGGGCCTAATAAAGCCGCATAGCGGCGATAAAACCCTCGCCTCCCTTGAGACCGCGGGGACACATATATTCGGAGGATTGCATGTCGTGCTTTAAAGCAAATTTGGAGCTGTTTAGATGAAAACCCTTTAGCACAAAGTGTACGATTTAGGTGGTCATGTATTCCACCCAACATTTTCTGTTGAGAAGGATCCTGGCAATTGGGAAATGGCATTTATTTCCCAATAGTTGCCTCTTCACAGACTCATTACGACCACAGCCACAAATCTATCAAAAAACAAATTGATAACTTTTTTTTGCACACGTGTCTAGATGATACTCACCAAATTTGGAGCTGTTTAGATGAAAAGCCTTTAGACACAAGGGGTGCAATTTAGGTGGTCACGCATACACCCAACATAGTAGATTTCCTGTTGAGTTTACGATATGGCTGTAATACATTTTTCTGTTCGCCCTGAGGTGTCCTATGGATGTACCAAGTTTCATTTTTCTACGTTGGAAAAAGTTACTTTCACTTTCCATAGGCCCAATGTATTTTGACTTTTGTAGGGTTGCCACTGAGTCATTTTCATATTTTTTTGGGGACTTCAAATACATAAATTTTTGCGGGCTTGAAGTCTGGGACCAATAAAAATGACTTTTAGTTGTTCGTTTACTGGGTTAAATTGAGGATCATTTTGCAGAAAAATTATAATAAAAAATATATACGAATTATAATAAAAAAAATATAACTCGAGCAAAAAGTCTAGAAAAACACTTGTCTCTTTTACATACATGTGTTTAGCTCATTTTGCCCAAGTTTGGTGTCTGTGGAATGAAGCAGCTTTTTCTGTGTACTTTTAAAAAGAGTGTATTTTAAGTCGGTTCACATTTTCAATTCAAAATGGCCGCCTTCCTGTGTGTGATAGGGTGTGGTCCCCATTGGCTTTTTGTTCATAAGCCCATGGTGGATGTGTGTACCAAGTTTTATTTGCCTACAACAAACTAAAAATTTCACTTCCCATTGACTTTTTCACATTTTTGGGACGTTGCTATGGCAACACATTTATAGATAGGGGTGGTTGTCATTGGCTTTTATGCTCGTCATGACATAAGAGATGTGTGTACCAAATTTTATGTCTCTATGACAAACTAAATTCTTGGGTCCCATTATAAGTTTGTAGGGGCGCTGGAGAGCCATTTCTAAAGATAACCCTTTTATTTACATATTTTTGTGTTCAGGTCATGAATGTGCACAAACGCCTTTTTGGGTCCAACTCGATCCGAGAAGCCGTTTGAGAGTTAAGAGCGTTTTATTTTCACAAAAATGGCCACCTCGTTACAGGCTTGCCACACCCATACCCGATAAGATATCAACAACAAAGTCACAACTTTGGTTGGCACATGTGTCTAGATGATACTCACCAAATTTGGGGCCATTTAGATTAAAACACAATGATTTGCATCTTTCTGCGCAAGGTGCGATTTTAGTGCGCGTTTCACCCCACATGGCGGACTTCCTGTTAAGTTTAGGGTGTGACTGTCATTGACTTTTCTGTTTGCCCTGAGGTGTCCTATGGATGTACCAAGTTTCATTTTTCTACGTTGGAAAAAGTTACTTTCACTTTCCATAGGCCCAATGTATTTTGACTTTTCTAGGGCCGCCACTGAGTCATTTTTCGTATTTTTTTTTTTGGGACTTCAAATACATAAATTTTTGCCGGGCTTGAAGTCTGGGACCAATAAAAATGACTTTTAGTTGTTTGTTTACTGGGTTAAATTGAGGATCATTTTGCAGAAAAATTATAATAAAAAATATATACCGAATTATAATAAAAAAATATAACTCGAGCAAAAAGTCTAGAAAAACACTTGTCTCTTTTACATACATGTGTTTAGCTCATTTTGCCAAGTTTGGTGTCTGTGGAATGAAGCAGCTTTTTCTGTGTACTTTTAAAAAGAGGTGTATTTTAAGTCGGTTCACATTTTCAATTCAAAATGGCCGCCTTCCTGTGTGTGATAGGGTGTGGTCCCCATTGGCTTTTTGTTCATAAGCCCATGGTGGATGTGTGTACCAAGTTTTATTTGCCTACAACAAACTAAAAATTTCACTTCCCATTGACTTTTTCACATTTTTGGGACGTTGCTATGGCAACACATTTATAGATAGGGGTGGTTGTCATTGGCTTTTATGCTCGTCATGACATAAGAGATGTGTGTACAAAATTTTATGTCTCTATGACAAACTAAATTCTTGGGTCCATTATAAGTTTGTAGGGGGCGCTGGAGAGCCATTTCTAAAGATAACCCTTTTATTTACATATTTTTGTGTTCAGGTCATGAATGTGCACAAACGCCTTTTTGGGTCCAACTCGATCCGAGAAGGCGTTTGAGAGATAAAGGCGTTTTATTTTCACAAAAATGGCCACCTCGTTACAGGCTTGCCACACCCATACCCGATAAGATATCAAAAACAAAGTCACAACTTTGGTTGGCACACGTGTCTAGATGATACTCACCAAATTTGGGGCCATTTAGATTAAAACACAATGATTTGCATCTTTCTGCGCAAAGTGCGATTTTAGTGGCCGCGCGTTTCACCCCACATGGCGGACTTCCTGTTGAGTTTAGGGTGTGACTGTCATTGACTTTTCTGTTTGCCCTGAGGTGTCCTATGGATATACCAAGTTTCATTTTTCTACGTTGGAAAAAGTTACTTTCACTTTCCATAGGCCCAATGTATTTTGATTTTGTAGTCGCCACTGAGTCATTTTTCGTATTTTTTTTGCGACTTCAAATACATAAATTTTTCGCTGGGCTTGAAGTCTGGGACCAATAAAAATGACTTTTAGTTGCATGTTCACTGGGTCAAATTTAGGATCATAGGTGGAAAAGAAAGATAAAAAAAAAAAAAAAAATCCGAGCAAAAACAATAGGCCCTCCCGGCCATCACCGGCTCGGGCCTAATTAAAGCATAGCGGCGATAAAGGCCCTCGCCTCCCTTGAGACCCATGGGGACACATGCACTCGGAGGATTGCATTTCGTACTTTAAAGCGTAAACTTCACGGTAATGTCAAATAACCGGGCCTGTGCTACTGCTGGGGCCTGCTACACCACCTTGTAATTTAGAGTTAAAGGTCTCCACAATCCCTGGTTTTCCTGGGAGCTGTCTGAACCTTTGAAATTAATAGATTGTGCTTGGGCTAAGGCGAGAAAAACAAAGTACTGGCTGGAGATTTGAGATGACTCAGGAATCGCTGCACCCCTGTTTAAAAGGCAAAATGTAAATATTACTTGTCTAAAAGTACAAGGTTACAAGTTCCAAA
This sequence comes from Perccottus glenii, assembly GCA_024416835.2. Taxonomy (NCBI): domain Eukaryota; kingdom Metazoa; phylum Chordata; class Actinopteri; order Gobiiformes; family Odontobutidae; genus Perccottus; species Perccottus glenii. The sequence goes on along the minus strand of CM044565.2, from coordinate 2,194,883 downwards.
GGATTCTGAGGAGTTTTCTAAGACTCTAGCCTTGGCTCTGGAGGGGCCTCCTCCAAAGGAAGGATCCTGGCAATTGGGAAATGGCATTTATTTCCCAAAGAAATGGCTGCCTCTTCACAGACTCATTACGACCACAGCCACAAATGTAACAAAAACAAATTGATAACTTTTTGGCACACGTGTCTAGATGAAACTCACCAAATTTGGAGCTGTTTAGATGAAAAGCCTTTAGCACAAGGGGTGCGATTTAGGTGGTCACGCATTCCACCCAACATAGTCGATTTCCTGTTGAAATTACGATATGGCTGTAATAAACTTTTCTGTTTGCCCTGAGGTGTCCTATGGATGTACCAAGTTTTGTATTTCTACATTGGAAAAATTTACTTTCATTTTCCATAGAACCAATGTATTTTGACTTTTCTAGGGTCGCCACTGAGTCATTTTTCATATTTTTTTGGGGACTTCAAATACATAAATTTTTGCGGGCTTGAAGTCTGTGACCAATAAAAATGACTTTTAGTTGCACGTTTACTGGGTCAAATTGAAAATCATTTTGCAGAAAAATTATAATAAAAAAAAATATACCAAATTATAATAAAATAAAATATAACGAGCAAAAAGTCTAGAAAAACACTTGTCTATTTTACATACATGTGTTTAGCTCATTTTGCCCAAGTTTGGTGTCTGTGGAATGAAGCAGCTATTTTCTGTGTTCTTTTAAAAAGAGGTGTATTCTAAGTCAGTTCACATTTTCTATTCAAAATGGCCGCCTTCCGTGTGTGATAAGGTGTGGTCCCCTTTGGCTTTTTGTTCATAAGCCCATACTGGATGTGTGTACCAAGTTTCATTTGCCTACGACAAACTAAATTTTCACTTCCCATTGACTTTTTCCAAATATTTGGGGCGTTGCTATGGCAACACATTTATAGATAGGGGTGGTTGTCATTGGCTTTTATGTTCGTCATGACATAAGAGATGTGTGTACCAAATTTCATGTCTCTATGACAAACTAAATTCTTGGGTCCCATTATAAGTTTGTAGGGGCGCTGGAGAGCCATTTCTAAAGATAACCCTTTTATTTACATATCTTTGTGTTCAGGTCATAAATGTGCACAAACGCCTTTTGGGTCCAACTCGATCTGAGAATGCGTTTGAGAGTTAAGAGACGTTTATTTTCACAAAAATGGCCACCTCGTTACAGGCTTGCCACACCCATACCCGATAAGATATCAACAACAAAGTCACATCTTTGGTTGGCACACGTGTCTAGATGATACTCACCAAATTTGGGGCCATTTAGATTAAAACACAATGATTTGGATCTTTTTGCGCAAAGTGCGATTTTAGTGGCCATGCGTTTCACCCCACATGGCGGACTTCCTGTTGAGTTTAGAGTGTGGCTGTCATTGACTTTTCTGTTTGCCCTGAAGTGTCCTATGGATGTATCAAGTTTCATTTTCTACATTGGAATAAAGTTACTTTCACTTTCCATAGGCTCGATGTATTTTGACTTTTCTAGGGGTCGCCACTGAGTCATTTTCGTATTTTTTTAGGACTTCAAATACATCAATTTTTCGCTGGGCTTGAAATCTGGGACCAATAAAAATGACTTTTAGTTGTACGTTTACTGGGTTAAAATGAGGGTCATTTTGCAGAAAAATATGATAAAAAATATATACCGAATTATAATAAAAAAATATAACTCGAGCAAAAAGTCTAGAAAAACACTTGTCTCTTTTACATACATGTGTTTAGCTCATTTTTAAGTTTGGTGTCTGTGGAATGAAGCAGCTTTTTCTGTGTACTTTTAAAAAGAGGTGTATTTTAAGTCGGTTCACATTTTCAATTCAAAATGGCCGCCTTCGTGTGTGTGATAGGGTGTGGTCCCCATTGGCTTTTTGTTCATAAGCCCATGGTGGATGTGTGTACCAAGTTTTATTTGCCTACAACAAACTAAAAATTTCACTTCCCATTGACTTTTTCACATTTTTGGGACGTTGCTATGGCAACACATTTATAGATAGGGGTGGTTGTCATTGGCTTTTATGCTCGTCATGACATAAGAGATGTGTGTACCAAATTTTATGTCTCTATAACAAACTAAATTCTTGGGTCCCATTATAAGTTTGTAGGGGCGCTGGAGAGCCATTTCTAAAGATAACCCTTTTATTTACATATTTTTGTTCAGGTCATGAATGTGCACAAACGCCTTTTTGGGTCCAACTCGATCCGAGAAGGCGTTTGAGAGTTAAAGGCGTTTATTTTCACAAAATGGCCACCTCGTTACAGGCTTGCCACACCCATACCCGATAAGATATCAACAACAAAGTTACAACTTTGGTTGGCACACGTGTCTAGATGATACTCACCAAATTTGGGGCCATTTAGATTAAAACACAATGATTTGCATCTTTCTGCGCAAAGTGCGATTTTAGTGGCGCGTTTCACCCCACATGGCGGACTTCCTGTTAAGTTTAGGGTGTGACTGTCATTGACTTTTCTGTTTGCCTGAGGTGTCCTATGGATATACCAAGTTTCATTTTTCTACGTTGGAAAAAAGTTACTTTCACTTTCCATAGGCCCAATGTATTTTGATTTTGTAGGGTCGCCACTGAGTCATTTTTCGTATTTTTTTAGTGACTTCAAATACATAAATTTTTCGCCGAGCTTGAAGTCTGGGACCAATAAAAATGACTTTTCGTGCATGTTCACTGGGTCAAATTTAGGATCATTGGGTCGGAAGAAAAAAAAAAAAAAAAAAAAAATCCAAGCAAAAACAATAGGCCCTCCCGGTCATCACCGGCTCGGGCCTAAAAATATACCAAATTATAATAAAAAAAATATAACTCGAGCAAAAACGACAAGAAAAACGCCTGTCTATTTTACACACATGTGTTTAGCTCATTTTGCCCAAGTTTGGTGTCTGTGGAATGAAGCAGCTATTTTCTGTTTTGTTTTTTAAAAGAGAGGTTGTATTCTAAGTCGGTTCACATTTTCAATTTAAAATGGCTGCCTTCCCGTGTGTGATAGGGTGTGGTCCCCATTGGCTTTTTTGTTAATAAGCCCATGATGGATGTGTGTACCAAGTTTCATTTGCCTACGACAAACTAAAATTTTCACTTCCCATTGACTTTTTCCACATATTTGGGGGCGTTGCTATGGCAACACATTTATAGATAGGGGGTGGTTGTCATTGGCTTTTATGCTCGTCATGCCATAAGAGATGTGTGTACCAAATTTCATGTCTCTATGACAAACTAAATTCTTGGGTCCCATTATAAGTTTGTAGGGGGCGCTGGAGAGCCATTTCTAAAGATAACCCTTTTATTTACATATCTTTGTGTTCAGGTCATGAATGTGCACAAACGCCTTTTTTGGTCCAACTCGATCCGAGAAGGCGTTTGAGAGTTAAGAGACATTTTATTTTCACAAAAATAGCCACCTTGTTACAGGCTTGCCACACCCATACCCGATAAGATATCAACAACAAAGTTACAACTTTGGTTGGCACATGTGTCTAGATGATACTCACCAAATTTGGGGCCATTTAGATTAAAACACAATGATTTGCATCTTTCTGCGCAAAGTGCGATTTTAGTGGCAGCGTTTCACCCCACATGGCGGACTTCCTGTTAAGTTTAGGGTGTGACTGTCATTGACTTTTCTGTTTGCCCTGAGGTGTCCTATGGATATATACCAAGTTTCATTTTTCTGCGTTGAAAAAAACTTACTTTCACTTTCCATAGGCCCAATGTATTTTGAGGTAGGGGTCGCCACTGAGTCATTTTTCGTTTTTTTAGTGACTTCAAAACATAACATTTTCGCCGAGCTTGAAGTCTAGGACCAATAAAAATGCCTTTTTGTGCATGTTCACTGGGTCAAATTTAGGATCATTTGGTCACAATAAAGATAAAAAAAATCCGAGCAAAAACAATAGGCCCTCCCGGTCATCACCGGCTCGGGCCTAATAAACTTTATTTTATAAAGCGCCTTTAAAGGCAACTTCTCAAAGCGCTGTACAAAAACAAGCAATACAAAGTTCAAACAATAAAAGTAACATCAACTATCAAATGCTAATTAAAAAAAATAAGTCTTAAGTCTACCTTTAAAAATGTCGTAGCCCTGTGCTTCCCTAAGTTCAGGAGGCAGAGAATTCCAAAGGACAGGAGCATAGGAAGAAAAGGCCCTGTGGATACAACACGCAATCTGTGCAGCTTGATCTACTGTACACAAATGTGAAAGATCTCTCTACTACTGCTAAAGCTCTACCTCCACTTGGAAAGTCTGATCATAATCTGCTCCTGCTGCTGCCCACATATAAACCTTGTGTAAAAAGGCACAGTTAGGAAATGGACATCTGAGGCAGTCTCAGATGTCAGTCTTTGATGGACTGCTTTGAGTGTACGGACTGGATTGTGCTGGGAATTCATGAAAATCAAGACATAGGGATGGATGAAGTCATAGAGTGTACTACAGACTACAGTATATTAACTTTTGTATAGACAGTATGGTACCTGCTAGGACAGTATTCTGCTTTCAACTTCTGCCTCTGGGAAGAGGTATTCCTGTATTCAGAACAAACATCCCTCCGCCATTAGACTGCTGCATAAGATGACCACTGTACTTTACTCCCATGGCTCACTCTCATGTCAGTGGACCAGTGACAGCAAGTCGTACCCAAAGCAATGCACAAACTTCAAGGGGGTTGTGCTCTTTCAGTTGTTGCTCTAAATCTCTGTAGTGAGTTTCCTTCAGAGATTAGATTCTAGGGATGGCACAGTACACTGATGATGCACAGTCTTTATTTAGTATCTTTATTCAGTATGTTAATGTTTATAACACAATCTCAGAACTGTAAATGGATTTTCAAATGTCACATAGTAATTGATCATGTTTGATTTATTGCCAGTTATTTCCTGTTCAATAACTTTCCAACTGATGTTTGGATGAGCACCAAAAATGCTTTATTCCAGAGATTTTAATAAAAACTTTTTCAGGAATGTCTTGAATGAATCTAAATGGATACATTCGATTGTTACATAGTCAGACTCACTCTGTGACCTAGGCCAGTGTCGGAAACAGGTGCGGCCTCTCATTAAGTGTTAATACTGCTAAAATAAGATCAAACTCACGGTCGTTGCACTGAGTCCCTGTGTATGAGGTCATGGAGCAGTCACAGGTGTAGTTCTCCCACTGCTGGATACAGATGCCCATGTTTGAGCAGGAGTCCTCCTGACAGGTGGTGCTGGGCCCTGGGCGAACACAGAGCAGCCACATGAACAACACATGAACTGTGGACTGCACCATGCACCATGGCCCTAAGCAGAGGTAAAAACCTCTGCTTAGGGCCATGGTTTAAAATATGGAGAATTTTGTCTAATGAAGAAGTCAGTAAAGCTTATTGTCCAGAAAAGAGAGTATTTCAAACACTACGGTCTTACCTGAGAAAAAGAATATCCATTAAGAAGTACACTACTACATAGAGCATTTATCCAGTCTTCTACTCTTCCACCTCGACCACATACCTTCTTCTCCTCTTGGGTTTGGCCTGTCTTCTGCATTTTATTTCATCTTAGTAAGCCTATTTTATTAAGTCCCACTGGTGGAGAGTCAAAGGTGTCCTCTAGAGTGATTAATATACTGGTGTTGGCTGCCAGTCATACGTAAAAGGGAGAACAGAGATCCCCTATTGTTCTCATTTATAAAATAAATGCTATGCCTCTACAGCAAAAAAGACTGAAATGTGTCTTGACTAATAGCTTCTTGTCTTGAGGAAGAGCCTCAACAACAGGTTCTTTTCCAGGATTCAGAAATCAGGATGCAGAGCTGAATATGCTAATATTCACTCCTGCAAGTTTTTATGATACACTCTTCTGTAACATTCATTAGAAAGCACATAGCTTCTTTACCAGCAGCATCCGTCAGGGCTCCAGTGAACTCCTAGCTGTAGCTGGAAGTGCATTAGAAATGGAGAATATTCCATTATACATGATGAACCACAGCCTTTTCACACTGCTGAGGTCGAGTGTTGTTAACACCTGCTTTAATCCAAAGAACAATGCGGTGGACCAGGGATTTACAGATTCAACACTTACAGCCAATGAGCTGTCAGAAAGGTTTCCTAATGGGCATAACAACAAAAAATATTTAGCGTATTTCATTTTGGCCAAAATATATAATCCATTTTAGATGGTGTTGCTGGCCTTCTTTGCATTGATCATGGCGAGTGGTATTTTCCACATAACACTAAATAACACATCAGAGGCCAGTGGTGCATCTCGTTCCATTTTTATTTCTTTTATATGTCTTTATGTCTTATCTAGAGTTAGTCGATATAGTGTTGATTTGAGCTTTTAGAAGTGGTCCGACACCCATCTTTTCCTCTGGTCTGGACCATGGAGTGCACTGAGGTTTGGATGGGAGTGGAATGTACAACCACAGCAACCGCATTCGGTAAGTTCAGGAACGGTCTGGACTAGACTCACTGTCTTTGTATTTGTAGGAGTTCCCTTTGAGAGCAAAAATGTGGTGAAGCCTGGTAAACCCCTGGGGGCCAGGACTCCAATGCAAAAGAAATTTGTAATTTCAGTGAGACTTTCCTGGATAAATTTAAAGGTTAAATAAATAAATAAATAAACAAATAAATAAATAAATAAATAAATAAATAAATTGAGGTTTTCTAATAAGTTCACCACACTCTTCATTTTCTCTCCCTGCCCTTTAAAAAAAACCTCAGTAAAAAACAGTCAAAGTTTACTTTCTGACTGTTTTAGATTACAATGTGGACTGGCCCTTCTGTGGGAGCCGGTTGTGCATCCTAAAGTCTCTATGTTCTGTGTTGCTGGGTACAAGCTACTGAAATGAGCTTTTCTCTCACTGGAGCCTAAACCCTAGTCCACACACTGCCACACAATCTTAAATAAGCACCTCACGCAAAATTGTGTAGCTCAGTCCATCCGTCACATTTACGACAGACAATGACACACTGAGAAAAATCAAACAATACAGTGGAAATGAAAAGTGAAACAAATGGTGTTTGATGACATTTTATTGTTAAAATGAAACACATTTATTACACTGTGTACATTCATGAAATGGTCTTTGCCTGTGTACCTTTAATCTGTAGATAAATGTTTGTTGTACTGTGTTTTATATATATACTATGTCACAAATAAACATAAATGAAACATTAAGGAACATGAAACAAAATAAAGTCCAGGCTAAACTGAAAGATATGGCAGACAAAAGTAAAACAAACAACTGTGTTACAGCTGTTTTCATGCACAGAAACAGCTGTAACAGCAGAAACATTTTGATTCACATGAGATTTTTACTGCAAAATGTTTCAACAGCACGTTTGATGTGGTAAATATAGCCCCCAATTTTTTGTTTTCTTCTTGCTACTGACCTAAAAAGTTAATTCAAATGTATCTTTTATTAAAATATTTAAGTTCTTTTTCTGCTCAAAGCCAACACAAACAGCAGCAGCAGCAGTGAGCATTATCATCAGGGTGAAAATAAAACAGTTTAGGTTGGATACTATTTTGTTTGACCCTTCTCCGCCTCCATAGACCAAGTCTAACTGCACTGCACACAGACTCTTGATAAAAAATGTTAAAAGTGTGCCGACCTCGTGGATCATTTGCATAAATCAACAAAAGTACACCGCGCTGCAGAGACACTACACTGTTCCTGTTGATCAGTTTCCTGCCACTTTCCTAAACCAAAGCCTTTCAGAAGTAATAAGACGGCTTTCTCTGGGGAATATTAATGTTTTTTAGTGTCTACAAATTCTCCACAGAGCAGACTGCTCTGGAGTTAACAGCAGCATTAGCCACAACATAGGGTAGAAGAGATGTTATTGATTTAGTTAATGCAAATATGCAAATAGCCTACGTGGGAGACTCAGTTTGAGTCTTGCTCATGTTGTTTTTGTCATTCACTTCTTTCTCTCACCTGTCAACCTAGTGTCTACTATCAAATAAAGGCCTACATCTTAAATAAATAAAACTCAAATCAACTGGATTTATGGCCCAGCCCTAGTGGTAAAGGCAGTAACAATGTTTTAACAACAAACAAAACTTTCAACATTTGGCAAGCTTTGTTCTTTACATTAACACCGACTCGGATCAGACAACCTGAACCTAAAGTGTTCATCCAATGTCATAGCATTTATCAAAAAATCTGACCTAATAACACATAGTTTCTTGTTTGACATAATGCCCTGTTGTCACTCCTCTTTCTCAGTCTGGACTTTAAAGCCATGGCTTTTATGAGTGAGCATAAATGACATGAGCATAAAAAAAAATCAAATCCCTACACACACAGTGGACATCCATCTTCTGTACACACTCTGCTCTCTGTCTACATTTCTGTTGAGATCCATAATCTATACCACCTGTGTTTAACTTTAGCTTCAGACTCTGACATCAACAGCCTTTAACACATGCTGTAGGTGACACTTTCAGACTCTGCTCTTTTAAAAAATCAACTCGCCTCTTGGATTTGTCAAGGATGAAAAATGTTAGACTATATATATACTCCATATACTGGAGAACAAAGTCTTCACCTTGACTCTGCTCTAGAGGGACACACTGTGGAATGAAGGGGATGTCCACTGGTTAGGGATTAGTTTTTTTATGTGAATAAAAGTTTAAAAAAAATCAGCATATAAATAAAAATACATACACAAAGAACACAATCTGACAAAATATTTGTGTGCAACAACTGACAAAGAAGGGACAGTTAAATCAGTGTTTCCCAAACGGGGGTATGCATACCTCTAGGGATTCGTGAGATTACGTTACATTTATGCGCTGTCCCGCGGCATGCTAGTGTGCCTTCAGAGGTTGTCATTTGTGAAAAATTGGAAATTAGATAACTGCACTAAAAAAAATGTTATTACTGGAAATACGTATATTGCGTATATATATATATATATATATATATATATATATATATATATATATATATATATATATATATATATATATATATATATATATATATATATATTTTGAGCACCCACGTAAGACCTATTCAGCTAACAACTCACAGGCCCACAGAATTTTAGCCCATCGAGAGGTTTAATGAAAACATAAGCCTCTGGGAATGTGAGTAGGTCACTCATTTATGTCTGTATTAGACACTTATGTTGTTCAAAGTTGAAAATGATTGTGAGTTTTGTTAGAGTTAAGTCATGTTTACAGTTTGTCATTTGCCTCTGATGCAGATCCTAGAGCAAGCCTTAAGTCTGCATCTGTCTCTGCACAAACACACACTGCTATAATATAAAAGTTACCATATGTGTCCTAGTGTAGTAAGTAAAAAAAAATAAAATAAAAGGTTATTATAAAATTTAACTAAACAAATGTTGGATAGCAGTAACATTAAGCGTTCAATTGAATTGTAGATTTGCTCAGTTTCTGAAGGAAATGACTGATGAAAGTAATTCAACAATCAAAAAAGCTGTGAATAGTGATTTCTCGTTAGACACATTCGTTTTTATTAGTTATTTCTGTTCAATAATTCCACTAAAGTTGAACAGCTTTGGCCTGTGTCAGGTAGTGACTGTCCCATAATAAAATACTCCAGGTCAGTAGTTTCAGTCGGTAGCAAAATAACTACATTATTCTTAAATGTCATTAGAGTCTCATTAAATTAGTTGGTTCAGACTTCACCTTTTATTTTTTATTTTTGGCAGTTATGCTACTAACATGATTAATGCAAGTCATTTCTGTTGTTTTTTAGTATCCTGGCAGACATTATGGGCCACATACACTAATCATACATTTTATATGAGCACTTTCTGAAGAATCATCGACACGTATGAGTGGGTACTCGTGGTATAATAAAATAGCCCAAGGGGTACACAAAATAAAAAGGATGGGAACCACTGAGTTAAATAACTGACAAAGTAAAATAATGGCTGTCCCCTACTTTTATGAAAATAAACAATGATGTGAAAAATGACTGTGATTGTTCATGAGATGAATTAAAGCTGTTCTCTGTTCATGAGCCTTCGTCACATGACCTTAGAGAAGTACAACATGAGAACAATGCACATGGCAGTATTGTGTTGGACTGACAATATTAAGCTGTTGACAACAGATGTACAATCATAAAGTCTATACTGAGGTGTTTTTGGCCAGTCTTAGCAGTATGTGAGGGAGGCAACAGCGAGTGTGACTAAGAGGGAGGTCCTTCTGTACAACGGCAGGCTGCTGGCGCTGCTGTTTGCATTAAGCAGCAGTGAACTGGAGTTAAAGTCTCTGTTTAAGTCGAAGTCTAAAGCAGGCTCTGATCTGAGGGACTGTGTACCTTCACATCCACGCTCTATCTGTCCGCTGCGAAATAAAGCATCATTCAGGAGATCCGGCAGACGACCATTGAGGTCCACAGATGCCAAACAACCTTGGAAGCCTTCTCTGGAAGCCACAAGTTTAGGGAGGTTTCCATACATTCCTGGCCCCAGACCAGCTATAAACAGATCACCTGATGTAGAGAATATATTTATATACAGTATATATAGAGTTAGTACCAAAGAGATACTTAACCTCGATCTAAAAACATAAAACATAAAAACTGTTTCACTGTTAAAGACTGCTATAGTGAAGTTAGACAAATACTGGAAAATGTTTCTGTAAAAGTGTGGCCCAGAATTTGATCAATTTGCTCATAAGTTACCCATTTTTCAGAGAATATGAATGATAACACAAAAACCTTTCTTTCACTCATAGTTAGTTGTTGGATGAAGCCATTTATTGTCAAACAACTGTGTTTACTTTTTTATAAATCATAATGACAAAAGAAACTACCCAAATGACCCTGATAAAAAAGTTTACATACCCCAGTTCTTAATACTGTGTATTGCCATCTTTAACAACAATGACACTTGAAGTCTTTTGTGGAAGTTGTGGATGAGGCTCTTTATTTTCTCAGATGGGTACCTGACCATTCTTCTTGGCAAAAAATCTCCAGTTCCTGCAAATTCTTGGGCTGTCTTGCATAAACTGTACATTTGAGATCTCCCCAGAGTGGCTCAATGATATTGAGGTCAGGAGACTGAGATGGTCAGTCCAGAACCTTCACTTTATGCTGCTGTAGCCAATGACAGGTCGACTTGTCCTTGTGCTTTGGAATGTTGTCATGTTGGAACGTATAAGTACGTCCCATGCGCATCTTCAGGGCTGATGAGTGTAAATTTTTCTTCCAGTATTTTCTAATAACATCCCCAAACCATCAGCGATCCACCTCCATGTTTCACAGTAGGAATGGTGTACCTTTCATCATAGGCCTTGTTGTGTGAGGTTTGTGTTTTTGGTTGTGGCATGGGTGTTGCAGGGGGCGTGGCTGTTTTTTTCTCAGGACTGCAGACAAGACACGCCTGTTTCCACTCTCCTCATTAACCCTGGATATGAGCCTGCTTTACTCACCTCCATGCTGTCACGTGATTCTGTCCTTTTTGGTAGAGTTGCTCGTGCTGCTTGTCTCCTTACCGCGGGTTTGGTTTGGTTTGGTATATTTTTGGACATACTTACTCGCTGTTCTTTCTGTCTTCCCAGAACTGTCTTGTGCCTCACACCTTGTGCCCTTCTGCCAGGCAACCAGCCAGCTCCCTGCCTCCTCTGCCTGCACGAGTTTTTGTTTTCCAATAAATTGTTGAACTTTATTCCTGGCTCTGGCTCTGCCTCTGCATTTGGAGTCCACTTAGCAAAAACCCTAACATGTTGACTCTTCTCCAAATGTAAGGTTTATGGTCAAAAAGTTACATTTTGGTCGTATCACTCCAAATGACTTTGTTCCAGAAGTTTTGAGGCTTGTCTCTGTGCTGTTTGGCCTATTGTAAGCAAGATGCTTTGTGACATTTGTTTAGTAATGGCTTTCTTCTGGTGACTCGAACATGCAGCCCATTTTTCTTGAAGTGCCTCCTTATTGTGCATCTTGAAACAAACACACCACTTTTCAGAGAATCCTGTATTTCAGCTAAAAGTTATTTGTGGGTTTTTCTTTGCATCCCAAACTATTTTCCTGGCAGTTGTGGCTGAAGCTTTTGTTGGTCTACCTGACCTTGGTTTGGTTTTAGTAACCATTCAAACCTGTTTGTGTTAACCTGTGTGAATGTTATCAGGCCAAAATCACCAGGGTGTGTCAACTTTTTTCAGGGTCATTTGGGTAGTTTCTGTTATTATGATTTAAAACGAGTAAATACAATGGTTTGACAATAAATGGCTTCACCCAAACACTGGGTAAATACGTTTTTGTGTATTTCATATTTTCTGAAAAATGGCCAAAAGAAAATCCCAAATTCTGCCAAGGTAGGTACAGTTGTAAGTTGAAATATTGAGCACAACTGTATGTCATTGAGAACTGTTAATTTAAGTACATATAAAGAGACTGGTTTTCATTCAAAAACATAGACTTATTACTTTCAAGTGTTGGCAACTCTATTTAGCTAATCTTTGACCACCAGAGAAGTATTTTGCTGATACCTTTTAGGTCCAGGTTCTTGGCCCCGTTGATGCTCTGACTGGTGGTGGTAGCGTCGACCTTGAGCGTGTGTGTGTTGCTGTTGTCTCGGGTGATTGCTACATTGTGCCACTGGTTGTCATTCAGAGCCCGTGCACTTTTGCCCTTGATCAGGTGTGGGCCATTTCCCAGGTCAAACACATAGTGGATGTATCTGCAAAAAACATTGTGTTAAACAAGTAATGTTACATAATTAAAAATGTTTTAATAAATTGGCAATTTGTTACAATTTGTCATAAACTCCTTTGCAATATGTTGTTTTGTCTATTGTTCTGTTGTATGTATTTTATGTATGTAAAGCATCTTTGCGTCCCCTGAAAAGCGCAATATAAATTTGATTTATTATTATTATTATTATTATTATTTGTTTTATAATGTAGAAGACACAATGTGACAGAAAGACCTGTCGCTAGAGATTACTCCCACTCAGCCAATAGCCTGCCCTGTTGAGGCCAGCACCCATAATCTGCTGTCTACTGCTCTTATGACTGTGCCATCTCTTCTCCTCCCAGGGGACATCTCTGGCCCTGATATTATTGGGCTTCCAGTATCTCGTTGATTGGGTTCTTGTGGGTCTTCTTCAGCCATCTCTGGTGAGCCATCCCAAACTTCCTTCATCTGTATGACCAACAGTCCGCCGGCCATGCCTCTGCTCTTGCTGCCGCGCTTCACTGGAGTCCCTCCCTACCTGCTGCCAATCATCTTTACAACACAGCTCACTCTTATTAGCCTTATAATTTGTAGCCTGTAATTGCTACACTAAAATACCCAGTGCCCAAAAGTCATATCTTCTCCTTAGGTGACTGTAATTGGCATAGCATTGTGGATTTTGGGCCTTTATTTACAGTAATAAATTTGCTTTTAACTTGTGCCCTTTTTTTGCCCTATAACCAAACCAGTCTGACACTTACACTGCAAGAACACAGTTTAACAGCTGCCCATAGCGCAGCACTTACCTACTGGACAGTGGTATTGGTGTAACCCCATAACCATAAGAACATTAAACCACAATGTGCCAGGAGAAAAATACTTAATACACTTAATACACTTAATAGCTAAACTAAACACTAATAAATAATTTAAAAAGTAATCTGCAATGACTTGCCACACATACCCTTTAACCAGCTCCACAGCAATAAAATCGTTGCCGTCTCCGGAGTTAAAAAGTATGAAGCCGTCGGGAGAGGTGGTCTTGAACTGGAAAAACAGGTGCATGGAGGTGTACGCCTGCAGAGTGGCCAGGCTCAGGTAGCTGCTCTTGGTTTTAAAGGTGACAGGATCAGCTATGATGGATCGAACTCCAAAGCGTGCGTTAAGTTCACAGTAATCAATGTCTCCGTTCTTGCACAAGTCGATGTACAGCATCCCGTTAAATCTGGGAAAGAACAGAGCCACAAACAGACTGAGTGGTAAACAAAATTAAAGAAATACTAGAAGAAAATACTGGTGATCACGTTTAACGTGACAATTTTAGGCTTTTTTTTAGGATGCATGTGCGCACTGTGTTACTGCTCTGCTTCAGACTCTCATTTTTTATATTAGTGACTGTTCTGATGAGATATACTCCACTCAGAATGTAAATTGTGTCTGTAATTTGATTAAGGGCTTTGTACTTTAAGGAAACAAGTTACATTGTGTCCTTTTATTACATGATTTTATTTTCAGACTGACCCAAAAAAATGTTTTATGGTACGTTGTAATTCTCTTTTTAGTATCTCAGTCATAACATTAAAAGTTTCAAAGTAAAAAGCCCAGTCTATAGGCTAATAATAATAATAAACGTTATTTTATAAAGCGCCTTTAATGACAACTTCTCAAAGCGCTGTACAAAAACAAGCAAGCCATGCAATGCTTTATATGTCAGCATCATAATTTTAAAATCTACTCTGAATCGGCTACAGAGGGTATATGGGTAAATGGAAAAACCAAAGATACCTAAAGTTCAAAAATACTTTATTTAATTAATTTCACAATTTGATTGTTTTTTTGTATTTTTGCATGTGTTTGTATCCAACAATGTAGAGTGTATCTGTGTACATCTCAGGGGTGGGCCATGCTATCACTGACTTATGTGATAAATATATTTTTTCAATTCATTTGTATTCAATTATTCCCAATTGTCTATTCTCTTTATTTCATAGCTTTTCTCTTGGTTGTGCTGCTTCCAGCAGTGTATGTTTATGCTGGAGCTTTTATCCAATCAGATTTCAGCCATGTGTTGCCAGGGAGAATGAAATCTGCCTTTAGGCCTTCAGAATCTACAGTGCTGGCCCCTCTACCTTAAAATAAATCGTACTCAGACTGTACTTTAACCACCCAAATTTAGAGTTGGTTAGCCCGCCCAGTGCCCAGTGCCACGTAGCAGGCGTAAAATAACGTCAGCATTTACGTTTTTTGACTGGATGTTCAGAGAGCGTAGCATATTAGACAGGGCTAGCAACATATACAAGCTAAAATTATTTTACAGAGCGGACATTCTTGGCCATTAAGCGAATGAAAACCTATGCCAGAAATAGGTCAAGACAGACTGGACTTTCAGCATTAGTCTCCAGGGCAAAAGGAGTTATTGAACTCTTCTTGAGGAAAGAAATGAAGATAGATTTATTTTTCAAATTATCACATGATTTGGTTAGTCAATTAATTTTATTTAATTTCTTTTCTATTTTGTCATTTTATTGGCTCAATATTTATGTATATATATATATATATATATATATATATATATATATATATATATATATATATATATATATATACAATGTACTGTATACTCTGTGGTGCATATGTCTCTTGAATTGTGTTAATTGGGTTTTTTGCTTATTAATTAAGTCTTGCTACATGTGATTCCTGACTGTGATGCAACGCCCTGTTATATTATGTTTCTGTATTATATTATGTTTTATATAACGGTGGCATTTTTATGACGGTATTAGAAGATGGTTTATTTCACAACACCACTGAAGGCCTAGCTGTAAAATGCACAGCCTGCCACTGGTATATCTTCATGTATATGTGTATGTTTCCTCAATACCTGAGGCTCTGCAGATGGCCGATGAAGCTGGACGGGATGCTGGACACAAAGCGGCGCTCGGTCATGGTGCCTGTCTCAATGTTGTGGAACTCCAGGCGAGTGTGGTCCCCCACCATTTGCCCTGCAGACGGGGAGGGTGAAGGGGATGGGTTTGAAAAGAAAGACAAAAACCAAAAGAAAGAGAACACTGTCTGATACTAACACAAAAGGGCTGATTTAAAGGAAAGTGTATATTAATATAGTATTAGATGGAAACTGTCCCAACATGTGCTAACACTACAGGATCACACATACAACATACAGTAAGAACACATCTGCAACATTGTTAAAGCATGAGGTGATGCAGGTAAGTACCTTCGGCTACATCATCGTCAACTGTTAGTTTGTAGGTTTTGCCACGGCGCCCCACACGTACTGTATGCCATTCATTATCATTGAGCTTTTGCCCGGCATACAGCATCTCCGGTCCTTTGCCTGAGAACAACGGTCAGTCACAGAGTTAATGTCATTCTGGGTCTCGACTCAGCCTCTGACATGCTACCATCATCCTCTATGTGTGCCTAGTCTCACAGATCAAAATCACAACTCATGGTTGGGTTTAGAAAACAAAGAGAATAGAATACGAGCAATAGATGTGTGAGTGGTTAAGCAGCCCATTTTCCACCAAGCAGTACAGTCAGGTTCAGTTAAATACAGCACGTAATTACAAGTGTAATTAATTGTATTTCCATTTTAAAAAGAGATAGAGAGATATTAAAGATTCTTATTAAAGAGACTGTATAATATGTCTCACTTTAGCACTCTACTGGGACAACGTGGTATTTTACAGCAGTCCTGATGGGATAACATCTTCTTACTCAGGAAAAAATGGCACATGAACAAAAAAATCTAATCAACAATATTTATTATTTTCTATTTGAGAATATAGTAAATCCTCATGTTTTTTACTTTGAATCTTGGTGTCCTAGGGTGTGAATTTTGTGATGTAGCTGCCATTTGTGTTTGAAGTTGACAAATCTGAGAAACTACTAAAAACCCCATTTTTATCTAATTTCAAAAGAAGTAAGAAGTAGTGAACTTGTGAACGCCTACCCCCTTTTCTCTCAGTGTCTATTTTGGCAACTATGCTTTTACACAATACATTTTGTATATTATAATATGATACTGGCTGTGCAGATCCCTAAAAGTACATACATAAATTGTGCTAACACAAGTCGTGATGCATGTCGTCTACCGCAGTATCTCCACCGGCTCCATCCCCCACAGTAGAATACAAACTGAACTGTATGAGCTGATAGAAAGTAGGCTCCTGTTTCTTTCTTTTTTTTTTTTTTTTATCTTCTTTATTTTGTTACCATTGAATGCAAAGCACTTGTAAATATATATATGCTGTTCATAAAAGTCACTAAGAATTAAATGATGGTTCACTTCTGGTTCAGTTCTGGAGAACATGAACCTTGATGCTTGAAGAAGTGCAAAATAAAAGACTGGTGGATACAGTAGCTTAATAAATTTGTTCCATAAAATGTTTGTACTAACAATTTTAGCTACTGCTGATGTAGAAATTCATGCAGGAGTCAAACAATACAACTACAATATACAGTAATTGTAGCTAAAAATATATAGCTATTTTTATTTGTGAAGCCATAAAGAAAGAATCAGTGAAGATCCCAGTCAGTTTTCATCTGCCCTAACACACAAACACACACATTGAGATTCTACCTCTGGCTATATTAAGTTCTAAGGAATATAAATATCTTGCATTATGATATTAAAATATAATGTTATTCCTTTTGTGTTGCATGTTCCCAATACCTTTGCTGAATGTATAATAAATGCGTAGTCTTTCATGTGTGTGTCCACCAACACCAGTGGGAGCCACTAAATAAATCACATTAACATCTCATCCACAACCAAAATGAAACTTGAGTGTTAACTTACTGGAGTTACAGTTTATCCTGATACAGTCTAGATGGGGAAGAATAAATGACAGATGAAATTGCATCCTTCAAGGTTACTGCTGCAGACATCCAAAAAACAACAGGTCCACCCTTCCGGGGACGAACACATGCATAACCGCAGCCATTTTATGTGCTTTCACGGGAGTATTGTCTTTAGGGGATAAATTATTGGTATTTGGCATTGCATTTCAAATAACTATAGACTCTGATGTGTTAGTAAGGAAGGTTTGTAGAACATTTACAGAAAAATGGCTGCTTAATACCAGCCATATGAGTTATCCAACCCAGAATACAATGTTTGGATGTGTAGCTTCTGAAACAGGTCAAAATGTATTTGTATTTTCAGCATTGTTTAAGAATATCAAAAGAAAAATCTATTATCTTCTGGTTGTGGCACTGGGGGTTGTTCATCATGTGGCTGGTGATTTTATGTGTCGTCAACCGCAACAGAAAAGTGGGAGCAAACAGCCGCGATTCAGTCAGCACCAGCACCGTGCAGAGGCACAGAAACCCCAATCATCATACACTTAACCTAGTGTCATTTGACCAATACGCAACCAATGTTTGTGGAGAAATCAGGCTAAAAATTTCATGTCTGGAGAAGTTAGTAAGAATAGTTAGGGTTGCTTGTCTAATATTGTCTAAGTGATGTCATGTATTAAATGAGACATGATTTGTACGTAGCGTACTCATGAGCATTTCTAACTGAGAATATTTGGGGTAGCAGCCAGCTGTAGGTCTAGCTGGGCTCTGTTCTCGGGCTGTTTGCCTGACGGGCCGCAGGTTTAGGGCCTTTGAAGGGGTGAATACCATCTTTGGAAAAAGCATAATGGAGTACAGAGGTGAGGAATGAAATAACACAAAATGTAGAGATTAATATAATGATAAACACAATTGTTCAACCAAAACAAACAGAAAGACGACAAACAGTGAAAACAATCTGGATTAGTGGAAATACTGTAGAGAAAGTCCCAGCACAATTTTCTGACAGAATAAATGTTGTCCAGTACTGTTGAGGACTTTTAATGAAGACAATTCTGAGGCTACTGCTCATTGTGCTGTGACTGTCTCAGAGGGTCTATAAAACAAGGATCACAGTGAAACGGATAGAGGTTTACAGAAGTCCATAGTCTATGTTCCTTAACTGCAAAAACAGATTCATGCCAAAATATTCTATAGAAAACACAACTGTCAGAGAAAATGCGTGAAAATGACAGAAGTTTAAATTGTAATTTCGGTTATGTGGACAATGCTGGGTGGATACAATACCTAGGTTGACGGTGAGTTTCACGCGCCCCCCGTCTAACTCCAACCGCAGTGTGTCGGCAGAGTCTCTGGAGGTGGTGGCCATGAGGAGACCGTATGCTCGCTGGGAGCGGAAACGCAGCGACACGTCCTCCGCCTCCGTGTGCATCACCATGGGCATCACCACCTTCATGTACATGCTGCCATCATAGGACAGGATAGAGGCCTCTGCAACAGGGATACACAACACACAAAGGCCAGTTAAACTCCTGCTGGAAACCTGTTAAAGGTGATAATGCAGTATAATCTTCCATTATTTATGAAACTCAACTCCTGCCTGCCGACTGACTTGGAGCAGAGTGTTTCATTCACAAATTAAACAAAGCAAAGTTTTGACACAGAGAAAGGAGTCATCATAAATTGGGAGGGGCCAGTTTAGGGCACCACAAAGGGCAGTGATTTATAGCAGGTGTGTCAAACATATTTAGTTCAGGGGCCACATTCTGTCCAATTTGATCTAAAGTGGGCTGGACCAGTAAAATAATAGCAAAATAACCTAGAAATAATGGCAACTCCAATTTTTTGCCTTTGTTTTAGTTCAAAGAAGTACATTTACATGATAAAATCAGTGTTGTCATCAATCACAAGTGAAAAAAGCTAATCTTGTCAAAAGCCTTCAGCAGTATGTTTTCACAAACTCACCCTCACAATATGGTTTTGATGCTAATGCTGTTGTGCTAACAATAACATCGCTAACTCTCACTGCTGCATCACTGAGCTCAGTGCCAGACTAAAAACAGACAAAAACAGACTGTTAACAGTTCATTTGTCTCCTCTCTTCTCAGTTGTTCTGTAGCTGTTGTATTTTTCTCCATAATGAGTTATTATATAGTTTATTTAGATGTCTCAGAGTTGTGTTAGTTGTGTTACCAAAAAAGTGCAGCCCCTAGTGGACAAATTAGGAATAGCTGTTGCTTCTATTAAAAAATTGCAGTTAATTTTCACACTTTACAAATTAATCCATTGTACCCTCTGGCGGGCAGTTTTTGGCCTGCTGGTTCTATAATTAACATGTTTGATTCATAGAAAAACAACAGTGATCCCATTTTTAGTATTTAACTCACAAAATACAATAATTTTTTCATTCATATGGAGCCTACCCCAGCTGCAGTGGGTCTGATTGACAGTCAACCTCTCACTCTAACATTCATTTACTATGAACAATTCAGCAGTTCAACTAAACATGTGTTTGGACAATGGAGTGACTACCCTGTAGGTCCATGTAGGAACAGGGAGGACATTCATCTTAGCCTTGTGTATTAAATGTTTACATTGTACCTACAGTATGTATACATTAATTGTATGCATAGGAGCAAAGACTGTTTATAATAGTATATTTGATAATATGTGAATCTTCCTCCAGAATTATAAAATGTGCACAACAATAACTCACAAAACCAGAAAACGGGGGAAAAAGGGGCGGCGTGAGACAACGAACCAGGACGCTGCGGCGGAAAAACCACATTCCTTTGCCTTCAATCATTCTGGCTAACGAGGAATAAAATTGATGAACTACAGGGAAATGTGATCCATCTGCGGGACTACAAGGATGCATGGCTTTTACGAAGACCTGGTTAAATAATGCGAACGGGGACCCAGCGCTGGAAATAAGCAGCTTTGGCTCTCCTCTGCTCCTGGATCGAGACCGAGATGTGACACACAAAACACTGGGAGGAGGGGTCTGTCTCTATATAAAACAGTACACACATGCAGTAACATTACTGTAAGAGAGCAGCAGATGTTGTGTCTTTAACATTTACATTTAGTCATTTAGCTGACGCTTCTATCCACAGTGACTTACATAAGGTTCCATTCACCAGTGTTACAGCTGGAACACTGGAGGCAATTAAGTGTCTTGCCACAACGACAGTATAAACTGTGGGGAGAGCGGGAATCGAACCGCCTACCATCCGGTTGAAAGACAACCGCTCTACAACTGAGCCACTGCGCCCTTTAAGGCAGTTTTACCTCCCGAGAGAGTTCCCCCAGATATTTGTGACTGTCGTTTATATCCATCCTAAAGCTGACGCCAAGTCTGCGGCTGACATTGTTTTTATAGCTGTAAATAAGCTTCAGTCTACCTCACCTTCGGCTCCCAATTTTATACTTGGCAATTTTACCCACTGTCATTTAAATAAAACCCTGAGTTTTTATCAGTATGTCAACTGTCCAACACGTCGTAATAAAACTCTGGACCTGTGCTACGGCTCCATTAAAGGGGCTTACATCTTGAAGGCAGGACCTGCACTGGGCTCCTCTGACCACAACACAGTCCACCTTCTGCCAGCCTACACCTCGGTGCTGAGGATGGAGGAGCCTGTTAGGAAACAGGTGAAGGTGTGGACTGAGGACAGCTCTCTGGAGCTACAGGGCTGCTTCGAGTGCACAGACTGGACAGTGTTTCAGAACTCTTGTTCTGATATCGACGAACTGACTGACATTGTCTGCAGTTACATCTCCTTCTGTAAAGACTGTAAGGTTTATCACAACAACAAACAGAAGATTTCCAAGGACATTAAAGATCTGCTTATCAAAAGGAAAAATGTATTTAATGAAGGTGATGTGATTGCGATTGAAATCAGGGCAAAAATTTAAAAAGCCAAGATACAAGGATAAGATTGAGGCTGAACTTAGAAGTAACAACTTAAAAAGAACTTGGAATTGTGGGAAAACAATGATTGGGTCACTTGAGAAAGTCAACAGAGATGCCCTTGATGATTTTAATTCTGATAAACACTTGGCGAATAAACTAAATATACTGTATTTTGTACACGGTTCAACACTGTGGATTTTAATGATAAGATTGACAACATCAGGGCAATGACTCAGGGATCTCCATCCATGTCTGTTGATGTAAACACTGTGGCTAAGCTATTCTGTCACACCAAAGCCAAAAGCCCAGGGCCAGATAACATCTGTGGACAGACATTAAGAAAGTGTGCTTACAAACTTTGTGGCATCTTCCAACATATTTTTAATCTGTCTTTATTACAACAGAAGGTCCCAAAAACCTGGAAGCCCTCAGTCATTGTGCCCTTAGCAAAGTGCAACACTCCTAAAGCCTTGAATGATTTTAGACCTGTTGCTCTGACCTCCTTGGTTATGAAATCTTTTGAAAAAATAATTAAAGACATGGTGCTACTGCAGGTCAGGGAACAGCTAGACCCATTACAGTTTGCTTACAGGTCCGAGAGAGGAGTGGAGGATGCTCTCATCACACTGTTGCACTTTATTCTTAAACATCTGGATGGAGCATGGACACATGCCAGACTTTTATTTGTTGATTTTACTCCTGCTTTTAACACCATTCAGCCATTCCTGCTGGCAGATAGACTTATGACTGATTTTAACCTTGATCTTAACTTGGTTGATTGGATATTGGACTTTTTATTAGACAGACCTCAGTGTGTTAGAGTGAATGGTATTTTATCTGATGTGCTTTATGCCTCTACTGGTTCCCCCCAAGGCTGCTGTCTCTCCCCTCTTCTGTACATTCTGTTCACAAACCAGTGTTGCAGTGTCTACAAGGATAGACATTTTAAAGTTTGCAGAAGACTCTGTTATCATCAGCCTGCTCAGAGGGGATGAACAAGACCTTAATGTCTTTGTTCAGTGGTGTGACCGTTCATTTTTCCCGCTCTCCCCACAATTCATACTGTTGTTGTGTTCTTGGGCAAGACACTTAACCCACCTTGCCTCGTATGAATGTGTAAGAATGTTGAGTGAATGTATGTGGTGTTGGTCGGAGAGGCCGTAGGCGCAAAATGGCTGCCACGTCTCTGTCAGTCTGCCCCAGGGCATCTGTGGCTACAGTTGTAGCTATCTATCACCAGTGTGACTGTGTATGAATGAATAATGGACGACCTGTAAGCGCTTTGAGTCCCTTGGTCCCTCGGGAGAAAAGCACAATATAAATCGAATCCATTATTATTATTATTATTATTATTATTATTTTTAAATATGTCTCAGAGTTGTGTTAGGAAATTAAAATAGACTTCAAATCACCACCTTGCTCCACTGTCACTGTCATCAAGAACACGGACATTGATCTGGTCGACAGTTTATTGTCCAAAATGACTCCAAGGTATTTGTAGCTGTGTTTTGAGCCTTGGGTGGATGCTGTTTCTAAAAAAAAAAATCCAACAACGGTTGTACTTCCTGAGGAAGATGAACAGTTTTAATGTCTCCAGTGAAATGATGACAGTGTTTTATTGTGCTTTTATTAAATCGGTTTTATCCTTCTGTACTGCTGCCTGGTTTGGAAGCCTCTCCCTGACCAACAAAAACAGTCTGGGTAGTCTGGTTAAAGTGGCCAGTAAGATTTCAGGGAGGAGTCAAGCTCAGCTGGGGGACATCTACAGCATACAGGTGCAGAGGAGGGCTGGTGCTATAGCGCAGTCCCAAGACCATCCCCTCAGAAGGGAGTTTGAGCTGCTGCCCTCTGGCCGGCGCTACAGAGCTCTGGGCTGTAGGACAAAAAGATTGAACATGTCCTTTTTACTGGCAGCTGTGAGGCACTTAAATGGCACCTAGCACTTTGTAATCATTTGCACAATAATAACTGCTTGTTTGCACACTGTATTTGTTCATGTTTTTAATTCCATTTTGCACTTTTTTATTTTTAGGTTTTTAGTGATTTCCATTTATGATCCTGCTCTTGGGTTGTTGTTGATGTGTCCTTCGTCCTTCTAAGTTGTACGTTTTAAGGGGCATGATGGTGCAAGATTAATTTCCCCAGGAGGGACAAGAAAAACTAAAGAAACTTTGAACTTTGAATATTGTGATTTGGCATTTAGAGTTTGTGTCAAAACGTGAGAATATATCTGACTTTTCCATGTTAGACAATGTGGAGCTTTTGTCACATTTGGATATTCAAGCACTCTCTCCTACAGACCTGTCCTGATAAACAGACGCACACGTCTTTTTTCAATGTTAAAGACTTAAATGAAATTAAATAACAGCAAATTCTTTGGAAAATAAAAGTGAAAGAAATAAGAGACCACTGCAAAATGATAAGTTTTTAGTATTTATAGGTACGTGTTTAAGTAAAATTAACATTTTTGCTTTATTCTATAAACTACTGACAACATTTTTCCCAAAAAATAAAAATATTGTAATTTAGAGCATTTATTTGCAAGAGGATAGTGTTGACCACAGAAGTGTTTTTTTTTATATACTTTTCCTTATTAAATAAGATTTGGTTCAGGTGATCACCTAATCAGCAGCTCAGTCAGTAGAATGAGGTGTGTCTGTGTTGGGATTCAACAGACATTGGAATGGAATGGCTTCCATACTTGTAGAGATGCTGATTGCTAGAACAAATTGCAGTGGTCTCCTAATTTTTTCCACAGCTGTATGTAATGGCAGCAGTAAAAGAATACTTTTTGAAATGAATCCTATTTATTTTCATACTTTTTGAGGGGCGCACAGGAGATATTGTATCTGATGATAACGTAAATGTAAATATGGACAGTTTATATTTTCCCCTCAGTGTTCCTCATGTAGCATATTTCTGCTTAGCTGTGGGTCACTGCTTTGTTTGCATCATTAGACTTCAGTGAATAATGTTGGTTGTTAGTAAATAGACTGTCTATGTAGTGGTCAAAGTTTTTTTCATCAGTTTTTAATCAAAGCAGAAACTTTTCCATAATTTCGCCTAGACAAAGGCCATCAGAGGGCGCCCTGAGGTACCTCGCTCACAGGTGCGGGACCAGTATCCAGTGCCGGTGCAGTCACAGATGAAGCGGTTCCACCCCTCTTTGCAGACGCCTCGGTTTTTGCAGGGGTAAGTCTCACATTGTTTGGCTGTTAGTTTGTTGCATGAAGGTTTGATGCCGGCCCCGTTTTGGGCTTCAGCGATCTGTCGAATGTCTTTACTTCTCCCATCGATAAACAGGTCCCGGATACAGCCCACATAGCCGTAGTTGAGCATGGCCGTCCACAGCTCGGTGGGCAGGATGAGGTTAGTGCGGTCAGTGGGAAGGCCCCCCAAGTACATGTCCCCTTCCAGGTCCAGGATCTCACTCTCACCACTGGCTGTGAATGGGGTTCTTCTGCTATTCACTGAGATTGTGCCTAATGAAGATGGGACCAGATTAGACGTCACACTCAGCTCAGGTTCTGAAGTGCACTGCCATTACACAGTGTAAACAAAATGCACTGCATTAGGAATATCTGTGTGATTGATCCTCACACTGACCTGAGCGTCCATCTCTCTGGATGTCCACATGGTACCAGGAACCATCGTTGACTTTTGTCTGAGTGGCCTTCACCTTGATAGTTCCTGAGCCCATGTCTAAAAGGAGGAAGAGACTACCGTCCAACAGCTCCACTGCAAAGAAGTCCACCTGAACAGACAAAACATAATTCAAGGATTAAAAGAAACAGACCAAAGGTTAAGTGAGACTGCTCCATACAATAGACTTCAGGTTCAGCAAGTCCAAAGCACACACTCTGTACATGTGTTACAAACTCACATTGTACAACACTAAGCTTTACTGACCTTGGTGTTCTTCTGACTGCGGGAGGCATCTTTGCGCTCTTGAGGTTTTCCGTGGGTGAACAGAATCAGGCCGTTGGGCTCGGTTGTACGGAAGTCAAAGGAGATGGAGCCCATGCGCTTGGTATTCCACTTGGGCAGGCTGATGTAGGACTCCGGGGTCTCAAAGGAGATGGGGTCCAGAGTGGCCACGTTCTCGCACTTGTAGGACACCTCACCCTGAATCTTCATCTTTGGGTCCACAATCAGAGCCAGACGGGACAACTCCAGACGGATGTCATTGTTTTTGTACACCACCTACAGAAGAACATTAATGAGGTGCAGCAGAGAACAACTATTATCTTTATATATAATAATTATTATATACTGTATGATTATGGATTAGAGCAGGTAAATAGAGAGCTATGACATCTTCCAAATCTGTCTTAAATTGGTACAATCCACCCTTTGTTACTAATGTTAACATTTTTTATAGTCAAGACTTGAACTTAAGTTATGTGTGGCCAATAAGGGCTTTGATGACTTTATCTTTCTGATTGAGTGATTGATTAATGTTGTGAGATCTATAACCTGTTCAGTCATTTATCAGAATGAAGCTGAGACGCAGATGAGACTATAGTCTCCTTTGATGTCCCATCACTCTTTACCTTCATACCCACCAATGAAGGACACATCTTTACAGGACAGGACAAACCTCACCCCGGACCATATTTGCAGTTTTCTGGAGATATGTTTGAACACTACTTATTTCCAGTTCAGAGGTAACTTCTACAGACAAAAACACAGCTGTGTCATGAAATCACACGTCTCCCCGATTGTGGCTGTACAAGGAGGAAGTGGAGATCAGAGCTCTGGTCTCTTTCCCAGGTGCAGTGCCCAGTCACTGGTTCAGATATGTTGATGTCATGAGGGTCAAAATCAGAACCCAGGAAGTAGAAGCCTTCACAGAACACATCAACACAGTGGACAAGAACTTTAAGTTCCCGTGAAGATGCCATAGACAACCGCCTGGCTTTCTTAGACTGTGCAGTGGTTATTTGTGAGGACAGGACTCTCCAAGTAGAGTTTTATAGGAAGCCTACACACTAAGACCAATATTTGCTGTTTGATTCCCACCACCCACTGCAACACAAGCTGGGAGTCATCAGGACTCTTCAGCACAGAGCACAAGAGGTGCCCACTACCTCAGAAGGTCAATGGAAAGAAGAACAACATCCGTAAAGCCCTGAGAGACTGTGAATACCCCAAATGGACTTTCAACAAAACCAAGAGGACACAGAAACCTAACCGACCAGAACCAGAGACAAAAGGGAAGGGTGTAGTTATCCTTTATGTGTCTGGTTTATCTGAAAAACTTAACAGGGTTTTCTACAAACACATTCCAGTCCACTTTAAACCAGGGAACATGTTGCGTCAAAAACTGGTCCATCCTATAGACAAGATCCCCTCGCACAAACAGAGTAATGTAGTTCTTGCAGTTGCACTTGCAGAGTGCAGTGACAGTTATGTTGGAGAAACAAAACAACAGCTTCACAAGAGGATGTTTCAGCACAGAAGAGCCAATCCTGGAGGACCTGAGTCTGCAGTCCACCTCCACCTCAAAGAGAAAGGACAGTCCTTTGAGGACAGCAATGTCCGAATTTTAGCCAGAGAGGCCAGATGGTTTGAAAGAGGGGTGAAGGAAGCCATTTTTGTTAAAATGGAAAAGCCCTTGCTGAACAGAGGAGGTGGCCTCAGATTCATGTTGTCTAGTATTTACAACAGTGTTCTGAAACCTAAAACTAAAAAGCCTCACCCTAGAACAACAAACACAGCACCTGAATAGAACAGTGACACTTACGACCCTGCACCTGAATGGAGCAGTGTCACTAATGACTCTCCTGAGCATTAACGACTCCCACATCAGGAGTCACACTTCCCTTTCATGGCTAACGACGGTGAGACCAGAACAGCCTGGTCCATTAGGTTTGGTTTCAGGGGAAACTCCTCCCTCTAGAGATATAAGCTCAGCTCTCTTACCAGTTGATCTCATAATTGATAAAGTCTCTTGGATTTAGAGACAAAACGTCTTCACCTTGAAAACTGAATCCAGATGCTTTTACCTAAACCTTTTTGTCAAGATGTCCTGGATGACTGAGAACCTTCACAGACATATTGATAGTAACCTTTAACCTATTTATTATTTTAGTGCAGAAAATTACCTTCAATGCCTTGTAGAAATACGCTATGGGGAACGAGAATACCAACGCCGCCGCACTGGAAGAATCCGAACCCCATGAGGATTGGGTAGTGTGTGTACAGAAAATCTCAAAAAGGTCTCAAACATGAGCCCGGGATGTCGACCCAATGACATAAGAGCCCTGGGTAGAATGAACATCCAGAGTATAAAATTGAATAAAGGTGTGTGGAGAGGACCAGCCTGCCGTATTACACACTTGTTGCAAAGGGACTCCCTTTGCCACAACCATTGAGGACCCAACTCCTCTGGTTGAATGAGCCCTAACACCTAAAGGCAGGGGCTGACCATAGGCCATGGCAATAACATGGCAATAACATCCCTTACCCAATGCGACATGGTCTGTTTAGTGGCCGCAGCTCCCCAGTTGTGGCCTTCATAGCACATGAAAAACTGCTCAGATTTACTCCACTGGCTAGTGCGGTGGAGGTAAGTCTGTAGAGCACACACCGGACATAGTAGGTGAAGTCTCTCCTGCTCTGTCATCCTAACCAGCGGAGGACAGAAGGCTTCAAGAATGACTGGATTCGAAGGGGAGAATGGGACCTTCGAGGGATAAGTAGGGTGAGGGTGCAAAATAACCTTGACCAGCCCAGGGGCAAATTCTAGGCAGGATGATGAGACCGACAGAGCCTGCAGGTTCCAGATTCTCTTAAGAGAAGTAACAGCTGTCAACAAGACCATCTTAAGAGTCAGAAACCAGAAAGGTGCTGACTCCAGTTGTTCGAAAAGGGTGTTCACCATCCCCTCAAGCACTAAAGACCGATTCCACAAAGACTGTTACTCTAGTGGGAGGCCTCAACCGCATGGCTCCTCGGATAAAGGAGCAACTAGGGGGTGTCTCCCAACCAAGACCCCATTGGTCAGAGCGTGACAAGACGAAATAGCGGCTACATAAGCTCTGAGTCTATTAGGCTGTAGGCCCGAGGATAGTTTACTCTGCAGAAACTCAAATGACCCTGATCAAAGATTTACATACCCCAGTTCTTAATAGCATGTATTGCCACCTCAATGACAGCTTGAAGTCTTTTGTGGTAGTTGTGGATGAGGTTCTTTATTTTCTCAGATGGTAAAGCTGCTTATTCTTCTTGGCAAAAAGCCTCCAGTTCCTGTAAATTCTTGGGCTGTCTTGCATGAACTGCATGTTTGAGATCTCCCCAGAGTGGCTCAATGATTTTTGAGGTCTGGAGACTGAGATGACCAGTCCAGAACCTTCACTTTATGCTGTAGCCAATGACAGGTCGACTTGGCCTTGTACTTTGGATCGTTGTCATGTTGGAACGTCCCATGTGCAGCTTCCTCTCTAAATGTAAGGTTTATGATTGTGGCCAAAAAGTTCAATTTTGGTCTCATCACTCCAAATGACTTTGTTCCAGACATTTTGAGGCTTGTCTCTGTGCTGTTTGTCGTATTGTAAGCGAGATGCTTTGTGACATTTGTGCAGTAATGGCTTTCTTCTGGTGACTCGAACATGCAGCCCATTTTTCTTCAATTGTCTCCTCATTGTGCATCTTGAAACAGCCCCACCAATTGGTGAGTCCTGTATTTAAGCTGAAGTTATTTGTGGGTTTTTCATTGCATCCCGAACCAATGGCAGTTGTGGCTGAAATTGTTGTTGGTCTACCTGACCTTGGTTTGATTTTAACCGAATTCCTAATTTTTCACTTCTGCTACTACTACTAATGCTGATTTGCATTCTCAATTCCTTGGATATCTTTTTATATCCCTTTCCTGTTTTATACAGTTCAGTTACCTTTTCCCACAGATCCTTTGACAATTCTTTTGCTTTTCCTATGACTCAGAATAGAGAGACTTCAGTGCAGCACTGGATGAAAGATGCAAGGGTCTGTCAGGAGCCCAAAAACTCACTGACCTTTTATACACACACTGATAACAAGCAAACAGGATACAGGTGAGGATGGTTCCCTTTAGTAGCCATTCAAACCTGTTTGTGTCAACATGTTATCAGACCGAAATCACCAGGTTATGTAAACTTTTTATCAGGATCATTTGGGTAGTTTCTGTTGTCATTATGATTAAAAAAAGAGTAAACACAGTTGTTTTACAATCAGTGGCTTCACCCAACCACTAACTATGAGTGAAAGAACAGTTTTCTGCCAGGGTATGTAAACGTATGAGAACAACTGTATATACAGACTAAAGAAAAATGATAACTATAGAATAAAAATATAAAAAAACTTTAAAAAGTACAGGTTAAATTAACAATCCAATAAAAGAACACTCAATGTACACACTTACAGTGGAATAACAGGTGAAACATACTGAATGGATTAATAGTTGTACATGTGAGTTGTACAGTTTAACTGCAAGTGTATAGAAAGGACTTGCGGTAGCGCTCCTTCCTGCTCTGAGGTTGTCTCAGTGAGGAGGAACGGTGAAAGTACTGTTTCCTGGTGATTGTTAATTTGCTGTTACTGCTCCTAAACTCTGGAACATATTACCTGTTCACCTGCTTGTGATCACTGGCCTGGTCCTGTTCAAGTCCAGGTTAAAGACTGTTCGTTAGTTCAGATTAGTTCAGATTACCCAGAAAAGACGATAAATAAATTAAAAATTTAGAATGAATGATCAGGTTTAATTCTTGACAGAATTAAGCAAAGCACACGTATGTAACAATGGTACAGGATGAAGTTTGCATGGAAAAGTAAACAATACATGAGATTTTATATCATTCTGTAAAGGTTGACAAGTTTCCATGTGCAGGATTTTGTACTTTATGTCTATGTTAATGTTTGGGTTAGCATGAAATACATGACATGAACAGGACTGACATGACCTGAAGAGGACTAGGAGAAACCAGTAATTATTAACTATAGGATATTATAAATTATTATAACAAAGACTTCTAACAATTTTTAGACACAGTGAAAAGTGCAAGAATAAAACAAAAACATGCATTGGGGTTTTGAACAACCAAGAGCAGCCAGTGAGCTGGAGGACAGAACACCACAAGAACACCTTCTTCAGACCTTCTTCAGTCTAAAGACTGAATCTAAATCAACTCATTTGAAAAAACCTAACAACTGAATTTCCCTTTGGGGATTAATAAAGTTATTTTTGACTTTGACAGGGTCTCTCACCTCTAATACATATTACAGTAAAATGACAAATGTAAATTAATAACATTGCCACTTTACTCATTTACACACAAAACATTTGTGCAGAATCACTGTAAATGCAGGGCCAAGTTTCTCTTTACCTGTGTCTTTGATATGACCCATAATGCATGATTTCAAATGTAGGACATCTTATAAAAATCTCGCCTTTTTTGGACCAAATATTACACATAATGATTATGTTTAATAAATTTTTACTCATTGATAGATTCTTGACTTACTTGTCTTTTTAAACAGATTTATATGAAAAAGAACTCAAAATAAACATGGGTAAATTAACTCAAAACTGCCCCCAAGACAGTTGGACCTTGGATTTACTGTTGTAATCTAACTCACATGTCTCCCAGTGTCCAGCAGAGGGCAGCTGCTGAGAGCAAATGCTGCCTGCAGTCAAACTGATACTGTGATGAAACAGTATGAGACAAAACCAGGGCTGAAGCACATAAATCAGAAACAATAAAAACCAAATAAAGCCAAAAAATTGTGTTTTTTCCATGTTTTTTATGTTCTGCATCATCTTCTTTGTGTTCGTTTTGAAAACAGAATATGTTTTCACTACATTATTAAAAAGCAGTATCATTTTATATTTAGTTATCATTAGTTATTATAAAGCGTTACTTAGTGTTGAATAAACATTAGTCTTCAGTGTGACAAAGGTTGTATAATGTCATGTCAACAGTACATTACATTTATCCATGAAGAAAAATAACTTAAAGGTCTATGTGCTTTGATGATGCATTTGGTTTTATGAAGAAAAAAAAATGCAAATAACATAAAGCAGTATAAACATTGTGTTAAAAAGCCACCTTACTCCTGCTCGCAGCTCAGCCAGTGCCTTTGTTCCAGTCAGTATAAGAGACAAGCAGAAGGCTGCACTGTGTAATGGCAGTGACAATTACATCAATTATGTGTTATTGTAGGCTATTATGTGTTTTGTAGGCTTTGGAACGTAGGCTTTCTTTGTAAGTGCAGCCTTATGAAAAGGCATAATAGTGAGAGGCTGGGCAGCCACAGGGCGACCGGGGCGGCCAGTACCTAGTGCCATGGTAACAAAGCTTTTATCCATAATCTAGTCGAGGATGGCAAGTACAAGAGCATTGACAGCAGGCAAATTAGCAGTAATGGAGGTGAGTGTGGAGCGCGCAGAACTGTGGAGGGAGGTGCACATGTGTGGCTCATTAGTCCACTACTGACTTTAGCTTGGGTCATAACTGTGTACAGTGTGTGAAAAATATCAGACAGAATGCTCTGCTTTGTTCTATTGAAGAAATATTTATGCTTCAATATGGACATACCCTATATAGTGTATGACTCCTGGTTCCTCAAACCTCAGACCAATTTAGTGAATGGGTGAAAGAAAAAACTATCTGGATTTAGTTTTCAAAGTAGAGACTATTATTCCCTCATTCAAGTGTTGAGACTCAATAATGATGTCAACTTCTTTAAAAACTTTTTCCCGATGCTTTCTTTTTTGGACAGGTGTTTATTGGATCATGTAAATATGGAAATATGGTGAATGTCATTGAATACCTCCTTGAGACAGCCCATGAAGTTGTTGCTGACTGGAGAGCCGGGCAGGTCTGCTGTGCTGGGGCTGCCCCCCACATAAAAGAAGTCGTCTGAGCCCAACATGGTGTAGTCCTCCTGGGTGTACCCTGTGGTCGTCAGAATCCCATCCACTGATATTGTCACCTAAGAATATGGTGCAAATGTGATATTTATGTTTTTATGTTAAAAACTTCCAAAAGAGATGCTCAGTGTGTAATCTAACAGAGGGTAGTACAGAAATCTGCAAATCAAATCACAGTTCTCATTGTGAAGCATAAAAGGCTTAAGGCCTGAAGAGGCAGGATAAAAGTATGGATATGTTTATGACAGACACATCATTAATGAGAGAAACATTAAGAGAGCACCGCAACCCAAAGATGAGAAATCAAAAGAGATGGACTGATATTTACCAGACAGTGGAGTTTGTTTATCACATCATATCCATTTCCTATTTGCTTTTCAGAAAAAGTAAACTCATGTGAGTACATCAAAACTGAATAATTCATGTAAATGTATGTTCTGAGAAAGACATACACAAATGTATGTACACACAATATGAATACAGTAGAGACCCTTATCAAACATTGTATTAGTTATTTTTCTGATTGCTACATTATACAATATTCATAAGCCATCTTCAATAACCCTATCAGACATCACAGCTCATCGTGGTCTGTAATAGTTACCTGTCGGAGGTTGCGTGTGACTTTGACATCATGCCATGCGTTGTCGTTAAACTTGCCATTGACCGGTTCGACTATAGCCTCAAAAGCCCCAGAGCCCAGGTTGATGACTAGGGACACAGCTCCATCCTTCAGGGCCAGGTTGACGTAGTCGGCGGACTTGCCCGTGTGCAGGATCAGACCGTTGCGCTGCCACGTCTTGAAGGATAACGTGATCTCGTCGCTGCTGCTCTGAATAGGGTTCTGCGAGAGGTCATAGCAGAAGTACTCTGACCCACGGAAAGTGGCAACATTTTCTTCCCTCGCTGTCACAACAACACAAAATAGGGTTAATGACACACATTAAAAAAGTCAAACCCATGAAACCTAGAGAAATGCCAAGGGCCATACTGACAACTAGTGTAAAAAAAAAAAGAGAGTTACTTTTTATTCTCATGTCTTTCTTTCACATCCTTTACTTCTTGATTAAAGGCTTCCATTTGAATAGGATCAAAACTTATGAAATATAATGCATTCTATTACAAGAACTAATGTTGCAAAAACACATAATGAAACAAACACAGGGCATTCTGTATATAATCTGATCACGCTCACACAACATGCATCACAGCAACAGGACATCACAGACCACACCACAAACATGAAGACAAACAGATGCACCTGAGTTAATCATCAATCAAGCTGTGCCTCAGTCATTTCTGCAGCAGGTTCTCATCATTTCCACTCATTCATGTTAGACGCTATTATTTACTGACATTAAGTGAACCTGACCTTCTTTCATGACATTTATTATTATTTTGTATTTTTGCTGATCTATCGATCGATGTATTTTGCAGTCACTTCGTGTTTTCACTGCAAGCTCTCTCATTATATAAATAGTAAACAATGATGATAAAGAGCTGTTTTATCTAATAATCCATAACTGCTGTAGTTTTGCATGTAACGCAGACACACACTAATAATCCACTCAAATGTAAATAACCCTCAGACCAAATATACAAAAAAGCCAATACAAGACTATTTTTCCTAAAACAACTCAAAAAAGTTGTCCACAAATTTTGGGCTGCCATCATTTCAACTAAAGCACTTCTTCAGTAATAACTGGATGAAACTTGTAGATGCATAATTGGACACAGATTAATTTGGAGCTTGAAAAGCCCATTGGATGTCCAATAGCAATGCAACTCAATTGGCTAGACATGTAACCAATCAGAATTCAGGGGCAGTACCAACATATGCAGAATAAACTGCCTCTGGACTGACACAACCTGAAAAACATACAACCAATCAGAAACAGAACAACATATTCATCCCCACCCAATTTTAGAAAAACAGCTGTGATTGGTCAGGTAAGATTTACCTCAGTGGAAGTTGGGTTGAATGGGATGGGTTCAGACCCACTATACTTGCTAAGAAAGTGAATGGGACTGACTGAACAGGCTGCCCACTTTGTAGCCAAATGCAAGGTTTGAAGGGGGCCATATATTAAGTCTTAAACAAATCAGCATTAACCAGCCTATTCACACAGGAGGATTTTACAGTGGTTTTCTCAGTGGGACAGTCAGTGGATCATAGATAAGCATCAGTCATTTGAGAGAGGTGCTGGATTAACATCTGTGTGACAGTTTGACCAATGGTGTGGTTAGTGCTAGAGTTATTGTCTCAAACACACACCACACTGCTCCAGATACAAATAGCGAGGGCTCTGTCTGAGGAACCCCTGGCCCCTGTCTCAAACAAAACATTAATCTCAGGGAAATTTCTTTTCCATCCTAGTTTTAGTTCAAGTTGAGTAAATGTGATGCAGTGTCTTGTATTTCCTCATGATCCCCTGCAGCATTTGCAATTAACACACCTCCACACCGTGCACATTACATTTGTCTGAAAGCCAGTGGCTCCTGAAGCATGACGGTGAAGCTGGGCCAGTCCCTGGGGGCTTTTCATTTACTGGGCCCCGTAATGACAAAGTCCAAGAGAGCCCATCTCTATTCCACACTCACACACAAGAGAGCACACACACGGCTCTTATTGGCCATTATGTGGGCTGTCAGGGTCTGTTTTGATACCTAATGAAGGGCCATGGTTGCCATTTCTCAGCTGACAGTTCCCATGGTTACGTGAGAAAGAAGAGGCGGAAGCACGCTCCAATGCATTTAACTTAGCCAAACATAAACATGAAAGCAAAAAATAAAAGGAGGTCAGAGGAAGGTCCAAGCTGAAGTTATTTGGTGAAAAATGTGGTCAGTTTTTGATATTATTAGCGTCTGTTGATAAAATTTGGTATTAATACTGTAAAGCATACAATCAGGTCCATAAGTATTGGAACATCTAGATAATTCTAATCTTTTTGTCTCCATACACCACCACAATGGATTTGAAATGAAACGAACAAGATGTGCTTTAACTGCAGACTTTAGCTTTAATTTGAGGTATTTACATCCAAATCAGGTGAACAGTGTCTCCACTACATTTGAACTGACACTTACCGTTGCTCGCTACATTGTGTTTGTGCACGTCAAGTCAACTTTGTTGCTTGCAAGCTTATTTCTTGGGTGTAAGAGCAGGCATCTGCAGGCTATTGAAGGTACTGGATGCTTTTTGCCTA
Organism: Perccottus glenii; assembly: GCA_024416835.2. Lineage (NCBI taxonomy): Eukaryota > Metazoa > Chordata > Actinopteri > Gobiiformes > Odontobutidae > Perccottus > Perccottus glenii. Next base: position 2,159,350 of record CM044565.2, on the reverse strand, counting down.
AATGCGTTACTCCGTTGTGAACGTAAATTAGCAACCTGCAGAACGCCAGGTGTTTCACAAAATCGATGGCTGCAGCCACTGATGAAGCCAAAGCCAGCTCTTCATGCCGTTTGTTTTGTTTTGTTTATGTTTGTCCATTTTACTGAAAAGACCATTTTTGAAAATGTTTTATGTATGCCTTTTTTGAGCACTTGAGTTTGACTTGGACACACTTGTTTAATCTGTGTTTTTATTCTGCCGTGTCGAAATATTGAGGTGTTCAATTTCTTTTCTATATTAGGAAGTAAAACCTCATAAATAAACTTTCTTTTTCACTGACCTACAATATCTCTTTGTGTTGAGGACTAATGCATCTTTGAGCCAACATTCAGTACGAGTAAAATCCTTAAGTACTTTTAAAATGGGATACTTTAAGACTTTTACTCAAGTCGTATTTAAATTGGTGACTTGTAACTTGTAGTGGAGTCATTTTTACAGTAAGGTATCTGTACTTTTACTCAAGTATGGCTTTCAGGTACTCTTTACACCTCTGGTAGGAATTACAACAGTTTGAATGTGTGCTTCCCACTTTTTAAGGGACCAAAAGTAAAGGGACAGATTAATAATCATAAATCGAACTTTCCCTTTTTAATACTTGGTTGCAAATCCTTTGTAGTCAATTACAGCCTGAAGTCTGGAACGCATAGACATCACCAGACGCTGGGTTTCATTGCAGATAATATTGCCTGAAACACTTCAGAATTCATCCTGCTGCTTTTGTCAGCAGTCACATCATCAATAAATACAAGAGAACCAGTTCCATTGGCAGCCATACATGTCCACGCCATGACACTACCACCACATGCTTCACTGATGACTATGCTTTGTAGCAGTAAGCCAGCAGGATGTCCACCAGGCTCAGCCACTTTGGATCATGAGCAGTTCCTTTCCTTCTCCAGACTCTTCTCTTCCCATCACTCTGGTACAAGTTGATCTTGGTCTCATCAGGTCCATAGGATGTTGTTCCAGAACTGTGAAGGCTTTTTTTAGATGTTGTTTGGCAAACTCTAATCTGTCCTTCCTGTTTTTGAGCCTCACCAATGGTTTACATTTTGTGGTGAACCCTCTGTATTCTCTCTGGTGAAGTCTTCTCTTGAGTGTTGACTTTGACACACATACACCTACCTCCTGGAGAGTGTTCTTGATCTGACCAACTGTTGTGAAGGGTGTTTTCTTCACCAGGGAAAGAATTCTTCGGTCATCCACCACAGTTGTTTTCCGTGACGCTCAGAGGCTGTCCACACGGAGACGCGAATCACTGTATCCATATAAATTTTGTATCGTATTGGCGTTTCGTCCACACGGAACCGGCGTTTGGGGAGACTGAATCCGCTATTATTTGAACCCTGGTTCTAAAGTGAATAAATCTGAAACCTTCAGCCTTGCGGTGTCATGTGTACAGCCAATCCGTCTATTTTGTGAAAACGATGATGTCATCGCATCACGTGTCGGCCTCGTCACACGTAACAGCAACAACAATAATGGCGGACTACATGATTGTGTTCATGCTGCAGAAGCTACTAAGCCTACTAGCTTTATTACAGCAAAATCTATTGCTTCTATGCAGTTGTGGTGAGCAACAAGCGATAATGGACAGCACCATACGCCACATGCTCTTAGATCTACCGCGAAAGAGAACCAGGAGAGCAACCTGGAGAAAATGAATGGAGAGAGAATTTCCGCATGTCCAAAGCACTCAGAACTCAGTCCGTATATTGAAGAGCAAACAACAAACATGAGGGCACCAATTACTACACTCTAAATATATGACTGCAACAATTTGAGAACTTGTTTTTATTAGAAAATAAATATTTAGGTCTTCGTCTTCTTCTGCAGCGCGCAAGGTTATGTGCATGCTCAAAGTCTTCTTCTCCGTGTATAGTGTATATCTGTGGCAGAATTACAGCGCCCCATACTGGTCTGGCATATATACTACACCGTTTTCAGCCGGTTTCAGTGGTTTCGTTTGTACGTAGATATTTCCTGAGACGACGCCGTCTCAAGATCGGATAGGGGATGCACTGGCTTCGTGTGGACATAGCCTCAAAAACAGGAAGGTCAGATTAGAGTTTGCCAAACAACATCTAAGGCCTTCACAGTTCTGGAACAACACCCTATGGACCGATGAGACCAAGATCAACTTGTACCAGAGTGATGTGAAGAGAATAGTCTGGAGAAGGAAAGGAACTGCTCATGATCCAAAGCATAGCACCTCATTAGTGAAGCATGTGGTGGTAGTGTCATGGCGTGGGCATGTATGGCTGCCAATGGAACAGGTTCTCTTGTATTTATTGATGATGTGACTGTTGACAAAAACAGCAGGATGAATTCTGTGTTTCGGACAATATTATCTGCTCATATTCGGCCAAATGCTTCAGAACTCATTGGACGGTGCTTCACAGTGCAGATGGACAATGACCTGAAGCATACTGCAAAAGCAACCAAAGTTTTTTAAGGGAAAGAAATGGAATGTTAAGCAATGTTCAAGTCAATCACCTGAATACAACTGAGTATGCATTTCACTTGTTGAAGACAAGACTGAAGGGAAAATGCCCCTTGAACAAGCAGGAACTGAAGACAGTTGCAGTAGAGGCCTGGCAGAGCATCACCAGGGATGAAACCCAGCGTCTGGTGATGTCTATGTGTTCCAGACTTACAGCTGTAATTGACTACAAAGGATTTGCAACCAAGTATTAAAAAGGGAAAGTTTGATTTATGATTGTTAATCTGTCCCATTACTTTTGGTCCCTTAAAAAGTGGGAGGCACATATACAAACTGTTGTAGTTCCTACATTGTTCACCTGATTTGGATGTAAATACCCTCAAATTAAAACTAAAAGTCTCCAGTTAAAGCACATCTTGTTTGTTTCACTTCAAATCCATTGTGTATAGAGTCAAAAAGATAAGAATTGTCTAGATGTCCCAATATTTATGGAGCTGACTGAAACATAAACAGCCAAAGTGACCCTTCTACAAAAGAGCTTTTTTAACAGAACCCTTCAATTATTAATGCTGTCAAAATATTTAATAATACTGACTCTTTAGAACTGTTCTGCTCTAATCTCCATAAACCTGTCATGCGCGCACAGCCACAACACTCTGTGATACAGGTCAGATAAATGTTGCTGTGATGTATGACACAGGGTTGTTCCTGGTCTCTTTGTCCCGTCTGTGCTCTCACGAGTTGTTTTTGTTTCCCTGTGGGGTTTTGGCTCAGGGGCGGCTCAGCTCAGTGGGACACTCCACCAACAGCTTGAGACATAGCAGTGACCATCAGTGGCTCATCCTCATTCTGATTCAAGCATTGCACTCACTCACTTCACCCTCTGCACAATTCACCTTTTTTATTTAGTTATCGTCAGCACACCAGCGATTGAAATGATGATTTATATTCATATAGATCCCTGTAGTGCTTGTATGAGCTGCACGCAAAAGGAATAAGCCATTTTAGGATTTTTCTGGAGCTAAAGCACGCTGCCCATCTGAGAGGTATTACACTGAGAAAAAACAAATCTATTGAATAAGTCTGACTTAGTTGATTATTTATTTTGTGGCATTTCATTCATTTGTTTAATTTTACACTGTTTTGAAATATTTTGTTTTTGGTTTTGTCTTGTTGCCAAAACATGCTTATAAAATGGTGGAATTTTTTTTTACATATTTGAAACTTCTCCTTGTGTATGTTAAAGCGCTTTGAGTGACTAGTAGGTGCAAAATATATAAAATATAAAATCCATGCCATTTACTATTTATCATTTAATTCTATACATTTCTATGTCTAGTTCTATAAATATGTTTCTTATTGAGTGGCCTATATCTGTTTCTTGGCCTGGCTCTCCTCGCTTAGGGACAGACAGGTGGTGAGGAGGAATTTCCAGCTGCTTGCTGTGCACAGGGAATGCCATGAACGGTGCTTCAGCAGAATCTGACCTCAGTCTTATGTTTAACACAGAGACCACTGCTCCTGAATAGAACAGCACACAATACCACTCTGCATCAAACTACATATTTATGGTAGTGTGTCCCACCTGTGACTGGCTGAGGGCTCCACACAAAAAGAACATTCCTCCAGTGCAGGGGCCATTAGGTTTAGAGATTAGCCAAGCAGGCAAAAGTCAGTAAAAGATCATCACTGACTGTGGAGAAACTGTCTGTATTCTAGGAAAATTTAAGATGATTTCATGATATTTTAGCTGACATGGTGTAAGTAACATTATGGCATCAGATCACAGACTCAAAGGCTTTATACTAGAGAAAGAGTTTCAATAAAACTGACCCTTTACACTTTGATTTTAGCAGTTACATCAATAAATCTAACTGACCAACTACATTATTTGTCATTATTACTGTAGAACCAGAACTTTCACTAAATTCAAAAGCAACACCAGTCACAACATCACAACATCTGTTCACACCCCTGTTTTTGCAAGGGTATTTAACCTGGCTCCTCTTACCAGACTGTTATTAAGAACAGTTTGTTTGTTCAACTGGCTCATCTCAGTAGTAACTCTTTTATTTTAATTTCCTCATGTCTGCACAATTTCATATGCTGGGTGGACAGTGTAAGCAAAGTGATGTGCTCTGAGCAGCTGAGGTTAGCGTCTCTAACAGGAGCAGAAGGAGCACAAAGAAAATGTCATTACCTCAATGAATTTCTTGTAACTGAAGTGAATTTATTGAGCAGTCGCTATCAGATTTATTAGTTCTGTGAGAGCTAACAAACAAATATGCAACTACACAGCATTAATCAGCCCATCTGAAGCCGGTCCCAACAAAGATCCATGCGTTACCTGTCTTCAGTCTCCAGACTTCTTCCATTATTTACGCAATTCTTTAGTAACCACACATGCTATTTAGCAGCCGCCACTGGAGATCTGAGTGTCTCAGAGCCCACTACACAGACTCCTTTTTACTGGAGCGCTATGGTTTACAACAAGTCTGTTTGTGAGAGACAAAGTGGGACAATGTGGGTCACTTTAGTGATGCTGAGAATTTCCTTATAGGGCACAAAAACTCAGTCTCTTTGGACTGGCTTTACCTCTGGAGAGTCTTTTCCTAGTGCATATTTTAGCACAGTGTACATTTTAGCTCATTTTCCCTTTTTTGTTCAAAATAAGACACATTATGTTTCTGTTCAGTGGTGCGGGTTGCTGAAGTCAGTGGCGGAGTCAAAGACAGGTTGACTTGCGTTGCGCTAGAGCTGTCAATCAACACTCCACTTGGATAAAGCTGAACGATTGGCAGCTCTGCAGCAACAATCTTTCCCACTTTGTTACCACTGGACAGAAAAAAACTCGGATCTGCCTTGAACTACTGTATATTGCTAAAGGTATTCACTCAGCAATCCAAACCATTGAATTCAAGTGTTTCCAATCCCTTCCATAGCCACATATGTAAAAAATCAAGCACCTAGGCATGCAGACTACTTCTACAAACATTTGAGAAAGAATGGGTCACTCTCAGGAGCTCAATGAATTACAGAGTGGTACCGTGATATCATGCCACCTTTGCGGTAAACCCAGTCGGGAAATTTCCTCGCTACTAAATAATCAACTGTTAGTGGTACTCTAACAAAGTGGAAGGGATTGGGAACAACAGCAACTCAGCCACGAAGCGGTAGGCCATGTAAAATCACAGAGCATATATTGTTTATTTGTTTATTTTCATATTGTTTATAACTCATTTATAATGTGGCTCATGTGTGACACGACATGACTCTGTAGCAGACGTCTCGCTGGACACAGAGGATTTGCCGGCCTTTTTGGAGTTACCCAAACCAGACTGAGCCCTACTGAGCCAAACCTCCCTGTAGCACAGCTTATGGACCGCTTTATCCACACCTTGCTCTACTAAACATGTGATGACTTTATGTCTACAGTTTTATCCCCACCACACATCCCCATTCCTCTGTGACTAAGGGTTACAGATGAATATCTGAGTCAGGTAATGTTCTCATTCCTGCAGCAGATTAAGAGGGCTCTCCTCAGCTTTCCCTCTCCTGCCACCAATGCCTTCTTTACACATTTACACACTTTTTAAGCATCTCAGTGAAACAAAAAACATGACAGAGAGCAGACAGTGGACACAGGAAACAGTCAAACACTACACACACAATGCACTGCACTGCTGTCAAACACTCACAGAGCAAGCGCTGCTGTTCATAGAGTCGGAAAAGAAAAGAATCTGAAAAAGAGGTACCTTTGCTTTTCGCTACACCAGAAAGACAGAGAGAAGGTCCAGAGCCAAGAGCAGAGCACGGAAAGAAAAGAAGAAAGACAGACACACACATTTCAATAGATACAATACACCACAGTGCATCTATTCTCATATATAAGACACATCAGAATCCCAAAGAGAATAATACAGTTGAAGTTTGGACAGTGGACAGTTTTCACCATTTTGCCTTGATACTCAAAGTCTCATTCTGTCTATTGCACCACCTCTGGCATTTCATATTTGTTAGAGGTCTTTGCTCCTGCTCTGTTCATATATGTATTATAGATCTGTTTCCAGATCATTCATTTTCAGTGGATATTAGTCTTAGGCAGGGGTGCTCAACCCTTTTCAGCACGCGAGCTACTTATAAAATGACCAAGTCAAAATGATCTACCCACTACAAAAATGCAAAACATATATTTATTTACAAATATATTAAGGATTCTTTATATGTACAATGTATGTTGATGTACCTTGCAAACCATAATACTGCACAACACAACATAATTAACTATGTACAGTTTAAGTGGACCAAAAGAGGTGTACTCTATTACAGCCTATATATTTTTTTGATGACTCCTCTCATATCCTGAGGTAACATCAACTATATTGAAGGGGTTTTATATACAGCAGTCAACAGACGACCTTAAAAAAAATCCTTTTATTAGTTTGTGGATTTGCTTGAGCTAAAAAGAGCTACTAAACATAAAAAAAATGTGCAAAAGGGTATTGAATTTTTTTTTTAACAAAACGTACATAAAATAAATTATAAAAGATAACATAACCATAGAACAGTAGCTGGGGTGTCAGCCAGCGAGTCATCTGCGGCAAAAGCGAGGCATGCGCTTTTCACTTGTAAAACTCAAGGGTGTATGGGTAATGTAGTCTCTGCTCTCAGTGGGACGAATTAAGAATCGTGCATTGTGTAGGGCGCTCTGGAAAGCGGCAGCGCAGGCTTAAAACAGATGTCCGGTACGCTAAAAGCATGTTCTAGGCGCACGGTGAAGTGGCGGTACGCTCAAGAGCTATATTTGGAAGTGACGATACTGAGTACCAGTGCGTACTGGCCCACTTAAAGCACTGACTATGTACAATTTTTGTCATTACCTGAGTTTACACTGATGACTTGAACTGAATTGAATCAGCCAGGGATGCATAGTCCAGACAGTAGCTGCTGACAGATGAGGCAAAGGCCCTTTGAAAACGTCATCGTAAAAAAAAGTCCTCCTCCCATTTCGTATAAAAGCGATAAGTTTTTGTCTTCTAACTTGGTCCAGTTCCCTCACTCATTTTTATACCCTTTCTTAAGTTCAAGAGAAAAAAAAACAAGGTTTAAAAGTTGGAGGTAAGTCGCTTAAGCGTTCGTTTTGCTGCACTTAGCGCCGTGGTTTGCGCATGCGCAGTGACCTAAGCGTCAGAAAAATTCAGATTTCATCTGACTGGCTGCCCTGTATGTCAATCAAGAGATTTAATGGATGATTGGCTATTTTTATTTATTTTTTTCATGTCATGCGATCTACCAAAACTACCTCGCGATCTACCGGTCGATCGCGATCGACGTGTTGAGCACCCCTGATCTAAGGCAACTCACTATGGGCTTTCTGTTTTCTTTCTTTTATTCACATCTATAACATCTGCTCTGACAAATACATGTCAGGAAGGACAACAAGTTTAGAGACTTTGTGTTTATCCTGTCAGCTGCTTAACAGACATTTCTTGGACTGGGAAATTCCTTTTGCAACATGCAGTGGTGTGACAACAATGCATCCTGAAGTCTGGTTTCCACTGGAGCAGAATGGGTCAGGTTTGGTTGGTTTTGGTTCATTTCCACCAAAAAGGGTCCAAAGTGTCCCCAAAAAGCATATTGCATCATACCACTTTGGGGACACCTTGACCTGGGATCCCAAAAAAGTCCAGCTTCATTTGAAAAGGGGGAGCTACACACTAAAGTGAGCTGATTGGACGATAGATAATCGTCACTCAAGTGAAAGGAAAAACAAAACCGACCCACCACCTGCAGGAGGAATCGTAAGGGGCCGGTACAATGTGGATTGTGCAATGTGGAAGGCGGGGGCTTTGGCGACCCAATCCCCGGACACAGAATCTGGCGCTAGGGACATCGAATGTCACCTCGCTGGCAGGGAAGGAGCCTGAGCTTGTGTAGGAGGTTGAGAGATAGTCGGGCTCACCTCTATGCACAGCTTGAGCTCTGAAACCCAACTCCTTGAGAGCTGTCAACTGATCACCACCTGGTGGTGAATTGGATCCGATGGCGGGGAGAAAGCCCCCTGTCAGAGAGATCATCAACTCTCACCTCCGGCAGAGCTTCAACCAGATTCCGAGGGAGCCTGGAAACATTGAGTCCGAGTGGACCATGTTCTCCATTGTCAACGCGGAGCTGTGGCCGCAAAGTCTCCGGTGCCTGTCGTGGCGGCAATCCCCGAACTCGGTGGTGGACACCGGAAGTAAGAGATGCCGTCAAGCTGAAGAAGGAGACCTACTGAGCCTGGTTGGCTTGTGGGACTCCTGACGCAGCTGATGGGTACCGGCAGGCCAAGCGGGCTGCAGCCCGGGTGGTTGTGGAGGCAAAAACTCGAGTCTGGGAAGAGTCCAGTAAGGCCATGGAAAAGGACTATAGGTCGGCCTCGAAGAAATTCTGGCAAACCGTCCGGCGCCTCAGGAGGGGGAAGCAGTGCCCTGCCAACACTGTTTACAGTGAATGTGGGAATCTGCTGACTTCAACTGGGGATGTTGTTGGACGGTGGAAGGCCAAGGGCTCAGAGGTGGACTCGTCCATCACCCAAGCTGAAGTCACTGAGGTAGCTTCTCGGTGGCAAGGCACCACTTGAGTACCTCAAGTCTCTGGATGTTGTGGGGCTGTGTAGCATCAGTCCCTGGATTCCACACACAGACTGACCATCCCCTAGATGTCAGTGTTTTAAGTCAAGGATGAGCTCTGCTTATGACTCTGGGTAGCCTCACAGGAAGATGTGAGCTAGTCTACCTGGCGCCAGAACACTCGTAAATCTTCGGAGATACAAAGGCTATTGAACTGTCGAAACATAACCTCCTTATTCCCCAGAAATGTGTTTAATCTCCCAGGAGCCCCTGGCCTTTCTACAATGGTCAAACACTACCCCCTGGTGGTCAAATGGACGAATGACCTCGACTTGATCGAAGAGACATTTCTGTATTAATTTAATAAAAGAACCTGCGTAATGCGCTAACAATTATACTAAATCACCAAATAACTCCTTAACCTTGTTTGCAGTTTCTGTTTTGGTTTTAATGAAATGTAATGAATGTTTCTACAATATTTTGCATAGTCATAATACTCATGATAATAATAAGTAAATGAGTAAACATTCGCACATGTAGGATTGTACAGAAAAATGAGTATTATTATACTCATTTTCCTACATGTGCGAATGTTTTGTGTGTTTTATAAAAAAAAACAAATATCTCTGAAACTAGGAATGTTTTAAAACTTAGTTTAACTCCGTTTAAATGTCCCAGAGTTACACCCTTCCGCCGGAAGAGAGCATAGGACACACCCCCGGCCCAAAGGTGATAAACCTGGCTGCTAGCCAAAAATCTCTCTCTTGCCCTTCTCCCTTCCGCCTGCTCCTTCTCCACTTCTGGCTCACCGTCTCTGCAACCTTTCCAACCTTTCGGAAACGAGTAAATTTTCTTTGTTTAAAGCCTAGCTTGTTACGCTAAGTTTTTCCTTCTTTAAAACAGCTGCTCAAAGTACTTCTGTTACCAGACGGAAGTCATTTTGGCTTTTTAATTTTTAAAGACCGGGCCTGCTAACGAGTTAGCTTGTCCAACAAGCACTCTCAGAAGCAAGTTGTAAAAATAGCAAAGCAACAGCCGAGAACTCTTTCATGGACCTTGCAATAACTTACACAAACTTAAACTTTTACACAGTACAACAAAGGAGATAAAGGCCATGCTAGTTGGACAGCAACAGGACGCTTTTGTTCTCTCCCCGGCCCTGCGAATCCCTCTGGAGGAGACGCGCACGTGACGGCATCCCTGGTGTGTGGAATGTGTCATCAGTAAGCCACGAACTTTCTGGAGAACATTCAGGACGCTCGTCTCAGACCACTGATAGCGACACCACCGAACCGAGCCTGCAGCCCGCTGACTACAGAGTAAGTCTGCATGTGACACACAGCCTTAGCGTCTGTAATCTGTCCAAACTCTAGCCCCGAAGCCGCAATCTCCTTTCCCCGTTAAAGGTCCTGTTAAAATTCTATAGTATAGATTACCATGTCTAAACATTCCTGGTTTCACAATAGCCTCTGAAAGCAAATGTTTATCCCTGTGTTTATACCTGTGTTTATCCCTTGTTGTGTCAATCCTTTCCCTGTTTCCATCAAGTTATTCACCATTGTTCATTTATGTAATTTTTAATAAGAATTAAGAAATGTTCGAAAACTAGAAGAATTATCTTCTTTAGATTACCGAGACTAGATTAAACCTAACAGTTTCTTTGGACCTGTCCAAAACCAGAGTGGTGCCCCTTTCTAATTAGAAATTAATTTTAATAAATAGTTGGATAGTTGAACCTCAGATCCAGGAAGAACAATGCGGTTTTTGTCCCGGTCGTGGAACACTGGACCAGCTCTATACACTCTTCAGGGTGCTTCAGGGTTTTTGGGAGTTTGCCCAACCAGTCCACATGTGCTTTGTGGATCTGGAGAAGGCATTCGACTGTGTCCCTCGTGGCGCTCTGTGGGGGGTGCTCTGAGAGTATGGGCTCCGGGGCCCTTTGCTAAGGGCTGTCCGGTCCCTGTACGACCGGCGCAGGAGCTTGGTTCACATTGCCGGCAGTAAGTCAGACGTGTTCCCAGTGCATGTGGGACTTCGGCAGGGCTGCCCTTTGTCACCGGTCCTGTTCATTATCTTTATGGACAGGATTTCTAGGCCAGGGGCCGGAGGGAGTCTGGTTTGGGGACCACAGGATCTCGTCTCTGCTTTTGGCAGATGATGTTGTCCTGTTGGCTCCATCAAGCCAGGACCTTCAGTGTGCACTGGGACGGTTTGCAGCCGAGTGTGAATGGGATGAGGATCAGCACCTCCAAGTCTGAGACCATGGTTCTCAGTCGAAAAAGGGTGGCTTGTCCCCTTCAGGTTGGTGGAGAGCTCATGCCTCAAGTGGAGGAGTTCAAGAATCTTAGGGTCTTGTTCACGAGTGAGGGAAGGAAGGAGCGCGTGAGATTGACAGACGGATCGGTGCAGCTTCTGGAGTAATGCAGTTGATGTACCGGTCTGTCGTGGTGCAGAAGGAGCTGAGCTGTAAGGCGAAGCGCTCGATTTAACGGTCGATCTATGTTCCTATTCACCTGTGGTCATGAGCTTTGGGTCATGACCTAAAAACAAGATCCCGGATACAAGCGGCCGAAATGAGCTTTCTCCGCAGGGTCGCGGGGCGCTCCCTTAGAGATAGGGTGAGGAGCTCGGTAGTAGTAGCTCAAAGTAGAGCCGCTGCTCCTCCACATTGAGAGGAGCCAGCTGAGGTGGCTTGGGCATCTGTTTCGGATGCCTCCTGGACGCCTCCCTAGGGAGGTGTTCCGGGCATGTCCCACCGGGAGGATACCCCGGGGAAGACCTAGGACACGCTGGAGGGACTATGTCTCTCGGCTGGCCTGGGAACTCCTCGGTATCCCCCCGGAAGAGCTGGAGGAAGTGTCTGGGGAAGTGAAGTCTGGGCATTGTTTGCATGTTATCCTCATTTGAAAACCTATAAATGTTTGGGTGGTTTTAGTTAAAGCAGACAATGTTTTTTTATTTGTGTCATTTTGATAAAGATCAGATCACATTTGATGGGGCATTTATGCAGAAATGAGAGAAATTATAAACGCTTCAGATACTTTTTCATGGCACTGTATACCCTTAAATAATCCATAATTGTTCTAAACCAGAAATGAAATGCATAAACTGACCCGTACTGTACCACTCCAGTCCAGACGAGGCATTTATAAAGCAGGCATAACGCTGAAGATATTCAGCTTCTGGTTAAGAGCAGATATTAAACACACAGACATTTAATCCATAGCACCACTAGTTCACAAACTCAAATCCATCTGGGCTTGTCGAAGGTGATGTCACTCAACTGTTGCCTGTTTGGACTAACGATCGGGTCAGGTCCTTCATGTGCTGTCTGTGCATGAGTCTGACATGTGCAAATAATAGTATCAGGACATAATGGAAAAACTGTCAGTGAGATGGTCCTAACTTTAATAACACAGAGACCCACACTGTCCAAACATTCTTCTGCCCAACAGGAGAGAAAAGGACCAGCCCACGTTTCCTCAAAGCTTTAGTCCTTTATTTGTCCATATGACACGCAGTATAGACACTAATCAATGTCCAAAATAGAAGTATGAAAGAACAATATAATAAAAAATCCCTGTTGTTTTTTGGTCTAAACAAATAATTTTTTAAAACATTGAGACTTTTACTCATTTTACAAGTTAGTGGATCAAATAAAGCAAAAAGCATAAGTTTTAAAAAAAGGAGATATGAACCAGTTTCTACCTCTTTTGAGTAATCATTCTTCAATCATTTCCCTTTTTTCATTGTGTAGCTCATTCCTGTAGTTATCTCTGTTCTAATCATCATTATTATTGTAACCTATTCACATTTGCATTTTCAGATAACGATGATTAGTTTGTAGCCAGACATAATGAATTTATGTCCATTCTATGCACCATCTTATTGAGCAATGATAAATAACAGCCGAGGTGGAGGACAGTTCCTAGATAGACACTTCTGGTTAGACTGTGAGCTGTGTTATCATTGGGCAGTAAAGCAGAGAGAACACATACCTTGTTCTGCCATCATATGTGCAAAGCCTTGAGGAGGAAAGAATGAGAGCAGAAATGGGGAGAGCATCAGAACAGTGCCTTACAATACTCTGGTATTGCAGTCTAAGAGAGCAGGCCACACAGTCAGGAGCTGCTGGACACATGGTCTGCTCAGAAAGAGTCTGGAGAACAGCAAATGAGCCGACCTGTGCTCCTGCGAAACATACATGACCTCATTAACCAGTTCTGATACTGAGAGTTTAGGCAGGTTCCTACACAAACTCTATTCCAACAAATAATAAGCTGAGAACCTTGGAATGTGAAGAATAATGCAGAAAAAAGGCTGACTTACACTATGTAAATGTTGCAGGCTGTATTCCAACAAAAGGACTAAATTCCCATTGAACGTTTAATTTTTAATTCAAATATCCAATAAATATGATATATTAGCAGTGTTGGGAGTAACGCGTTACAAAAGTAATGCATTACAGTAATTTATTACTTTTTCCTGTAACGCAGTAGTGTAAGGCATTACTAATTAATTTTCAGTAATATTTTACTCACATTTTCAGCAAAAGCTTGCGTTACAAAAAAAAAAAAAAAACCTTAGCGAGACTGCGAGATTTCATTAATCTCCCTCTTGTTGGTGTAACTTTGTTATTGCGTGACATAGTCCAGTGAAGGCGGGTTTTACAGGAGTGGCGCGAGGCATGATTTCTGCCCCTGCTGTGCTCGCGAGTCGCTCTTGCCTGTGGAAAAGCGGCTAATGAAGATGGCAGAAGACGTCTGTACATTCACAAGGTGGACGTATGCTCATTACTTTGAATTTGTCAGAGATAAGGACAAAAAGAACGTAATAGTCATTATGGAACATCAAATTGCCTTCTACTGGATGTAAAATGCTCTGTATTACATTTTGTCATTTTAGAATTTTAAGTTCTACCTTGAAGTTATTTTTGTGAAAGTAACTCAAAAGTAATACAGGAGTAATGTAATGTATTACAATTCTGAGACAGTAATATTGTAATGTAAAGTATTACATTTAAATAACAGTAACAAGTAATCTATAATGTATTACAGTTTGGAAGTAACTTGCACAACACCATATATTAGTCAAAGGTATTCTGGCTACACGTTTGATCTCATGAGACAGTAGTGTGCCCTGAATCTCACAGTTGTACAGTGGAGTATCGGTCAAACCAGAGATACTTTGTTTTCTTTATGCGTCAAGAAAAACTGAATAGCTTTTATTTGAGTTGTTTTCCGGCTCCATATTTTTCTGTAAAAAGTGAACTCCCACAAATCCATAGGCAATGAGCCCAGTTTAATCTTTAATCAGATAATCTTTGTGAATGGCTTTGTGCATATGCAATCATTAACAAAGCCTCTTACATCCCAGAGAACATCATAAAGTTGTGAGGTGGACATTTAAGGGTTAACTGTTGATTTAGGATCAATCACACAACAGTACGGAAAGCACTCAACTGACATCTACACAGTGGATTTATCTCTCTCTCAATACGATAAAGGCAGCAGAAGTATTAGGTCATAAAAGTGCTGGTGTTGTTTTCCCAATAAAGTAGAAGGTGGGAACTGATCTTATGTAAACTCAGGAGGACACCTGCAGAGACCAGAGCACAGTCAGCCACATGGGTCCAGATTCAAATGAAAGGTCTGAAGAGAGCCACTGTTCAGCTAAAGTGCCGATTGGGCTTACTTCCTGTTCTCCAGACTGAGACAAGAGCAGAATCTGGGGGGGTAATAGACCATCTGTCCACCAGTAATCCCTACAGCCCTGCTTTACAGAATCTGGTGTGGTCAGCTGGTGGACGTAACGTGCACACTGAGTGTAAGAAACTCACCTGGCAGATTTTTGTTGACCTCTGGAGAGAAAGAAAGACAAAAACAAAAAGCAAACAAAGCTCAGATTAGACACACTCTGTTCTTTGCATGTTGAGTGCATCATGCAAAATCATATCACACTTCATAGAGAGGACATACAGAGGGCTGGCACAGCGCGCAGCCATATGCATGTTCTGGACACTCAGCGGGGCTCAGGTGGTCCCCTCAAGAACCAGGAATGCCGTTCTTGGAAATAAATAAGTATGGTTTTACCACTGGTCCTCTGGCTGATTCAATGCTTATGCTGTAAATGAAGTGACATGAGTCTCAGGCCTGATTATACACTGTTCTGTCTCAACCACAAATACATGTAGCTGTCCTTTCATTTTTCACCACATGATAGAAAAGCTCACACATGAGCTTAAATAAATGCAGTCTTTTTTAATTAAGTGGAGAAGTGTTTGGGTGATTATGTTCTGTCTATTGGAGGCCGGCTGGGGATAAAAGTTTTATGGGGGGCTGTTATTTTTTTTGCGGTTCTCTGAAGTCAGTGTCAGAGGTATCTTTATTAGGACCACACCCGTAACAGAACAAGGAACCGCCACATGTGGACCTATTGCTGCTGGATGTAACTCTGGTCAGTCCAGTCCTAGTAACATCACCCTCTTCTTCTCTTCAAGTTAACACCTTGTACAAAGAAAGTTTTGTGAGGACACAACCGACCTCTTCCCCTGTCTTCACTCTCTGATCTGAAGTCTGAGGATGTAACCACATGAAGCCAAAGATGCAGCTCTGGTTGTCAAAGGTTTTGAGACCTACATACACACTCAAATGTCCCGCCCCTGCCATACAGAGGTCTACTGTCAAATATCAAGATTTTTGATGTTTACCAAGATGTTTAATTGTTAATTTAAAAAAGAGGCTTCCAATCTAGCTCCTATTATTAAGTTGAGTCTAACATATTTGTTATTACATGTACAGGTCTTATTTGTAGCTCATACTGCTCATTTGCATTCCTTAATCCTGACAGGATGGCACTCTTTGTATCTCCATTTAAAAGTGCAGGGCCTCCTCTCACTCATCAGTTCTACTTACCTCCCGCTCTGTATCAATAAAGAGTTCATTAAAGTGAGATACAGTGGACGTCTGGTTTGCACCAGAAATAATCAGATATCAATAAAGTGGAACTCCTGTGAACGTCTCACTGACTCGAAGGTGATGTAGTGTTTGGAGACAGCACTACGGAGCCACACAGAGTCCTGTCTATCACTGAGGCGTCGGCCTGGCCGCAGCATTGTGCAGACACTGCTGTGGCTCATTACACTGACAAACGACATGTTACACTGAAGGCAGCAGTTGTGGGGGACGTCCGGCTCTCCTTTAATGCTTACTCTATCTATTTCAAAACAAGATGCTTATAATTATATTTCCCAAAAACACAGCAGAAACAAGTTAAGTGTTCAGGTTTATTTTTCAAGTCCAGTTAATAAGCCAAAGTGTTTTATAGAGCGATCTACAGATTGAAGAGATGTAATAAAAGCTGTAACAATGGACTGAATTGTTGAGTGGCTGTGTTTTCACTGGTTTTCATTCATTCATTTAATGAAATGAGTGAAAACAAAGCATCTCACACGGAACCAAATGAGAATAGAGCACCCTCCTGGCCCCATCCCCCACTCTTCCATTATTTCAGAGCTCAACACCCAGAGATAAAAACCTAATCTTCAAATTCCAGATCCAGCCATTGTTTGTGGCAGCAGCCAAACTGAATTCCATATCTGTGAGGTTTAAGCCAAAACGCTTCATTACAAACAAGAAATATAGAAGAAATACACACAAACAAATTGCCTCATATTTACATTTTTCAAATAGATCTAAGCCCTGGCCTTTATAAAATATTACAAAATGTAGCATCTCATACTCCCAAGATCAACAAAATACCTTCAGGACGACCCAGGAGCAGCAGAGAAAAGTGATTTACAGCCAAATGTAACAGAAACCCTTCTCGCCTTTGATTGGTTCAAAGCGATGGGCCACATTCTTATCAGTGGGTGCAGGACTCTGTCATTAACCTGCAGCAGATTATCTCACAGCTCACACAGCGCTGCCTCTTGCTCTCTGCAACACCCAAATACATAAATCATCACTGCCAGAGACAGCCCAGAGTCCAATCAGACAAGAGTCAACTCATTCTCAGCAACACAATTTAAATTGATATTACCTAAATGAAGTGAAGGCTATGTCTTCAGGATACCACCAATATTCTACTTAAAACACAAACTATGGCAGCATTTTCACTCCCAAGCCCACTGTGTCCATTTGAACACACTTGTACTGGGCTGTATGACAGAGTTTTAAAAACAATACCACAGAATCTGGTGTTCCCATTTATTCCAAGCCTTTTTACGCTGCAGACAGACAGAGATCATTTTGCTTCCCTGCCCTAGTCTGACGCAAATATGGGTGTGGACTAGAGCTGTACCTTGGTTGCAGAAGCGGCCTTTGTACGGGGTCTTGGAGCAGTCGCAGACGGGTTGTCCGTCCACCACCGAGCAGGTGCCTCCGTTCTCACACAGGTTGACCGAACACCGGCCCTCAGTCTCCAGGGGCACTCCAAGACTCCCCAGCAGCAGCGGCGCCGTGCTGCCGTATTTCAGATCCGTGATAGTGCCTCTGAAGGGCGGCATGTCCCTGACTGTTGGCAGTGTAAGTGCGCCGCTGCGGATGTCCAGAGGGACTCCTCCAACAAACAGGTCACTCACGATCTTCATCAGCTGCCTCTGAGGCCGCACCTCGTCGGCTCTGGCCTGTCCGTCCAGAGCCAGCACGGTGCGCAGATTGTACCTACTCAACATGACAAAGTGCCAGCTGTTGTCGTCCAGCCGCCTGTCTGTCACCACAGTGGTCTCAGCGCAGTCTATGCTAAAGCGCAGCTGCAGTCGGCCCTCCACCACAGACAGCAGCAGAAAGTCACAGTAGCCCCCATCGTCGAAGTACAACAGCAGTCCATCAGAGGCCTCCGTCTTGATCTGAAACCTCAGATCGCTGCGGGTGCTGGCGTCCCAGCGGAGGTAGCGCGCCCACTGTCCTGGTGTGCCCAGAAACTCTAGGCCCAAACATGTGCTGATCAAAAGCTGCAGCCGGATAGAAAAATGCAAAAGATCCATAGCTGTGACGTATCTGCAGGTGACTTCAAAGATTAAAGGATTGGAGCAGATCCACAATAAATTCACAACAGCTGCAAAAAAAATGTCAATAAAATATCTCCTATAAAAATATGATTTTAAGAGAGTGGAGGAACAGTCATGTTTAACAGTCTTAAAGCCCTCAGTGTGTGATGCAGGAGCGGCTGAGAAGAATGAAGGCAAAAGGTGTTGTTTGTGATGAGAGATCCTTTCAATCAAAGTCGAGCAAATTTTAGTGCAAATTAAATTTTCTCTTTTGTATTGTCCATCGGGAAAAAGAGCTGGCTGGTAATCTTCTGGTCTGTCTCATTCCCATCTGTGTTAGAGATAAAACACAAAGGTTAAAGTGGTTATTTTATTGACATCACATGACACCACTGCTGATGGACGTGATGCATTTTTATGTCATTCATTTCTTTGAGGCAGACAGCTTCCTTTACTTGCTGTTGCTGCACAAACAAATAAAGCTCCACTTTACGATCCCTAGTTCGAATCTCTGTGGTGCAGAAGTGCATGCCGTCAGGTCGAGCTGATGTCTGTCCATACCCTCAGCTTAGGTCCTGAACGTGTCATGAGCAACAAAATAAGATCTCTGACACAATTACCTTCCCCCAGAGCACATCCACTCAGAGGAGCAGCTCAAGCTAACCTGTCCTACTGAGGGGAGACACGCTGGAGGGTCTTACCCTGGACTGGCATGGGAATACCTGGGTGTTTCCTCAGGAGAGCAGGAGGAAGTGTCTGGAGAGTGTGAAGTCAGGCTATCTCTGCTTAAACTGCTGTCATCATTATTATCATATGTCATATTTTTCTTGACTTAAATGAATGTATGTGGGCGGACTGAGCACAACAGTCTGTAAAGTTTGCTGTGACATGTGTGTGTTTCCTGTCCTTCAGGGGCTCTCTGCACTTATCGGTCATCTGCAGTAAATTAGACTCATTATTCTCAGAGCAGTGGCTGCGATCAGTCTGCAGACAGACTCTTATCTGATCAGCCTTTCTGCCGTTCTGTCCAGCCCCTGCACTGAACCAGCTCTGAGACAGGAGCTGCCCTACAGAACCAATTATCCAGCTCTGATTTACCTGCTTCATTTTCATTTGGTTTTTAATGTAATATTAATGTTACTATTATTAAGTATAGCACAAATTCCAGTCAGTTCCAGACTGTGGGCACGCACTCCATCTACAGCTGTCTGTGGCTCATGTCAGATTAATGTTTGTACAAGGCCACTACAAATAAAGACATTTACATTTACATTT
The DNA here is from genome assembly GCA_024416835.2 of Perccottus glenii. Classification (NCBI taxonomy): domain Eukaryota; kingdom Metazoa; phylum Chordata; class Actinopteri; order Gobiiformes; family Odontobutidae; genus Perccottus; species Perccottus glenii. Next base: position 2,139,993 of record CM044565.2, on the reverse strand, counting down.
AGTCATTTAGCAGACGCTTTTATCCAAAGCGACTTACAAGTGAGGAAAACAATGGAAGCAATTTTAACAACACAAGGTACAAAAAGCACAAGTGCACAAAAAACTAGTCAGTTTAAACCCAGCGCAGTATACAATGCTAAGGATAAGAGAATTTTTCAAGGAATCGATAGAAAGGAAGTAGAACTCAGTCAGTCAGGTGTTGACGGAAGAGATGTGTTTTCAGGTGTTTTTTAAAGATGGCTACAGAATCTGCTGATCTTGTGGCAGCAGGTAGATCATTCCACCAATGTGGAACAGATCCAGAGAAGGTACGTGAGAGTGATTTTGTACCTTTTTGGGACGGTACCACCAAATAAAGAATAAAGTAAACATGTCAAATATTTACAATTTTCAATCTATGTAAATCAGACTAGGTCCTAGCTTAGCGTTTGTGTGTGTGAAAGGGGGTGTCCTTCTGCATATATTGTACCTTACACTTACAACTTCTTGTCTATTAGGGTCTCTATTAGGGCAATCGTTTATATTATTGTTTTATTTATTTGTATTATTATATTATAATTTACGTGGTATTTGGGACAAATATTCATGTCATGGCTAATGTTCACGTGACCATCCTGTCTCTGCTGTCTCTGCCATGTCTCCATGTCAGAGCACACACAGTGTCTGCTGATGTGGCTCTTATCTGCGGTGGCCAGGGCCTGTCTCTGAGGATTATTGTGCCTCGATCTCTGCTGATAACTCTTATCAACACCAACACCACACATTCCTTCTACTCCAAAGATAGAACTATAATAATATAATGTGAGGAATACAGGAGAGCGTTAGTTCAAATGAACAGAAATGATGATGGTTCTGTAGGAACAGATAATGAGCCATTAAATCATTGACTCAGTAATAAACGTGCGTGTGTGTGAGAGAGCGGGGAATGGGGGTTAAAGGCTAAACGGCCTGATCATTGTTGACCGTGAAAAGGCTCTTTTGAAAAGCAGCAGAGACAAGTCCGCTCCTGCGCGCGGACAAAAGGCAGCGCGCCTCAGAATCACGTTAACAACAGCGGCCATGCAAATAAAGCGGCCACACGAGCCCCTTTGTGCGTAAAGACGTGTCACTTGCCAGTAATTTTTCAGCAGGTGCGGAGCGCGCGCACGCAGAAGCGCTGTGGTTGTGGTGAAGTCACAAAATGTCTCCAGCCCAGAGGCAGCTCAGCCACCTGGACACAAAGATGTTCGTGTGGGACTGACACGCGCCTCCGGAGCCGGTAGTATCATGTCTGCGGAGTGCAGATCGAGTGCAAATATTAAATAAAAGCTCTATTTATGTTTAGGACTGGACTAAACCTCAAGCGTGTAATCGACTCTAGCCATTAAATAAAATGAACATTTAAAAAGATGATTTTTTTTTACATAAAATAATCAAAATAAAAACGTTATCCTTTCCCTGACCATATATTTGCAGATAGCCCACCTCCACATCAGACAAGGCTCCGGAGACACATTAACAGACATTCATAAACAAAAAATAATAAGAACGAACCTTTACGTTCAAAGACGTTGTTCTTCTGTCAAATTAACCACCGTAAATATTTAGGCAGCTGTATTAATGTCTCAGATGTTATTATTAATTATAGTCAAATAACAGGAACATGTTATAATGAGTTTCAGTGAAATTAAATATTTTAGACACATTTCACAAACTGCACACATCATATCTGCAGCAGAAACATTCTGAGCCTATAGCTCAGAGCAGGCTAGTGTCGTTATGTTCATATCTTTATAATATTCTACAGGCCTACGAACTGCCCCTCCCTCTGTCAGCTGTGAGTTGTGTGTGTGTGTGTGTGTGTGTGTAGTGTACAGTGTGTGTGTGTGTGTGTGTGTGTGTGTGTGTGTGTGTGTGTCTAGTGTACAGAGTGTGTGTGTGTGTTTGTGTCTAGTGTACAGAGTGTGTGTGTGTGTAGTGTACAGAGTGTGTGTGTGTGTGTGTGTGTGTGTGTGTGTGTGTGTGTGTGTGTGTGTAGTGTACAGAGTGTGTGTGTGTGTGTGTAGTGTACGGAGTGTGTGTTTGTGTGTGTGTGTGTGTGTGTGTGTGTGTAGTGTACAGTGTGTGTGTGTAGTGTACGGAGTGTGTATTTGTGTGTGTAGTATACAGAGTGTGTGTGTGTGTGTGTGTGTGTGTGTGTGTGTGTGTGTGTGTGTGTGTGTGTGTGTGTGTGTGTGTGTGTGTGTGTGTGTGTGTGTGTGTGTGTGCCGCTGTGTTTCTGCTGCAGAGCCTTTACGGCATTACATCACCGACAGAGAGCACCCACTTCGTTCAAAGAGCAGGCGCGCACTCACACCTTCGCAGTGAAGGCCGTTGTGGAGAAAAATAAAGAATAAAGACGAATAGGTTATGAGCACGAGGCGCACTCGCATACAATCAAAGACACACCCACACCGCGCACGCGCGCACCCACACTATTGATACAATTATGTAACAGGCTCGAGTCTCAGACGATTCCTCTGCCTCCGTCCGTTTGGAAAAAACATCTTCATTTATTTAGTAATAATAATAATAATAATAATGATAATAATAACATTAATAATAATAATAATAATAATAATAATAATAATAATAATAATAATAATAATAATAATAATAACGATTATTTTTATCAGAAAAGCACGTGAATAACATGTTTTTTTCTTTTCTTTTCATAACAGGATTATTATTAATGCTGGAGCAGGGCCCATTCCGAGGACCACACCTTCTCGTGGTTTAAACTAAATTTATATTATTTCTTCATGATCCGGAGAGACGCAGCGGTGCGCGCGGTGCTGCAGATGTGCGCACGCGGCGGGCCGAGCTCACTCACCGTTTGATTTATTCGTTTAAATAATGAACATTTACTACAGCTCTGCAGCAAACAGTGATTTAGCAAATGTTCCTGACACATCTATTTGTGAGGTCGACAGAATCAGGAGCGGTTTGTGCAGATGTTATTTGATGAAGAGGAGGCGGAGGATGAAGCAGGGGCCTGCAGAGCGCGTCCCGGAGGCACGCCCGGTGTGATACAGACTCTGCATTAACTCTAATCCCATTAAGTCTTCAAACCTACACACACCGAGACTTACGGTCACTGCGCGCGCGCCGTAGACCAGACTCACGCGCTGCTTTTACTCTGAGGAAGGGGCAGGACCGAGCTGTGAATGTGAGACAGAGACGTGACAAACGCCTATTTTTCATATGGAACCGTCTCACAGAGCTGCACATCTTGCATGGGCTCTGCTCACTGGGGCGCGCACCTCTCACTATTTGTCACTTTATTTACAAATAAATAAATAAATAAATAAAAACAGAATGATATCAAATAAATTAAAATATCTATTTTGTAAATTTTTACCCTGTCCTAATAACACAAAAATAATAATTTTGTTGAGGCTGTTGTGTGCGTCTTCTCAATAACAGCTCTATTACATCTCTGGGAAACGCTGCTTTGGGCCTGCGCTGGTTAAAGCTGCGGATCAGAACAATGCAGACACTCGACACCTGCCCAACGCACTATTCATTATTCATCAGCGCAGAAGGTAGAGGCGGCTCTGTGCCACTCTCTAAGACGGACATTCGACGCGTTTCCCCGTGTCTTTTCTGCCCAGCCCCACACACAAACGGCCCGCAGTGGATTTAAGCACGAAACACGCGTTTGTGGAGCTCTACACAAGACAGTCTTCCGTGAACAGGCCGCGCTCTACTCCCACATGAACACACCTGACTCGGCTCACACATGACGCGCTCCCCGCTGCACAAACACTGAAGATAGGCCTAAAAAGCTGTGGATGCAGATCAGTGGGTCTTTAGAAAGACGAACCTGGCAGTGTCAGGTTGCTGTGAGTCCCAGCCCTGCTCGGTTCGGGGCCGAGTGTTGGTGCCGCAGCAGACGGCGGGCGGTGCGCACTGACCTTGGCTCAAACGCGTCCAGAATACTCCACAGAGTCAAATCCAGGGTACATTCCACAGAAGCGTCGGTCCTTAGTCCCAGTGAGGAGTAGTGCTGGCGCGGGAGCGTGTGTGCGTCTGCTGTCTGCTGGTGGAGCGCGGTGCAGTAGATGCCCAAGTGCCGCTCGGAGCTGCGTTCGTTTGTGGAGCTGCGGGCAATAGAGAGCGTCCACGGCCCGCCCTCCTCCGCGCGTGTCACGTAGAGGCCTATAGAGCGTGCACGCACTTGCGCAGAGCCTCCGCTCAAGCACCGTCTCCGGTTTTCCTCAGCGCACAGGACGCTCTCCCTCTGAGGACGTTTTACAGAACATAAATACAAATGGACTTCATTTGTGTGGCCTCGGGCTCCAGCCTCAATATCCAATCAGAAAGAGCCAAGGCACGTGCGCACATCTGGGAGGTTTTCCAGACTTGGGTAGGCCCAAGTCATAAAGGTGCGCTGCAATAGATTTGATAAGTGTCAATCATTAAAAAAATTATTCAACTCTGATCCCCTCAGTGAGGAGGCCCTGAGCAGGTTCATTGAATTTTACTCCAACACTTTTCCACTGCTTAATAATATTTGTAATTGTGTCCTGATATCCTGGTTATAGAGCACCTTCTACACATTAAAAAGATTAAAATCGTAGTTTGTTCCATTAGGTTAATATTTCCTTCTGTTACATCTCCTGCCCATGTCAACCAAACAAAACATCTGATCCTTGACAGTATGATGAAGACTTTTGGCTGCACTTCCTCTCAACAAAAACATTTGAAATGCTTAAAACATGCTGGTGTTGTTTTCTAGATGAGCTGAGATCATCTCAGAACTTATGTAATGAAGATGGTCATTTTACATTTTACCATAATGAAGAGCAGAGTCACACAGGTTCAGAGGAGAACTCTTCATTAGCTTTGTGGAAAAAGGCCCAACCAAACCATGTGACTCACGTGTTGCTGGTGTGAGTGAGCTGAAGGTTCCTCTGGGCTTAGGTCTTTATTTTTTCCATCTTTCCTCACATCCTCTTCATGGGCAGATGTTTTTGAGTTTTTGCTTCCTCCCACCGTCCAAACACATGCATGTACAGGTCAGCTGGCAACTCTAAAGTGTCCCTAGTGAATGAATGTGAGAGTTGTCTGTCACCGTTTGTTTCTAAATGTTAACCCCGCAACTAACTGTTTTTAAAAGGACAAAAAACAGGGACAACAGTATTAGCATGAAGCTTAGCAAACACAAAAATAATCTGTGCTTTTACATACAGTATAACTTAAAAGCAACCTAAAGATCTTCTAAAATAAAAGGAAGTAAAGTAGTAAAAAAGTAGTAGAAGTTAGAAGTTTTTAGGGATAGGCTACTCTTAGGTTCCCCTCCCTCTTTGTCACTTGTCTTTTATCCCTCCACTCTCTCTTACCCTGTAAGGCCTGAAAAATAGATTATTTTGGAGAGAAAACAATGACAGTAGTTTCAGTCATTCTTTTCCTGCTCAGGTGGACTTTCTTGAATACTTCACAGATCTACACTTGGTGTGGTTCAGAGCAGATCAGTCTAGAAACAATTAAAGGTCAATGTAGAGTCCTTTCCAATATCAGTACAGTGCATTGTCTAAAGTGTACATTATTATTGCAGAACTCTCACAGATCTTGGTCACCCCTGGTGCCTACAGCGCTTCATATTGGAAATAAAATTCATTTCAAATACATGTTTGTAACATTTACTCTCAGTGTTCTTTTTCATTTGGTAGTTTCACAACATAGTTGACAGGGAATTTTGATATATTGAGGTTTGATGCAGTGTGAAAAATCACTTTTGTATTCTGTTGGTTACAGCTGCTGACCTATTCACCATCTGCATTCAACTCAGCTCTCACCATCTCAATACTTAAACAGGGCTTTGGTCAGTATGGCATACATTTGGTTGAGTTTTCATTGTCAGAGGAACAGTTACTGAACAGTCCATTAAGTCATTTTAGGTGAAACGAAAAACTGAAAAAAAAAAAAAAATAAATACGAATAAAACAAACACAAACTGTTAACATTTACTTACACAGTCATATTCGAGGAAGAAAGAATGGTAAATGTTGGATATTTTTGCATAAACCCAGAAAAAACGTTTTACTTTAAATTAAGAACTACATTTCAATCACTATCCAGGTCATTTCAAAGGGTAGAAAACATTTGAAACGGCCTTATGTCATTGTTAAAGTTTGGTGGTGTCCACTGCACTGACTCACTCACTCATCATGTATATCTGGTTTGGTGCAATGATTCAAGGCAGAGACAGGACAAAATGGCATAGTCTATACAACTGTCACCTCTGTGTCTCACAGTGAACACTTACAGAGCATTACACATGCAGCAGGTGGAATTATTTTATTGACACTTTAACATAGTATTGCACATACAATCCAACAATGACTGTTCTTAAAGTATTACATAAAGAGTACTAAAATCTACACTGTGGAATTCTGAAGATTTACGAACCCAACTTCAAGTTTGTCGTGGGCAGAAAGCCCAGAAGAACAGAGAGCCACTGGCCCAGGACAGAGCCTCTAAGCCACAAACAGAGCTGATACACACTAAGCTTCCACAAAGTGAAAGATTCAGAGAGTGAGATGCGCAGATGTTTTAGCCAAGATCTGCACTTGCTCCTCTTGTGCCTGTCATCGCCAACAGAGAAAAAGAAAGACAAAGACCATGTTAGAACTGGTTTAGTCTATGGTCCTGCTCCAATTGCCCACCCTTCATTAAAACAACAAATGTGTAATCTGTACAAGCAGACCTTCTCTCCCTTACTCTTTATATGACATTTGTACAGGGAGTATTTAAAATAATGTTCCTGTTTGCACTGGCAGTGACTGGCTACAGCCCCAAACCATCCCAACGGGCCACCGACACCTTACATTATGACGTGATCACATAATGCTCACATGCTGCACAAACTTAAGAAGTCTTTGAGCACTAACAAGGTTCTTGACAGGGAGGACCCTGAATGGATCAGATTTGAACTGAACACAGACAATGACATGACATGACACAGACATGTTCTTCCCATGAAAAGCAAAGAACATTTTTTTTTCAGAAGCTAATGTTCTGAATTTGTATGACAGCTGTGATAAATGTTATTAAGTGCATGCAAACTTATTTGGCCAACAGTGATCGCGAATTCATTCTGAATTCCTTCTGAATTCATTCCTGCATTGGGCTTTTGAACAACAGTAGACATCTGAGATCAGTGAGCTTCAGGCAGGAAATCATTTGAAGAGAGGATTCATGAAGTTGAATTGAAAGCAGGCCTCGGACTGACCTGGCTAGCGCTTGTATGCAGCAGCGGGACATGCTGAGGAAGGACGAGGAGGAGGCTCTGGTCTGTAGGGTGCTCTCAATGCCCCTCAGCAGATCGCTGGTCTTCAGCAGCAGCAGCATCTGTCGAGGGATTCGGTTCAACAGCTCGCTGATCTGGGGCAGGTAGCGTGCTGCATTGGTGCGGATTTCAACATCCTACAAACACATAACAGGGGTCTGAGTATGACGCGAATACAGCCTCAGATACATTTGTCTTCATAAGTTATACCCTAGCAAAAATTGTGATTGTCCATTTTTCAAAGAATATGAACATGATAACACATACTGTAGTTAGTGGATGGGTGAGTCAATTTATTGTCAAACAACAGCAATCACCCTGGTACCGGAGACTTTACGGCCACAGCTTCGAGTGGCCGCCTCGACAATGGAGGTGGAGAACATGGTCCACTCGGACTCAATGTCTCCAACCTCCCTCGGGATCTGGTCGAAGCTCTGCCGGAGGTGGGAGTTAAAGATCTTTCTGACAGGGGGCTCTGCCAAACGTTCCCAACAGACCCTCACAGTATGTTTGGGCCTGCCGAGTCTGTCCAGCTTTCTTTCTCACCCCTCTCTTCACCCGAGTGTCCAAGACATACGGCCGGAGGTCAGATGAAACAACTACAAAGTCGATCATCAACCTCCGAACCTAGGGTGTCCTGGTGCCACGTGCACTGATGGACACCCTTATGCTTGAACATGGTGTTCGTTATTGACAAACTGTTGCTAGCACAGAAGTCCAATAACAGAACACCGCTCGGGTTCAGATCTGGGGGCCATTCCTCCCAATCACGTGAGCGTTGAAGTCCCCCAGTAGAACGACGGAGTCCCCGGTCGGAGCACTTTCCAGCACCCCTCCCAGAGACTTCAAGAAGGCCGGGTACTCTGCACTGCCATTTAGCCCGTAAACACAAACAACAGTGAGAGACCTAAGGCGCAGGGAAGCGACCCTCTCGTTCACCGGGGTGAACTCCAACACACGGCGGCTGAGCTGGGGGGCTATGAGCAAGCCCACACTAGCCTGCCGCCTCTCACCGCAGGCAACTCCAGAGTAGTGGAGAGTCCAGCCTCTCTCGAGGATTTGGGTTCCAGAGCCCAAGCTGTGCGTGTAGGTGAGCCCGACTATCTCTAGTCGGTATCTTTCAACCTCCCGCACAAGCTCAGGCTCCTTCCCCGCCAGCGAGGTGACATTCCATGTCCCTAGCGCCAGATTCCGTGTACGGGGATTGGGTTGTCAAGACCTCAGCCTTCGACTTCCACCCAATCCACTTTGCACCGGCCCCTTACGGTTCCTCCCGCAGGTGGTGGGCCCACGGGAGGTCAGCCCCACGTCACTCCTTCGGGCTGAGTCCGGCCGGGCCCCGTGGGGAAAGAACCGGCCACCAGACGCTCATATGCGAGCCCCAACCCCGGGCCTGGCTCCAGGGTGGGGCCCCGGTTGTGCCATACCAGGCGACGTCACGGTCCTTGATGTTGTCCTATCAATAAGGGGGAAGTAAGGGATGCCGTCAAGCTGAAGAAGGAGACCTACCGAGCCTGGTTGGCCCGTGAGACTCCTGAGGCAGCTGATAGGCCCGGGTGGTCGTGGAGGCTAAAACTTGGGTCTGGGAGGAGTTCGGTGAGGCCATGGAGAAAGACTATCGGTCGGCCTTGAAGAAATTCTGGCAAACCGTCCGGCGCCTCAGGAGGGGGAAGCAGTGCCCTGCCAACACTGTTTACAGTGGAGGTGGGGGAATCTGCTGACTTCAACTGGGGATATTGTTGGACGGATGGAACACTTCGAGGATCTCCTCAACCCCACCGACACGTCTTCCACTGAGGAAGCAGAAGCCGAGGGCTCGGAGGTGGACTCGTCCATCAGCCGGGCCAAAGTCACTGAGGTAGTTGCGAAGCTCCTCGGTGGCAAGGCACCGGGGGTGGATGAGATACGCCCTGAGTACCTCAAGTCTCTGGATGTTGTAGGGCTGTCTTGGTTGACACGCCTCTGTCGGGGACAGTACCTCTGGACTGGCAGACCGGGGTGGTGGTCCCTCTTTTCAAGAAGGGGGACCGGAGGGTGTGTTCCAACTACAGAGGGATCACACTTCTCAACCTCCCCGGGAAAGTCTATGCCAGGGTACTGGAGAGGAGAATGTGGCCGATAGTTGAACCTCGGATTCAGGAGGAACAATGCGGTTTTGTCCCGGTCATGGAACACTGGACCAGCTCTATACCCTCTCCAGGGTGCTGGAGGGTTTACGGGAGTTTGCCCAACCAGTCCACATGTGCTTTGTGGATCTGGAGAAGGTATTTGACTGTGTCCCTCGTGGCGCCCTCTGGGAGTATGGGGTCCGGGGCCCTTTGCTAAGGGCTGTCCGATCCCTGTACGACCAGAGCAGGAGCTTGGTTCGCATTGCCGGCAGTAAGTCAGATCTGTTCCCAGTGCATGTTGGACTCCGGCAGGGCTGCCCTTTGTCACCGTTCCTGTTCATTATCTTTATGGACAGGATTTCTAGACGCAGCCGGGGGCCTTAGGGAGTCTGGTTTGGGGACCACAGGATCTCGTCCCTGCTTTTTGCAGATGATGTTGTCCTCTTGGCTCCATCAAGCCAGGACCTTCAGTGTGTACTGGGACGGTGTGCAGCCAAGTGTGAAGCAGCTGGGATGAGGATCAGCACCTCCACGTCTGTGACCATAGTTCTCAGTTGGAAAAGGGTGGCTTGTCCCCTTCAGGTTGGTGGAGAGATCCTGCCTCAAGTGGAGGAGTTCAAGTATCTTGGGGTCTTGTTCACAAGTGAGGGAAGGAGGGAACGTGAGATTGACAGACGGATCGGTGCAGCTTCTGCAGTGATGCGGTCGATGTACCGGTCTGTCGTGGTGAAGAAGGAGCTGAGCTGTAAGGCAAAGCTCTCGATTTACCGGTCAATCTACGTTCCTACTCTCACCTATGGCCATGAGCTTTGGGTCATGACCGAAAAGATCCTGGATACAAGCGGCCGAAATGAGCTTTCTCCGCAGGGTGGCGGGGCGCTCCCTTAGAGATAAGGTGAGGAGCTCGGTCACTCGGGAGGAGCTCAAAGTAGAACCGCAGCTCCTCTACATTGAAAGGAGCCAGCTGAGGTGGCTTGGGCATCTATTTCGGATGCCTCTTGGACGCCTCCCTAGGGAGGTGTTTTGGGCATGTCCCACTGGGAGGAGACCCCGGGGAAGACCTAGGACACGCTGGAGGGACTATGTCTCTCGGCTGGCCTGGGAACGCCTTGGTATCCCCCAGGAAGAGCTGGAGGAAGTGTCTGGGGAGGGGGAAGTCTGGGCGTCTCTGCTTAGACCGCTGCCCCCGCGACCCGGCCCCGGATAAGTGGTAGAAGATGGATGGAGATGGATGGATGGAATCACCCTGGTGATTTTGGCCTGATAACATGCACACAAGTTGACACATACAGGTTTGAATGGCTACTAAAGGTAACCATATTCACCTGTGATCTGTTTGCTTGTAATCAGTGTGTGTTTATAAAAGGTCAGTGAGTTTCTGGGCTCCTGACAGACCCTTGCATCTTTCATCCAGTGCTGCACTGATGTTTCTGTATTCATGGGAAAAGCAAAAGAATGTCAAGGGATCTGCGGGAAAAGGTAATTCAACTGTATAAAACAGGAAAGGGATATAAAAAGACATCCAAGGAATTGAGAATGCCGATCAGCAGTGTTCAAAATCCACCAATAAAAGTGGTGTGGCTTTTTCAAGCTACACAATGAGGAGGCACAAGAAAAATGAGCTGCATGGTTGAGAAAGCCAGTACTGCACAAATGCCACAAAGTATCCCACTTACAATACGCCAAACAGCACAGAGACAAGCCTCAAAACTTCTGGAACAAAGTAATTTTGAGTGATGAGACCGTTTTGGCCACAACCATAAATGTTACATTTGGAGAGGAGTCAACAAGACCTATGATGAAAGGTACATCATTCTACTGTAACACATGGAGGTGGATCGCTGATGTTTTTGGAGATGTGTGAGCTACAAAGGCACAGGAAACTTGGTCAAAATTGATGGCAAGATGAATGCAGCATGTTATTAGAAAATACTGTAGGACAATTTTCACTCATCTGCCCGGACGCTGCGCATGGGACGTACACAAGTCATCTATCCCCGCCATCGTACTGGCTAACGTACGCTCGTTGGACAATAAACTGGACTACATTCGTTTACTACGCTCAACTCAGAGGACTGTAAGAGACTGTTGTGTTTTTGTGTTCACGGAAACATGGCTCAGCAAAAGCATTCCAGACGGCGCTATTCAGCTTGACCAGCTGACGTGCTATCGAGCGGACAGAGCTCTCGTCGCGGGAGGAAAAACCCGCGGCGGCGGGCTTTGTGTTTACATCAATGATGCGTGGTGCCGCGATACTGTTGTGATCAGCAAACACTGCTCACCCCTGGTGGAGTTTATGATTATTAAGTGCCGGCCGTTCTATCTGCTGAGGGAATATACTGCTATACAGCTCATTCCCCCGAACAACAGCTGCAACAGGAATGACGCACTTAATGAACTGTACCAGCACATCAGTGAGCAGCAGACAGCACACCCCGATGCTTTTCTCATCATAGCTGGGGATTTCAACCATGCTGACCTTAAGAGTGTGTTTCCAAAAATACACCAGCACATCAACTTTCCAACACGAGGTAATAACATTTTGGACTTTGTTTAAACCACACAGAGAGGAGCTTACAAAGCCCTCCCCCTCCCCCACCTCGGAGCCTCAGACCACATCACTTTTATGCTAATGCCTGCATACAGACCGCTCATTAAAGTTGCCAAACCAGTTTACAAACAGATTAAAGTGTGGCCAGAATGATCATCAGAGATTCTTCAGGACTGCTTCAACACAACTGACTGGGACATGTTTAAACAGGCTGCCACACGCAATAACACCACTGACCTCCAGGAGTACTCAGAGACTGTTACTGCCTACATCAATAAGTGTATTGATGATGTAACGGTCACAAAAACCATCACTGTCCGGGCCAACCAGAAGCCATGGATGACAGGGGAGGTCTACAGACTCCTGAAGACACGGAACGCTGCCTTCAGAGCTGGAGATGAGGTGGGCCTGAGAACAGCTAGGGCCAACCTGTCCCATCGCATCAAAGAGGCTAAGAGACAGCACTCCAGGAGGATAGCTCACCAATTCAGCGACAGCAGAGACACTAGGAACCTGTGGCAGGGGATACAGACCATTACGGACTACAAGCCCCCACCACGGACCTGTGACAACAACATCTCTCTGCTGAACGAGCTGAACACCTTCTACGCTCGCTTTGAGCAACAAAACAGCACCACTGCACAGAAGACTCCACCTCCTCCCGGCGACCAGGTGATGACGCTGACCCCAGACAGCGTGAGGAGATCCTTCAGTAGGATCAATGCCCGCAAAGCTCTGGGTCCTGACAACATCCCTGGGCGTGTACTGAAAGTCTATGCAGCAGAACTCACTGACGTCTTCACATACATTTTTAACATCTCACTGAGTCAGGTTGTTGTTCCCACATGCTTTAAAACTACCACCATCATCCCAGTCCCGAAGAAGCCATCTCCATCCTGCTTCAATGACTACCGTCCTGTTGCACTTACCCCCATCCTCATGAAGTGCTTTGAATGGCTAGTCATGCACCACATCAAGTCTGCCCTCCCCCCCTCCCTGGACCCCTTCCAGTTTGCATATCGGTCCAACCGGTCGACCGATGATGCCATCTCCACTGCCGTCCACTCAGCACTCACCCATCTGGACAAAAAGGACTCATATGTCAGAATGCTGTTCATAGACTTCAGTTCAGCATTCAACACAATCATCCCTCAACAGCTCATCTACAAGCTGAGTCAGCTGGGGCTCAACACTTCGCTGTGCAACTGGCTGTTGGACTTTCTGACTGGAAGACCTCAGGCAGTACGGGTCGGCAGCAACACATCCAGCACCATCACACTGAACACTGGGGCCCCCAAGGATGTGTGCTGAGCCCTCCTCTTCACTCTGCTGACCCATGACTGCACACCGTCACACAGCTCAAACCTCTTTATTAAGTTTGCAGATGACACGACTGTGGTGGGTCTCATTAGCAACAAAGATGAGACAAACTACAGGAGTGAGGTGAGCCGCCTGGCTGGGTGGTGCAGTGACAACAATCTCTCTCTGAACGTGGAGAAGACGATGGAGATTGTTGTAGACTTCAGGAGAGCACACACTCAGCACGTTCCTCTGAACATCAACGGTGCGACTGTGGAAAGAGTGAGCAGCACCAAGTTCCTGGGTGTGCACATCACAGAGGACCTCTCCTGGACTGAAAACACCACAGCACTGGCCAAGAAATCAAATCAGCGTCTCTACTTCCTCCGCAAACTGAGAAGAGCCAGACCCACCCCCCATCATGTACACCTTCTACAGAGGCACCATCGAGAGCATTCTGTCGAGCTGCATCACTGTGTGGTATGGCGCCTGCAACGCGTCCTGCCGAAAGACTCTGCAACGCATAGTGAGAGCAGCTGAGAAGATCGCAATTCCGCAATTTCGATTCTCTGTATGTATGTACTGTACATGTGGAAATTGACAATAAAGCAGACTTGAACTTTTTGCCAAGAAGAATAAGCAGTTTTACAATCTGAGAAAATAAAGTGCCTCATCCACAACTACCACAAAAACCTCAAGCTGTCATGATGGCAATACATGGTAATAAGAACTGGGGTCTGTAAACTCTTGATCAGGGTCATTTCGGTAGTTTCTGTTGTCATTATGATTTAAAAAGAGTAAACACAGGAATTTGACAATAAATGGCTTCACCCAACCACTAGGCTTGGGCGGTATCCAAATTTTGATACCGTCAAACCTCCTCCCTATTTTACCTCGGTATACGGTATTACCGTGAATAATTAAAAAAAATATGACGTAAGGCTCAGACAGCGTCACCAAACTGTTGGCTTGTGCCTAAACTGTTCAGAAACTGAATACCAAACACTAATACTGAAACAATAACAAAATAACATGCACAACAATATAAACAACTTTTATTAGCAACAAATAGCAGTTTATAAAAAGTGCAAATACAAGAGTCAAACAAAATTAAATGAACATAAACATCCAGAACAGTTTAGTAGTTTTTAGAGTGGGACCTCTCATGAAGCACAGCACACAGCCATCACTTTTATTACGATCGCTGCTTTGATTAGCGCATTTGCGCTGACTATGTTTACCCCTGCCTCGCCCTCCTCGACTGGGTAAAGTGTCAGGATGACCAACACGTATTTGTCCCAAACAGCTGTCAATAGAAGCCGCATTATTCCCGACACCCCCGGCACTACCGCAGCCATGGCAGTACACCCGCCCCGGCTTCTATCACCTGTTCTAAAGGTAAAGCAGCAGGTGCTAAAGGTAAAGCAGCAGGTGCTAAAGGTAAAGCAGCAGGTGCTAAAGGTAAAGCAGCAGGTGCTAAAGGTAAAGCTGCAGGTGCTAAAGGTAAAGCAGCAGGTGCTAAAGGTAAAGCTGCAGGTGCTAAAGGTAAAGCAGCAGGTGCTAAAGGTAAAGCTGCAGGTGCTAAAGGTAAAGCTGCAGGTGCTAAAGGTAAAGCTGCAGGTGCTACGCGCTCACGGCTTCCCTTCCCAACCGCCCCTTTACTACCGCGGCCAGAGCGACTAGTTTTCCTCCCGTTTCTTTCACTGATGTTTGGTAAAATGTGGGAAAAACAGCGTGTGCTTTATGAGAGACGCTGAGAAAGGCACGAGCAGCGGCGCCGCTGTCCAAGTTACACACGCACTCACTCTCGCTCATTCTCACTTTCACTCGGCTGAAAAGACTCTAAAGGTAGATGTTCTCCCTCAGAATCAGAGTCAGCCATTACTAATACCAAAACTTCATCACAGGTGTATTTTTATTTGTCATTTTCATGTTTATCAGCTCGCGTGTAGAGAATGAGGCTTCCATTGAGCCGTTCTGTCACTCCCACTGAGACTCGTCTTTGAGGTCTTCTTCTACACATGGTAGTGGTGGACTAGAAACAAAGTACAGGGTGTCTGACATCTGGTGGAAGGGAGTGGAAGCATAATTTAGCACATAAACCGGAAGTAGCGGCTGTTTTTTCCTGTTAAGTTGCTCGTGCGACTTTGGCGCTTAAATATGACGGTATTGAAACTGATACCGTTGCTATCTTTAGATACCGTGGTATACGATATTACCGTAATACCGCCCAAGCCTACCAACCACTAACTATGAGTGAAAGAAAAGGTTTCTGTTTTATCATTCATATTCTATAAAAAATGGCCCAATAAATAATCAAAAATTCTGCCATGTTATGTAAATCTATGAGCACAACTGTATACCGTCAGGTCCATAAATATTGGGACATTGACACAATTCTAATCTTTTTGGCTCTATACACACCACAATGGATTTGAAATGAAACGAACAAGATGTGCTTTAACTGCAGAATTTTAGCTTTAATTTGAGGGTATTTACATCCAAATCAGGTGAACGGTGTAGGAATTACAACAGTTTAGGGGCGGCAGTAGCTCAGTGGTAGAGCGGCCGTCCTTCAACCGGAAGGTAGTAGGTTCGATTCCCGCTTGCCCCACAGTTCATACTGTCGTTGTGTCCTTGGGCAAGACACTTGCCTCCAGTGTCTGTAGCACTGGTGTATGAATGTGTGTGACTGTAGAGGTGTGTTTGGTGGTGGTCGGAGGAGGTTGAGCGCCGTTTGTGTGGCAGCCGCCATCTCTGTCTGCCCCAGGTGTGAATGTGTGTGAATGGGGTGAGTGGTAAGCACATTGTAAAGCACTTTGTGATCTATATCTGTGAAAGGTGCTATATAAATAATACTTACTTACTTACAGTTTGTATATGTGCCTCCCACTTTTTAAGGGACCAAAAGTAATGGGATGATTGGCTGCTCTGCCGTTCCATGGCCAGGTGTGTGTTATACCCTCATTATCATACTTACAAGAAGCAGACAGACCGGTACATCGACTACATCACTGCAGAAGCTGCACCGATCCGTCTGTCAATCTCATGCTCCCTCTTGTCCTCACTCGTGAACAAGACCCCAAGATACTTGAACTTCTCCACTTGAGGCAGGAGCTCTCCACAAACCTGAAGGGGACAAGCCACCCTTTTCCGACCATGGTCTCAGACTTGGAGGTACTGATCCTCATCCCAGCCGCTTCACACTCGGCTGCAAACCGTCCCAGTGCTCACTGAAGGTCCTTGCTTGATGGAGCCAACAGGACAACATCCTCTGCAAAAAGCAGAGACGAGAGCCTGTGGTCCCCAAACCAGACTCCTTCTGACC
The DNA here is from genome assembly GCA_024416835.2 of Perccottus glenii. NCBI lineage: Eukaryota > Metazoa > Chordata > Actinopteri > Gobiiformes > Odontobutidae > Perccottus > Perccottus glenii. The sequence goes on along the minus strand of CM044565.2, from coordinate 2,123,395 downwards.
CCTGGCTGTGTCTAGAAATTCTGTCCATAAAGATAATGAACAGGCACTGGGAACAGGTCTGACTTACTGCCGGCAATGTGAACCAAGCTCCTGCTCCGGTTGTACAGGGACCAGACAGCCCTTAGCAAAGGGCCCCGGAGCCCATACTCTCAGAGCACCCCCCACAGAGCGCCACGAGGGACACAGTCGAATGCCTTCTCCAGATCCACAAAACACATGTGGACTGGTTGGGCAAACTCCCATAAACCCTCTAGAACCCTGAAGAGTGTATAGAGCTGGTCCAGTGTTCCATGACCGGGACGAAAACCGCATTGTTCCTCCTGAATCTGAGGTTTGACTATCGGCCGCATTCTCCTCTCCAGTACCCTGGCATAGACTTTACCGGGGAGGCTGAGGAGTGTGATTCCTCTGTAGTTGGAACACTTCCTCCGGTCCCCTTTCTTAAAAAGAGGGGCCACCACCCTGGTCTGCGGTCTGGCGGTTGGGGACAGTCCAGAGGTACTGGGGACAGTCCAGAGGTACTGTCAATACCGCCACGGGATGTTGCAGAGGCGTGTCAGCCAACATCACGTCAAGACGTCAGCCATGGCCTCACCAAACTCGTCCCAGACCCGAGACTCCGCCTTTGACTGCCACCCAATCCATTTTGCACCGGCCCCTTACGGCTCCTTCCGCAGGTGGTGGGCCCACGGAAGGTCGGCCCCACGTTGCTTCTTCGGACTGAGCCTGGCTGGGCTCCGTGGGGAAAGACCCGGCCACCGGGCCACCATGCGAGCCCCTACCGCGGGCCTGGCTCTAGGGTGGGGCCCTGGTTGCGCCATACCGGGCGACGTAACTGTCCTTGATATTTTATTATCTATAAAGAGTTTTGAACCGCTCTTTGTCTGGCCCGTCACCTAGGACCTGTTTGCCTTGGGAGACCCTACCAGGGGCATATAGCTCCTGACAACATAGCTCCTAGGATCATTCGGGCACTCAAAACCCTCCACCACGATAAGGTTGCGGTTCAAGGAGATGGGACTGGGCCACTGAACTGCTCTGTCTAGTCCTACTTGGAGGACAACAATTAATAGCTATTATAGGAAGCTGGTTAGTGAAGCAAGCAGCTGTCGGGACACGGAGTAGGCGACAGTGCTTCATTTGCATCACTATTGTTAAATAGTTATGCACAAACCATAATAGACAGCCATTGTTACATAATACAGACCCCACATGTGTTGAATTAAAGAAGTCCTACAATTATTATTTTTTTGTAAACTGTGTGTTGTTTAGCAGGATAAAAACACAGGGGACAAATGCATGGGCTGATGTCTTCAGTTTTTAACTCTTCACTCAGAGTGATGCCAGCAGAAATGGGTGAAGTTTAAAGAAGACTGAGTGGCACTAATCAGATGAAGGATGTAGATTTTAAAAAAACTTCTTCTCTTCTCTCAAATCCCTTGTGGATGTGGCAAAATGAATAGAAACCTGAATATAAGCCCTTATGGGACTAAATTAATTTATTTGTAGTGTGTACAGTGGTGGCCAAAATGATAATAACACTTTGCATATTTATAAGATGTTTCAGTTGTTTTTGTTGAAATGTCCATTAAAATGAGATATCTACTAAGTCATCATTATTCTCTATACAGTAAAAAATAGAATAGAGATTTAGATCACTTTCCACAAAAAACAACTAGGCCAATTTCACTGTCAGTGTCACACAGTCATGTTTGTTCACAGAAGAAGCCCTGGGATAACATTAGTGCTGAAGTTCTCAGAAATATACTGACATAGAGATGCCAGAGAGAGTGCTGCTGTAATTGCTGCAAAAGGTGGACACACCAAATATTAAAGTTGAGTGGAAAAAAACAGTGGGACTCACTTCATCTGATATTTGTTATGCACAGAGCAGGCTTCATCAACATTATCAATCAATCAATATTTATTTATATAGCACCTTCCAACAACCACAGATTGAAACAAGGTGCTTAACAACATTAGTAAAAAATAAACATATTTACAAATAGGTTTAAAACATATTTACACAATAAAAACAGAGCAGTGTCACAGAGCCATTAAGTGCAAAAAGCCATTTTAAATAAATAGGTTTTAAGTTTGGCTTTAAACAGAGGCCGGTCAGTGATGGAACGTAACTCAATGGGCAACGAGTTCCAGAGTTTAGGACCGGCCACTGCAAAAGAACGATCGCCCCACTGTTTGAACCGGGACCGGGGCACCTTCAGCAGATGTTGCCCAGCAGAACGTAGAGCTCTGCTGGGTTGGTGAGGGGTCAGAATCTCACACAAATAGGAAGGTGCAAGGCCTGTGAGTGCATTAAAAACAAACATTAAGATTTTAAAATTAATTCTAAACTGGACAGGGAGCCAGTGCAGGGACAGGACAGGTGTTATGTGCTCGTGTTTACGACTGTTAGTTAGCAGTCGGGCAGCAGCGTTTTGCACGAGCTGCAAACGGTGAAGTCCAGTTTGGTTAACTCCCACATAGAGCGCATTGCAGTAGTCTATGCGGGAGCTAATAAAAGCATGGATGGCTTTCTCCAGGTCAGCACGACTTAAAAAGGGTTTAACTTTTGAAAGGAGGTGAAGCTGAAAAAAGCTTGCCCTAACCACCGAATCTATTTGAGAAAACCCCCAGGTTTTTGACAACATGGTTGAGATGGGGGGCCAAAGCAAAAGGACCAGGAGCTGAGACACTGGGCAGGTTGGATGTGCCGAACACAATACATTCAGTTTTATCCTCATTCAAACAGAGGAAATTCTGGGACAGCCACAATCTGATGTCCTCTAAGCATCTGTTGATGGACTAAAATCAATCAAATGTTTTGTGTTATGTTTTGGAGGCAAAAAAGGTCAATATTTTCAGATTTTTTCATTGTATTTTTTTTTTATTATCTTTTATTATTATTGCCTTGACAAGGCCTGATGTTCTGTATTGAATATTAAAGATAAAGTTAAAGGATTATCAGGGACTTTGACATAAAAAACATAATAAACAAATCTGTGGGTAATTGTTCTCACAATCCCAGACTCACCTCTGACTGTGTGACAGGCACTGAGCTGATGCCTGCGTTGACAGCTGTCCAGGAGCGAGCAGTGATGACGCATGCAAACAGCGGGTAAAGTTCTCCTGCTCCAAGCCTGCGACTGGACTGCTCCGTCTCCTTCATGTCGCCTTGAATCAGAGCCTGCCACAGCCGACAGTACTCTAACCTGAAGTCTGGCTGCAAGACCTGCAACAGAGACGAGCACCGGGCTCATATTTAGTCCAAAAGAGGAGAGACATAGGTGAAGACTGAAAGTTAACAGTACTGAACGTACATTTAATTTACTTAGATTGCTGAAGCACTAGATCAAGACTGCCAACATTAAGACTGGGCGCCCCCTGGTGGTGGCTGCCAACAAGGAATTTCCCCACCGGGGTAATAAAAGGGATAATTTAAAAAAATCAAACGAAAACAAAGTTAAGCTCTCCTCTGACATTAAAGGGGTACTTTTGTGGTGCACCCATCGCCGAGCCAATGATGAGTGAATGCACCACTGGCCTAGCACTGAACAGACAATTATTACCCCCTACTGTGTGCAGCTGTTACTTACACAACAACCTTTCTGCAGCCAATACAAGATGCAAGTATTAATGCATTAATGGCTGCACTGAGTGTGGCTTTTTGTTCATTTAGAATAAAGTAAGAGAGATGGCTTTGGCTGTGTTGATAAATTGTTGGCAGTGGATGATTGAGTGACAGCCGCTTTGACAGATATTATAACACATCACTGACCAACATTAAGTTTAATACATAGGTATGACATTGTTAAACTGGAAATTCCTAGAGGCAGATGAAGTAGCCTCACCACAAACACGTGTTTCCTGTGACTGGTGAGTCCTGTGTGAACCTGTAGAATTGCCTGTACAATTAAGGCTGCGGTGTGCCATTAAACCACTGCACTCTGCTGAGAACTATATCAATTGAGTTGTTTATCAGAAAGCTTTTAGCAGTAATAAAGTGTCTGTGGCTTTGTTCCATTTATGTGCACTCTCACTGAGTTTACTGCTCTACCAGACCAAGGCCTTGCAGCATAACAAACAATCATTTCTACTGCCATTTACTTGTCCCTATAAGATAACCCTTAATTTAATAAATAATAAATAATGTTTCATTTAATATGTCACACACTACAGCATTTATGGCTGAGCCTAACTTGCAGCCTGTTTCTAAAAGGGCTTTTACAAACAGCACAGACGTCACTCAATCTCCACAGACAAATACAGACAGATAAAATTACTCATTTTTACATTCTGTTAAATGATAAAACATAACATTGACAAAACTCAGTTTTCTGATTGGTCTAAAATGTTGACATGGATAAATATTAGATAGGAGAACAAAATAGTCACACATTTGATTTCTGTGACCTGCTCAATGTCCTGACCATTCATTTTATTAAGTTTTGGAACCATACTGCCACAGCTCCTGTGGCATGACAAAAACAGACAAATCATTTCTTCTATACACAGAACTGGATCATCTGAATGGCAGAAGTGGACCAAGTATAGATCCCTGTGGGACTCCTGTGTACATGCTATTGCAAGGCGCTTTCTCACCTGATACAGCCCATGATCCAGAAGAATGATATCAGTCTTCCCAGTCTCAGAACTCTTTTGAACCAGCACATTTCCTGGGTGTGGGTCACAATGAACAAAGCCATGGATGAAGATCATTTCACTGTAAATCTTGCCCAAATTCTCTGAAACCTGTAAGAAACATCCAAAAACTCTGGCCAGATATCACTCCAGACAATTCACAAAAAAATAACACATTATGCCTTTTTTGAACACTGTCAAATGTAAAAAAACTAAAAAAAACTCCAATAGAGTAATAAGTTTACATATTTAACCATAGCAGCCCTCTCAATCACCCTACTCTAAAGAACAATCAAGTTTAATGGTGCATTCTGGTGGTCCTCAGGAGTTGTGAGAAGTTGTTCTCGACTTCTGTGTGTTCACGTGTTTTCAGTTCGGGAAAGTTGGAACAAGATGGAGGCTGAGTCTAAAATGTGCTAATGCTATTTTTAAATGAGTTAATACAGTCAAAGTAGAAATGGTTCAAGAAAAGCCAATTTAAACCTAAAAAGTTAACATAACATATGTTGAAACCACTAAATAACAAATGTAAATAAATAAATACTTTTACATATTGTCTAGTACATAAGTCTATATGGACAAAGACGTACTTTCATATTATCAGGTTTATAACAAGCAAAACACTTGATATGAAATATGTATGGTTTTCTCCACCAAGTTGATGATTATAAGTTTAGACGGAATCTCAGGCAATCCTGACTAACCAGAATTTCCGAGCTGTTGTTCTGACTTTAGCAAGCATTTTTGAGAATTCTTTAACTTGGAAAAACGTTTTCCCAAGTTACCGAGGACCACATGAATGCACAATAAACATGTTAGAGAATAACTGTTCAATACTAGAAAAGTTATCAATGTCAATAAGACAGTTTGGATAGATTGTTCATTGTTCATTGTATTACTTGAAAACTTCTCAATATTGTTGTTTTCAATATTCACCTTTCACATAAGCTATGCACTTTTGTGAGTGGGTGACAGTCATTAGTAGAAGGTCACAGGGGGATATTGCCTTTTCTGTCTGCTTTTGGTGGGGTGGGTTATACTCTGGATGACAACCAGTCAATCACAGGGCTAACACTTACTGACAGACAACCCTTCACACTAGGGATGCACCGAATGTTCGGCCACCGAAATTATTCGGCCGAAAATAGCCAAAAAAAGCACTTTCGGCATTCGGCCGAATAAGTAAAAAGGCCGAATAAATTTTGCCGAATAATGACGTTTTTAATGACGCAATCAAATTACCCGCGCGGAGTGAGAGGCGCTCGCTTTATGCAGCAAACATGTCAGCCGTGTGGAAGCACTTTAAGCAGGGTTTCCGCGGGGCATTAAAAAGCATTAAAAGTTATTAAATGGATTTTGCAAAAATTAAGGCCTTAAAAGGCATTAAAACGCATTAAATTTGATTCCTACAGGCATTAAATTTTTTTTATAGTTTTGAAGAGAATTTTATATCAATTTCTTTGAATATAGCCTTCATAATTAATAATTTTATTTGCTTTCGCAAAATGTACGTTAGTGTGATAAACACAAGGAACCAGTTTGGTAATTAGTTTCGGCCAGATCAAAATTGCCGTGATACGGAGGTGACGCGGGCGGCGGGCATTTTGTACAGCGGTGGACGAGGTCTGAGGATAATGGGAAAGTGCAAATTCCAACTGAAGTGGCTGGAAAACGAAAATTTTAAGACATGGTTGCAGCCTGCTAGTGGTAAAAATGATGAAGGATTTTGCGGTGTTTGCAGAAAAGCATTTAAGTTGGGGACAATGGGAATTGGCGCCGTAAAATCACATATGCAGTGTGACGGCCACAAATCCGCAGTAAGAGCAAAACAGCAAACTACTATGTCTAGTTACTTTGGCGTGACCGACAAATCTACAAGTAATAACGTTACGACGGCAACTGATGCTGTCACCACCGTTTGTGGAGCAGCTAACATTACCACAGCAAAATCGAGCGACATTCGATCAACGTTTGGCTCGAATGTGACTTTGCAGGCGGAGGTGCTCTGGTGTCTGTACACAGCTGTCCATCACCACTCTTACGCGTCCAATGAAGGTGTTTCTGAGTTGTTTCAGCTACAAAACCAGCTACATTTTAAAATTTGGACTTGCCCCATACTTCAGTAAATGACAATTAAAAGTAAATGCAAATTTCTTTAGCTCTTGCTTACATGTATTTAGTTTGAATACATTAAGTTCCAGCATTTAAAAAGTTGAGCTTATTGAAGAGCTGTTTTTGTTATGATAAAATTATAAATACAATAATTCTCTTTTTGCTAATTTTGAAATATCTCCAAATAAATTGATTAAGCTGCCTCCTGAGCCATTTCTAATTTAGTTCTGAGTTATATAATTTCATGATTTCATCATCATCAAACTGGATGGTTGCAATTAATAATTTGCGACATGTCTATTTAAAATAAAACAATTATATCCGTACATAAAATATCTGTGGTTAGTCATGGGTCGTGTATGGCATTAAAAATTTTAAAAATGGCATTAAAAGGCATTAAAAGGCATTAAATTTAATTTGAAGATACCTGCAGAAACCCTGTTTAAGGTGTCGGAGAAAGAGGCAAAAACGGCCGTTTGCAGACATTGTTCTGCTGAACAAAACGAAAGTGAAACAGACCACGGAGTTAAAACAACTGAACGTGCGGTCTTAGAAGCTGTCAGCACATGATTTAGACAGGCGGACTCAGAACCCAGCATCGCTACTGTGCTTGATCCACGATATAAAGATCATTACTTGGATGTGGGGAGAAAGATGCGCACACGAGAAATGATCCAGGCCGAGTTGGATTTGGGAAAGCCGCTAGGTAATGGAGACGGTCAGGTGCACAGCGCAGGAGATGAAAACAGCGCAGAGAGTAAAACGGGCTCGTACTACAGATGAGCCACGCACAGTCTCGCTGTTTGACTGGTAAGATTTTATTTATATTTTGGATTATGGTAACACTTTATAAGTAGTTTCTATTTTTAACATTAACTAACAATGAAAAACCCTTATTAACAGCATTTATTAATCTTAATGTTAACATTTACTAATACAGTATTAAAATTAAGTATCACATTTGTAATTTTTGAATTTAAAAGTATCAAAAGTGGTAGGCCTATTTGTTAAAATTGTGAATGCACTCATACTAACATGAACTAAATATTTTTTTATTATCTTAAATTAAGGAAGATTAATAAATACCATGACAAATGTATTGCTCATTGTTAGTTAAATATTTTGAAATTGTATTTTTGTTGTTTGATTTTTTTTATCTGAAAAGCAACACAAAATAGTAAAAAGCAAATGTTTAATATTTAATTATTGTAATGGTGAAAAAATTGTCAAAATAAATGGAAAAATGTGAAACACCACATTCGGTATTCGGTATTCGGCCTTCGGCCAAGAATTTCATTTCGGTGCATCCCTACTTCACACTTTCACTTATTCACTGGGGCAAGTCACCTAAACATGCATGTCTTTGGATGGAAGAGGACGCTGACTGTCCAGCTTTTTGCCTTTGAGCCCAGAGCGGTGATGTCAACAAGCCACGCCATATTACTTGGTTTTAGACGACCCTTAATATGGCACACCATTTGTGTGAGACCAACTGTTTTTCCTCTTTTTGAACATAGAGGACCAACAAAAAAGATCCAATTGAGGATCTGTATTAGGCAAAATCACAAAGTAAAGCAGGGCACTACCTCATTGACATTGATGCCATGCTTCTGGATATAGTCCTTGTCATTAACCTGACCTCCTTCAGCAAACTCCATGGTCAAAATCCTCTTTGTTGACAAATCCCAATAGATTTTAGGCACCTGAATTATATTTTGTGTTGAGAGAAAAAATAAATAAATAAATAAAAGACTAAGAAAGAATATTCTTCTCTTCTTGCAAGTAAAATAAACTATTACGGGCAACCCTATCCTCTATGAACATGTTACCTTCAGAAAAGGGAAGTGAGACAGCATTTTGGCAACTTTCTCAGCATTCTGTCCCTCGTTCAAGAAGTCCAACTCCAGTGGCATGTTCTTCTTGGCTTCTTCTAGCAACCACATGAAGGCAAAGTTTGGGAAGAGCCAGTGGACTGCTCTCACCAACACCTTTACAATACAATCATTAACAATCAGAAACTTCTCAAAAACACACAGTAACTTCACAACACAAGAGCAATTGCAAAGAGTATACACTTTATTTTATTTGGTTAATCCAGTACTCCAGGTGAATATTGAAGAGATGAGAAAATATTGTTTGTGCCTTGTTTACTGATCTGTTAAGTTTCTTAAAGGATAATGTGGGACCATTTAACAACACCCATTGGGTTTACACACAGCTTAGTCGCACTTAAGTCAGAGCTCAATGAAGCTGTGTAACTGGACCTCTGTCTTTACCCAAGTTTAGTTACACTGGAGAGATTTAAATAGCTCCACACGGGCTAATGCTTCATTCATGTTGCCTTGGTATTTGCTGTATTCATACAGCTTTTTTTAAAAGAGAAATGAGCCAACTTGTAGGTTGTACCATTACATGCAGATCCTTTTGAAAGTGCAACACAACAACACAACAATATTTCCAGAACACTGGACTCTCGGTGTCTCTCTCTAAACGTGCATCCTCAAGTCCTCAACACCTTAACACCGGAAGTTATTCTCCGTGCACCATCTTCAGTGTCCCAAAGCTCTTAACTCTGTTGTTAAGGAGTGATGAGGGAAGATGGAAGCTTCTGTAAGAAACATGAGCATGGATACATGCTTACATTCCTACAGAAGTCAAACTGACAGAAGAAGAGAGAACCCTGTCCAAACAAGACGCACAACAAGCGTCTGTCTTTAATGCAATGGTTTATCTGTGACTGGTATAATACATAATAATATTTATAAACTTTATATAATACAGAAAAAACATCACATATAAAAATCTGTTAATTGAAAATCTGACAAAAGATTTTTAGGTGACACTAAATTTGAACAGTGTCTCCCCCCTCTCTGTGTCTCCTCTCCTGTCTCCTTTCTGTTTTTCCAGTGCATGCAAAATAAGAGCTGTGGGATGCAGACTTGCAAAATGATGCTACTCACCTCCATCACCAATATATCCTCAGAGGTCTGCTTCAGGACTTTGGGGTGTTGCACTTTAACTGCCACTGTTCTCCCATCATGCAACACTGCCTTGTGGACCTGGGCTAGCGATGCAGCTCCCTGAGGAGTTTCCTCAAAAGAATAAAAGATCTCTGACAACTGCACCAGGGACAGAGGAGAAAAAGAAAAGCAATGAGCTGTCAACATTTGGATATGTTCATCTAAACCACTGCAAGTCAAAAAAACTGTCCCAACAAAGAGGGTTTTAAAGCCACCCAGCATAACCTTTAGCCAGCAAAGGGCAAACATCCCTTTTTGTGCAATCCATGGATAGTCATCTTTGTTTTCAAGAAAAGACGTTAGTTTGGAAGAAAGTGTAGGGCTATTTCAGTGTCCTCAGCCACTACACGTATTTCAGATCTGCTGCGCAGCGGAGCTCTAAGCATCTCAGGAGAGCATGTGTGTGAAGTACGAGATTAAAGCCACTGATAAAGACGTTTGCTGGACCAAAACAAGTGTGTATTCAGAAGAAGGATCAGAAAACAGGTTTAGTTTGAGAGTGCTTTGTTCTTCAAATAAACATCACTCCACAGGTTTTTCCTCATTACACTGGCAAGGAAAAGCTTTCTTTTTACAGATCTCATTGCATTTAATGTTTAACATATTAAAATAAAGAAAATAAGTCAGTATATTTTCGTATTACTTTGAAAATCTGGATGTTGTGCTCGTTTGGTTTCTGGTCTGGTACGCTCTGATCTGTGTAACTGATGTGTATCTCTGGTGAAGCGCCTCGAGGAATGTGCAGTGTAAATTAGGGGTTTAAACCATCAACATGGGAGGGAGAAGACATTTTGGGCTAAAGGGTGGTTTTAAAGTTCAAAACAGTATGCAATGCTTATTTTGAAATGGCTAAAAGCTGTACCAAAAACAACCTACCGTATGCCTCAAATCTTTGAGCAATGTCCTCTGTTCTTTCACAGACCTTTAGAAAACTCCTCAAAACTCTTATGTCTCCTTCCTTTAAGACATTTTCCTTCCTTTTTGGATTCTCTATTCAACAGTAATTTACCAGCGGTTTGTTTTATGTATAGTCTGTCTCTGTGAACACGCAAAACCTAAAGATGAATTAGTGCATAGCTTTATGTGCCACAAAAGCCTTCCACGGAACAACTGTACTTTTGATTGACACATATACAATGACTAAAGATGGATCTGTTCCACATTGGTGGAATGATCTACCTGCTCCTACAAGATCAGCAGATTCTGTTGCCAAAAAAACGCCTGAAAACACATCTCTTCTGTCAACACCAAACTGACAAACACTGAGTTCTACTTCCTTTCTATCGATCCCTTCTCTATTAAAAAAAATAAAATAAAAAATATTTTTTTTCTTATCCTTACCTTTGTATACTCTGGGTGCTGGGTTCTAACTGACTAGTTTCTAGTGCACTTATGCTTTTTGTTACCTTTGTGTTGTTAAAATTGCTTCCATTGTTTTCCTCACTTCCCTACATGTCTTTAATGTTTGAAATATATCTTGTTATTGTATAATAGTGCACAATGATCTTACAATCTGTACAAATAACTGGTCTCATAATTGTGTTCATCCAAGCTGTGCACTTCATAAACATGGTAATGTAAGCTGATGGCCATATTCCTTTGGGACAGACAGCAGTGTGAGAAGTTCAAATGAGTTATGGTAAACACAATGGCCCTGACGTCTCACAGTTGGGGTCCTGTCAGTGTGACAGTGTGGGGCCAGGAGGCTGGACATTGTCCATAACCACAGCTGCAACAAGGCACATCAACAAGGCACATCAAATCATTTTGTGACATTTTCATGTGTCCTACCATTATCCTGTTTCAATCTGACAAGGAGCAACACAGAAGAGTATAATAAGAATAATGGAAAAACATAAAAACAGCTTAACACATCCAACCAATATACCTACATAACCTAATATACCATCCCTGTCACTCCAAGCTCACTCTCTTTCTCTGTGGCCACTGTCACAGATCTGTGTGACTTATTTGTGTGAGGTACTTGACAAAGTATGAAGTACAAAGCAGTACTTTTAGGTAAATCTGAGTAGTTCAAATTGTGGAAAAATCCTAAAAAGGGACTAGACGAAAACCATTGTGAGAGGGATGGTACGTGTTCAAACCCACCTCTTTGCCCAGGTCCTCTGTGATGACCTGCTGGATCTCCTGTAGGCTGCTCTGAGGGGCGTGGCTGTGGAGCACCTTCAGGGTGGATGTGTACTCTTCAGGCAGGAGATAGTCCAAAGCTCCCAGGTGCTGGCCGACCTTAATAAAAGTCCCACGGTTGGCACAGCACAAGTCACGGAGACGCTCTGCCGATCGTTGATGCACCTTCCACAGAATTAGAGTGATTCAGACTAGAAAGAAAATATCTGCAAATATTGTTTTTTAATGAGGAAAATCTAAAAGCTTTTTGGGTTGTATGTACAGTAGTATGTAACAAGTTGAGTTTATATAGAAAATATTGTGGCATAGTTTCACTCAAGAGCACTAAACAATGGACTGTGACTGTTTTTCTTTTTACCATCAATTGTGCAACACGTTTCTGTGTCTCAAAAAGTCTGGCTGCTTCCTTCTAGGATCACATGTAGGATTTTTGATTTACAGATCAAGAAATGCCAAATCAATAAACATAAAAAGGTATTGTCCAGCTGTCATTTAAGTACGGTTATAGACCATGTATAATTTAAATAAATATTTTAGTTTTATTTGATTCACACAAGCAGGAATTTTTTTTTCATGCAATTAATCTTCTCTGGAAGATGTTTATCAGAAGGTTTACATAAAAAATATAAATGTATTAATAATAGGTAATAGGTTATGGTATTATGTGGTGAAAAAGAATTGGTACTTTACAGAGAACTGCCTGAGAGAATAAAACAGAATTGTAATGGAGGGGTTATTACGGAAATGTATTGAACAAATACCATTAAAGTGTTATTGGCAGGCTATTAAAGACTGAATGAGAAGTAAATGATAGAATCTAATTGATTTGAGGTGTGGGAGCGGTGCTGCTCTGTGTGCGGCCGACGGACCCCGTGAACCAGCTGTAACTGAAAACCCCTCTCTCCTGGGACCACTGCAAATAAATAGGCGTGAAATTAGCTCCCCTTAACCTTGGTTCCCCCCAAAAACACATCCATCCAAACACAGTGCCTACTCCCATGGGGCAGTTTGACATGAGGGCCGTCTGGCCAATCAGAGCCAAGAACTCATGGAAACAAGCCACCGGAGACTAGCACATGAGGTGCTTTAGCCTCAGGACACACAGAGCACTTCAGACTCACATCATATCATCATTACATTTACACGACTCTATGGCATTGTAAGCATATTCATTAGGTATGCATTGATGAAACGGACAGAAGACTTTAGTATAAAGAATAAGGTTCCAGTAGTTTAATTGTTCTGTGGGCATGTGTGAATTTGTGAGGAGAAGAAATTTGCCCAGGGCTTGTGGCCTAATCATCAGATTCATCAACTCTCTCTGTGAGCCCCGCTCTGCTCTGCCATGTAATCAGTCTGTCTTATCCTGAGGAGGCGGGATCACAGCAGAAGAAAGACACACTGTGGTAATGACACTCTCTACTCTGAAAAGGTCCACGTAAACTATGGGGCTGTGCAATTAATTGCATTTGCAATTAAATCACAATATAATATTCACAATTTTCAAATTGCAGACGCCGCAATTATTTGTTATTATTTGCAAGAAATAGAAGTTAGTTGATGATTAACCAGAGACACTATATGTTTATAAAAGGTCAGTGAGTTTCTAGGCTCCTGACAGACCCTTGCATCTTGGTGATGGTCGGAGGCACGGAGTGGCTGCCACGTCTCTGTCAGTCTGCCCCGGGGCAGCTGTGGCTACAGTGTGACTGTAGTGAATGAATAAATGATATGTAAAGATTCTGAGTCATGGGAAAAGCAAAATCATTTTGAAAGGATCTGCAGTAAAAGTTAAATTAACTGTATAAAACAGGAAAGGGATATAAAAAAATATTAAAGGAATTTAGAATGCCAATCAGTAGTGTTCAAACTCTAATTAAGAAGTGGAAAATGAAAAGGTCGGGTAGACCAACAAAAAATTCAGCCACAACTGCCAGGAAACTTGATTGGGATGCAAAGAAAACCCCACAAATAACATCAGCTGAAATACAGGACTCTCTGAAAAAAGTGGTGCATGCACAATGAGGAGGCACTTGAATAAAAATGGGCTGCATTGTAGAAAAAGCTATTACTACGCAAATGCCACAAAGCCTCCCACTTACAATACGTCAAACAGCACAGAAACAAGCCTCAAAACGTCTGGAACAAAGTTATTTGAAATGTTATGAAAGACTTTTTGCCAAGAAGAATGGGCAGCTTTACCATCTGAGAAAATAAAGAGCCTCATCCACAACTACCACAAAATACTCCAAGCTGTCATTGATGTTAAAGATGGTGATGCACGGTATTAAGAACTGGGGTCTGGAAACTTTTGATCAGGGTCATTTGGGTAGTGTCTGTTGTCATTATGATTTAAAAAGAGTAAACACAATTGTTTGACAATAAACGGCTTCACCCAACCACTAACAATGAGTGAAAAAAAAGTTTTTGTGTTATCATTCATATTCTCTGAAAAAATGGCAAGGGTATGAGCACAACTGTATGGGTACTGTTATTAGTACCTAAAATATAATGAATGCTTTATTGGAATATAAGAATGTGTCCTAATCCAAAGAGACAAATCAGTGTGTCCAAACAAAGCAGGTGCCCGTCTCACACAAGGAAACAGCTGCAGAAATTGATTTTTGCTGCAACACTGAGGCTAAATGCCCAAGATTAGTGGACGGTGAACAAGACCTATTTATTATTGGTATGCTCATGATTAGCTCATTACTTTGCTCACCGAGGCACGTCCGGTGCCTGTCACATGGGAGCAGCAGAATTATGTGCATACGTAGCTTTGACTACAGACTGAAGCTTCTGCACTCAATAGGCCCATCCAGAAGAGTTAGATCCAGAAAACCCACAAAAGTAGGACGCATATTTACCCCAACAGTTAACACAGTAACAGCCCATAGTAATCAGCCCTCAGAGTTATACACACTCTGCACAGGCCTCTTAGCTGCACCCAGCATAAAACAATATGTAAAATGATAGACCCAAATGTGACTAGTCAGCAGCACTGGGAAGTAAGTGGAACTGCATGAAAAGAGTATGTCAAATGAGAGAAAGGAGCGGCGGCGGTTTGAAGAAAGAGGGGTGCGTGTTTGTGGGGGAGGGGGATTACTGAGAGCAGTTAATTTCATGGTCTGTATTTTAAGGCCATGCTTTGGTAATTCTTTCTCAGCTGCACATGGAGTGGATACACAAACAGCTACACAACATGGAATTCTGCCAAATAAGGAAGAGACAAATATTGACTAATGGAGCTACATTTACATGATTACAAAAAATATTGTATTACTAATTAGAAATTCTACACCAGGACACATCACATGTTTTATCAAGAAACATACCACCAACATACCCTTTTAGACAGTTTTGTGTAGGACCATGCAGAATTACAGCACATTTACTGAACTGAATGGCACTTTATTAGGCTGGCTAACTAAACATGTTCCTTGATGAAATTAAGAATGACTTGCATTTGGGGCTGTGTGAAGAGCCATGTCACCTATGCAACATCCATTAACTTTCCCCAAAACACATCTTAATAATGCTATCCATATTTATCTGATACACACACAGGCTTGTTTCCTCAGGAGCAGCTGTAGTATGCCCTACAGAGCTCAGGGAGAGGCCCTACAGCCGGAGAGTGGTCAATGCTGACCTCTGCTGCTGGAACAAGGAAGAACATGCCAATTATACACTATTATCCAATAAGGCACTGGAGTATAAGGTGAATTCCAAACAGAAGGGAGAAGAACTCTTAAACATTGTTAATCATCTTCAAAGTGAACAGTTGAACAACATATATATAGGCCTGAAACCAAATAACTGGCAAAGTGACAAATCAAAGACAGTCTTCACTGTTAATGCACAACTTATGTTTGAGTGCATGTTTAAAATAAATATTCTTGTAGGTATGGTTAATGCACTACATTTTCAAGGTGAAGACATTTTGTCTCTTATTCTAAGATACTTTTTCAATTCTGAGTTCAACTGGTAAGAGAGTGGAGCTTATATCACTAGAGGGAGGGATTTGACCTGATATTAAACCTGATTGGACCAGGCTGTTCTGGTCTCATAGTTATTAACGTCAAAGGGGCAGTGTGACTCCAGAGGGCTGTTGCTAGACGCCGGTTGAACAAACAAGTTCCAGAGTAAGTTCTGAGTTGATAAAACCAAACAAATCCAAACTGGGTAACTTTTGGCTTATCTGTTGCACAACGCTAATTATCAATTGTATCCCTCAACCCATGGCGTCTTTGTGCAGTGAAGAGCCAATAACAATCAATCTGGAGGGCAAAGGTGGCGGGACTATTTCTGCTGAGAAACGGGAAGCAACAAGGTCATAGGCAAAAACAGGAGGAGGAGAAAGTTTTAAGACAGTAATTTTAATTGGTTTACTCTGATGATGGACCAACTTAAACTCATGGCCTCTACATATTTCGTGATGTTTTGCAATGTAATGTTTTGACATTAAAACATGTAAAACCGTATAAAAGATTACTAAAAAAATATGAAAATGAATCAAAAACAATTTACACATTTTGTAATAAAACCAAGGTGTCACCCAAATTCTAAAATAAATAAATAAATAAATAAAATTTACAGATAAAGCGTTCAAAGTGTAACTGATGCCCTCTACGTTGTTTTGTGCATAGTTTAATAAAGTAGCCTATTCCCTGGACCGAAAGGAAAAAAAGATCAAGCACAAAATGTTTGATGTTGCTGTAGAGTCAGATCTATGTGACTTTGCTCACATCTGATTGGTCCACTTTCGTGGATCTAAACTAAAACTAAACTTGCCCTGGAGCAGCCGTGTGGAGTAAGTTACCATGGCAATGAAACCCGCTCAAAACCAAACCATTTTCTGGAGACGTCTGCAAGTTTATTGTCAAAAATGTCTGCCAAAAATGACCGCCGTAAAGTGAAACATTTGACCGAGTGCAAATACTCCTTGTTCACAACGTCTCATGAACCGGCTTATGATTGTTGCATGGGTGGCATTTCCTCACTACGTAACCCTTAATGGGCATAATCATAACGTAAAAAGGCTATCTCCTACATTATTACAACAGAAAGAGTGTTTATTTATGTAAACAGTTGTCATGGTCAATGCGTCATGCGAAGTTAAACATAGCACGTAATTTGTCAACTAATTTATCACATCTCAAAAGAGTCAGGATCACAATGTAGTCATGATATTTACAGTACTGTTTGAAATGTTTTTTGGCCGGCTGTGATCTAGCAGTTACATTTTGCAGTTTGCACGCTAATTTTGCTATAGTTGTTATAGTTATTTAACACATGAAATTGTCTACAACTCTGTCTTACCTTTTAAGTAAAAATTAAGCCAAGGCGGTAATTATACCTAGCGCAGATCTGAGCTGCCTCCAAATGCAAGACTCAAATTGACTCTCGCTCTTTTGGTCGCACTTGATAAAACTTGCTTGCGTTTTTATGTTTGCGAGGAGTGTCCAGGGGTGTTTGCCTTGTGCTGGAGGCTGGTTGCTTCTCTCTGACCGCAGAAAACTAACACTTCCAGATGATTGTGGTTGCGCTGTTTACATCCAAGTTGGAACCCACAGTAACACGTGGAGGACATTCAATAAAAACGTCCTTTATTTGCTCACTTTCCGGAGCTTTATTTTTTTTTTAAGAGCTAGAGTTTTTGTTACACTGACATTGGCGGAGCCTTTTACAATAAACAGACCTTTTAATGTTGCAAGAAATGTCGGTGACAGAAAAAGATTGCACTGAACTGATATGTTAAAAAAAGGCTTATGATAATTAGGAAAACAGTTTTATTGATTCTATGGAAAACAAAGAATTTGGTACACTAAACGACTAAATGAATGGGATTAAATATTGTTCGAGAAGAATATTGTTTCAAGTAATTAGAAAAACTGAATCTCACTCAATCTAGTGAGTGAAAACATATCTATATGTTAAAACAGTTAAAACAATCTTGGATGGCACCGCGTTGATTGTAGGCGTTTCTTTTAGAAACCTGGGGTTAATCAGATAATAATAAACCAAAATGAAGCTATTTGAAGAACATAGAAAAAAATTAATAAATAGCAATACTAACTGATAAAATAACAATAGAAAGAGTTAATTGGCGTAAGCATTACCTTTTATTTTATTAGGCCCGAGCTGGTGATGACCGGGAGGGCCTATTGTTTTTGCTCGGATTATTATTATTTATTTATTTCATTTTTTTCTGCAAAATGATCCTAAATTTGACACAGTGAACATGAACGGAAAGTAATTTTTATTGGTCCCAGACTTTAAGCTCGGCGAAAAATTTATGTATTTGAAGTCCCCGAAAAGAAAATACAAAAAATGACTCAGTGGCGACCCCTAGAAAAGTCAAAATACATTGGGCCTATGGAAAGTGAAAGTAACTTTTTTCCAATGTAGAAAAATGAAACTTGGTACATCCATAGGACACCTCAGGGCAAACAGAAAAGTCTATGACAGCCACACCCTACAACTATGACAACTACCCCCATCTATAAATGTGTTGCCATAGCAACGTCCCAAATATGTGGAAAAAGTCAATTGGAAGTGAAAATTTTAGTTTGTCGTAGGCAAATGAAACTTGGTACACACATCCAGCATGGGCTTATGAACAAAAAAGCCAATGGGGACCACACCCTATCACACACGGGAAGGCGGCCATTTTGAATTGAAGATGTGAACCAACTTAGAATACAGCTCTCTTTTAAAAAACAACAAAAAATAGCTGCTTCATTCCACAGACACCAAACTTAGGCAAAATGACCTAAACACATGTATGTAAAATAGACAGGCGTTTTTCTTGACGTTTTTGCTCGAGTTATATATTTTTTATTATAATTTGGTATATTTTTTTATTATAATTTTTCTGTAAAATTATCCTCAATTTGACCCAGTAAACGTGCAACTAAAAGTCATTTTTATTGGTCCCAGACTTCAAGCTCGGAGAAAGATTTATGTATTTGAAGTCTCCGAAAAAAATATATAAAAAATGACTCAGTGGCGACCCCTAGAAAAGTCAAAATACATTGTGCCTATGGAAAATGAAAGTAAAATTTTCCAATGTAGAAATACAGAACTTCGTACATCCATAGGACACCTCAGGGCAAACAGAAAAGTTTATTACAGCCATACCGTAAACTCAACAGTAGCTCAGTGGGTAGAGCGGTCGTCTTTCAACCGGAAGGTAGGGGGTTCGATTCCCGCTCTTCCCACAGTTCATACTGCCGTTGTGTCCTTGGGCAAGACACTTAACCCACCTTGCCTCCAGTGACTGTAACACTGGTAATGTAATGTAAGTCGCTTTGGATAAAAGCGTCTGCTAAATGAATAAATGTAAATGTAAATGTCAACAGGAAATCTACTATGTTGGGTGGAATGCGTGACCACCTAAATCGCACCCCTTGTGCTAAAGGCTTTTCATCTAAACAGCTTCAAATTTGGTGAGTATCATCTAGACACGTGTGCCAAAAAAGTTATCAATTTGTTTTTTGATACATTTGTGGCTGTGGTTGTAATGAGTCTGTGAAGAGGCAGCCATTTCTTTGGGAAATAAATGCCATTTCCCGATTGCCAGGATCCTTCCTTTGGAGGAGGCCCCTCCAGAGCCAAGGCTAGAGTCTTAGAAAACTCCTCAGAATCCTTTGGAACTTGTAAACTTGTGCTTTTACACAAGTAATATTTACATTTTGCCGTTTTAAACAGGGGGGTGCAGCGATTCTTGAGTCATCTCAAATCTCCAGCCAGTACTTTGTTTTTCTCGCCTTAGCCCAAGCACAATCTATTATTTTCAAAGGTTCAGACAGCTCCCAGGAAAACCAGGGATTGTGGAGACCTTTAACTCTAAATTACAAGGTGGTGTAGCAGGCCCGAGCAGTAGCACAGGCCCGGTTATTTGACATTACTGTGAAGTTTATGCTTTAAGGCACGAAATGCAATCCTCCGAGTGCATGTGTCTCCGCGGTCTCAAGGGAGGCGAGGGCCTTTATTGCCGCTTGCGGCTTTAATTTATTTTGTTCTTTAATATGGATGGAAACCAACTACAACTGTATACCTGTTCAGAACAGAAGCTTGGACAATTAATATAGACACTTGTAAGAGCTAATATTAACATAGTTAATTAAAATAATATAAAATCATTTTGGTTTACGTCTATGAAGGGAAGTACACATGTGAGCTGGACTAGTGCCGTGAGTCACATAACTCTGAACTTGACTGGGAGTTTATAATCTGTATTGATATACTGTACATGTACTTGTTGTTGCACTTCCATGTCTGATAACTTTTGCTTGTGTTGCATTCCATGTATCCGGAGCTTGTTGGTGAGATTGATGGATGTGGCCGTTGCTAGGTCAACATTCATGTACATGCACCTGTCGAACGACACTATGGTCAAGCCTTTGACCTCAGACGATGAAAATTCTGATCTGGGGGATGTCATTGCTTGCATGTACACTGACGGGACACTGGCTCCATGACTGTTTATACTAAAGTCCTACGGGTTGTATGCTTCACTGAATTTATCATGCTTAAGGAAATTGATTTTAATCATAATGAATGTGCATATGTCTCACTCCATGTTTTGTTTCTTTTCGATTCAGGGACAGGAAATGGAGAGGCAGGGACAGGCCAGAGCACTGTCCCGATGGGTTGACCAATTTATCTCTGGCATTTTCTAATTTGTTTTGGAGTGATACTGTGTTTTGCTTTATGTGATTTAAAGATTCAATGCATTAATTAGTGGGTTTTTGATTGTCTGGTACGTTGTTGCTTTGTACGCGAATTGACGGTGCCTTTGGGGGAAGAGCGGGCAGGAGAATTTTATGACAGTGATTAGGTTATTTACCGAATGGTCAATGCTTAAGGCTATTTCAGCTGCCCTGCTGGGTTTTTGCTCCTGCCATAAAATACAATTCAAACATAAGCTAATGTTTTAGGTTTATGCTTCATCAGCATAAAGAGGTGGGAATGTTTTGGAAATGTATAATTTCCTATAGTTAATAATTCCTTTTAGCTCCTGATCCTGTTCAGGTCATGTCAGTCCTGATCCTGTTCAGGTCATGTCAGTCCTTCATGCTAATCCAAACATAGACATAGACATAACTTGCCATGGACTAAATCCTTCACCTGGGAACTTGTCATGGAGTGCGTGTGAACGATATGCCTCCTACAACCTTTACAGCATGATATTAAATTTCATGTATTGTTTACTTTTTCAAGCAAACCCTATCCTGTACAACTGTTACATGTGTGTTTTGCTTCATTCTGCAAGAATTAAACGTGACCATTCATTCTAAATTGTACACATTCATTCTCATAACATTATCAGAACAGCCAGCCGCAATAGCAAAGAAGGAGAATACACCACAAAACTAACTAAAGAAGGCCGCAGTGCTCCTAACCACAGCGAACAACTAATAATTCAGATCTACGATTGACCATGAAGTTGGCCACCCATCAAAAGCAATTGACTCCAAAACTATGTAGATCGTTTTTGCTGTTATAGTTTTTGAGATAATAATGATTCTTTTATAGGTCATGTAAGGTCACCCAGCCCTCAAAAATGCTTTAAAATGCTTTAAAATGTCCTGAAATAGTGTCATTCATTTGTAAATTTCTAAGGTAAGTAAAATTTTCGTCTGATGACGTCATCCAGTCCCCCATTTGTTGTAAAAATGGACAAAAATGGTATCAAATGTTTAGCCTTTGATTATGCTGTAGGTATTTTTGTTTGTGCTGTGATATTTTTAAGATATTATTAATAAATATTTTCGGTATTAACGGCATCATTTCCGGCCAGCTGACGCTCACATCTGGGCAGCTGGCAAGAACAGTTGCAAAAACGGAAATTTTTCAGCGTAGTGCTTCTCTGCCAGGTAAGCAAATTAATATTTTGTTTGACAATTTTGTGTATTATTCATATATTGTATGTACATGAAACATACTATAAATACTAGCTGACAATAGGTTTGTTAACTTAATACAGTTTTATCTGCTAATGTAGCTATTCACAAATTAGGGGAAAATGTGATAATTCTGTTTTTTCTCGTTGCGTTAAATTGATTGTGCTATATGCAATTGTGCTAATTATCCAATGTGAAACTTACTTGTGTGCACTATGATGATTCGATTTATTTAACTTTGTACAGGCCTACTTAAAAAAAATCATTAAAATAACCCTTTTTAATAATTGCACTTTTATGTTGATGCTGGCGATGCGTTTTGCATTTTTGGGCAATGTATCTTGAAAAGCATGGCGGTTACATCTGGGCTTTTCCATAGTAAAACGATAGTTTTCAGATAGCATAAATGGACGTAATAATCAAACCCCAGAGTTGTCACGTAGTAAAACCTTATCTCTAGAGACTGGAGCCATCTTTTGTACCAGGCTGTAAACATGAGTTTTATACTTGTAAAGTCGCCATTGGGTTTCTCCTTATATTTCCGCTTTGTAAGCACACTGCCCTCCTCACAAATGTTTTCTACCCACTGTCAGTCTAAAAAATAAAAATGTTGATCTGCTTGCTCTGTTCCAGCACTGTCATCTGTCATGAGACTAGGACACCAGCACTGTCCTTTCCCTCTCCTTCACAAAGTGCCACGACCATGATGACACGTAAGAGTCCGTTGGCATGCACCAGACTTTGTGATTTGATTACCTGTGTTAAAGATCTGATAAAGAATTGTTTTATTTTTCAGGCAGTCCCACTGGCAGATAATTTTGACACAGTGACCAACATCAACACGGATGTAACACGGTGGCAGTTTTGCAGAATCGTTTCCAAGCATAACATAAAAGCATTCATTGAAGTAAGACTTAATAGGTAAAAGTTGGCTGTAATAGCCCTCACCAGTGTTTCCAGAATGGCCAAAGAAAAATCACTGACCACTTCTTTTGGTCCAGGTGCACCTGCCCAGATTCATTCTGTAAACCACTTTGATATTGCATTTGCATCATGTTTTTCAGACATTTGTATTACTGGGACACTATCAACACACTAGTTTTGGCCTAACACCTTGATAGAGGAATATATGTCTATATTTGTCATTCGGTCTCACCAGTTTTCTTACTACTGACCCAGTTGCATCAAAACATACTGTTGTATGAGTTTTCTTGGACAGTGTTTTGTACATGTGGATTGGAGTTTGGGTCATTTTTGTTGCTTGTAATGTGCCTCTAACTTGCCCTCACACAGATCTTTGGATATCTCCTTCCACAACCGTCCAGACATGGAGCACTTGGAAGAGCCAGTGGCGAGTGAGCTATTATCTTTTTTTTAGAAGACACTGTAACATCATTGGGCTGGAAATTGTAGGCTCCTTGTCGCAGTGTATGTTTAGCAAACCGTAACATTCTTTACAGTAGCCTTTGATTTCAAGTTGGGTAAACCTTAGCACGTTTAAATAGAAAAATACAAGAAATACAAGAATGAATGAAGTTATTTCATTGGTCCAGCAGGCTCCAAAAAGCAGAAATATGAGAAGAAATCCAATGGCGACTTCACAAGTGTAAAAATCATGTTTACAGCCTGGTACAAAAGATGGCTCTGGTCTGTAGAGCTAAGTTATTGTTACGTGACAACTCCCGGGTGGTGTGGCGACCTGTTTTAGTCTAGTCTTTGTGTCAAGCAGCCATTTTAGTTTTTATTAGTTTTAGTCACGTTCATACCATTTTTAGTCTAGTCAGGTTTCAGTCGACTAAAGGTCTGAGCATTTTAGTCTTATTTTAGTCAGAATTATCCATGACTATTATCGTCTAGTGTTAGTCGACAATAACTGATGACATTTAGTCTAGTTTAAGTCAATGAAAATTGTATTTTAATCTCTTTCTAGTAATGCAATTCTATTTAACCCAGTCAGTATAGTAGAAATACCTAGTAGTACAGACAAAACCAAAGTTGATATTTAGCCAAACCCATTTGAAACAAGGTTATCTTATTATATTATTGTTACCTAATAAACTCAAGAATACAGCCAAGAATTTACAACATATTTATTTTACCAACCAAACATGTTTTAAGTCCACACACATAAATTAATACAATAAATAAAAACAATAAATAAAATAGCATATATATAGGTTCAACAAATAGAAACAAGGTGCTTGAATGCTCGAGCTACAATAACGTAAACATACTTAATAAAATGTGCAAATGAAATTTGCGTCTGTTAACTGACGTCAGATTTTTCATCATAAAAACTATTACAAGACTACAAATGGTTTGGATTTTAGAGAGTTGTAATGGGATTCAGCCCTGCGACTAACTGGCCACTGTCCAGGGTGTACCCCGCCTCAGGCCCAAAGCTGCTGGGATAGGCTCCAGTCACCCGCGACCCCTAATGGGACAAAGCGGTAGAAAATGAAAAAAAAATGAATGAATGAATGTAATGGGATATACTGGCAGTTGGCAAATTATGCCAACTACAGAACCAAATAACCAGCAGTCTCAACAGCTTAAACAACATAAACTGTAACCTCCTGGATGTGTTATTTTAAGACTTGTTGTCACAAACAAAAACAAAACTGTCCAGTACACATTACTTTTTGGCTATTTATTATTATTATTATTTTATTTTTTTTAATCTTGATATTTTTCTTTGCCATAAAACACACATTTGTCAAACTGTTAAAAGTCTACACCTTCAGCTTTCTGCTGTTAACACTGTTGACTTGAACAGAAATTTAAAAAAACTCACATAACAGAGTATTTTTATTTATTTTTTGCTCTGTCTGTGTGTGTGTAGTATATGCATGCAGGAAAGTGCTTCTTTCCAAAATGGCCCAAACCCTGTTCCTGCGACCACAAGAGAGGTAACCAGTTACACTAAAGACCCTCTCTGTAAATGTCTGAGAAAGCAGTTGAACAACACTGAGTTAACCAATACTCAATGCCAGATTCCTCAACCTCAGCACTAGTAGGCAGCAGTCTGGTGGGACTCGGACAGCCCCTCTTTATATTTTAAAATCTCCTGCCTTATGTTTGTTATATTGGCTGTCTTGGGCCTCAATGGACGATTAGCACTAAAGAACTATGTCGTTTTGCCTGAGTTGAATCTGGAGCCTCTGTACCCTTATTTGCAACTTGCTCATCATCGGTCAACGGTTCTTGTCGAACGTGCACTCTTTGTGGAACAAGATGAGCAATGTAGTCTTCTGCCTTTCTGACAAGATTCTGTACTTCATGATCATCATTTTCCAGAAAGGTTTCAGCTACACAAGGGTCCACAAAGCATGCTGCAGGAAGTGGTGAAAAGTTATCAGCCATTATGTCAAGAAAATGCACTAAAGCGCCTATCCATGCTGGAATGCATCTTCTGAGCGAGATAAGCTGCATCTTTCTGGTTCGCCCATGTGCAATCGAGAACTCCGACAGGTGGTTTTTGAGATCCAGGAGTGCTGGCAACAAGGGAAAGTGATTGAGTGTCACTTTCAAGGGACTTGGTGTGCTCCGCAACGAAGAAGTTCTCTAAGCATTTCGACCTTCTGCCACTCACTGGGCTGAAGGCTATCCCAGCCCATGGACTCAGCTACATCTGTGAGGTGCTCCTCGACTTCAAGACAGCGCAAAATCATAGCAAAGCAACTTGACCACCTGGTGGGACAGTCTTTTACCAAAACCAGAGCACACTTCTGCAGCAGTCGTTCTGCGGCGACAGATGATTTCCTAAATTTGTTCATCAAGTGTCTAACTTTCTCCAACAACCTTTCGTGGGTTCCTTCTGGACCATATTCACTACAAGCTGTAAGGTGTGAACCATGCATTGGGTCCTATACATGGCTCCGTAGTCGTATCTATATAGAAATAAAAAATAAAAAAATACACAAGTGTACATGTTTAACCATTTTAGCCCTTACATTATTTACCCAAATTAAATAGTTAGTAGTTATATTCCTATGAACTTATTAAGTCTTTATGTATATGAAACTAAATGACCAGTTTCATAAATGCCAAATGAATTAATAGCATAATTTAATCTTTTAACTTTCTATGTAATTATTTTTTATTCATAAAAAAATATGACCAGTTACATAAAATGTTGAATGAATTATATTGTATATAGCATTTTTTTGTTTCTTACTTTCCCCTTGTATTTTTACTTTTTATATGTAAAGGGTTTGTTGAGTACTTTGAGAGCAAAAACTAACTGGAGTCAAAGTTTGTATATGCAAACCTGGACAATAAAGTTGATTCTGAAATAATAGCATAGTTTCATACACAGACTTAGCTTACCTGTCATCCTCCTCTTCCTGATGCTCATAGTCATTCTTGTGCTCTGCCGCCGAGTCTTCTTCAGAAGTTGTGGCAACTTCTGCATGTGTGTGGAACAAAGTCACCATATTTGCTGCCATTGTCAGTAATCGATGTGAGGACCTTCTCTCTGGGGATCCCCTATTCTTCCAATGACTCCTACCAAAAGTGGTAGGAGTCATTGGAGTTTTTTTGTTCAGCCTTGTTGTCCTCAGGGTTGAAGTAACAGACGCTGACTCCCAGGAAGGATGCTGTAAGCCCCTTTTTAGTCCAAATATCCAACCCTGTAGTAATTCTGCGTGCTGTGGCCAGGTTTTGTTTAATATTTTTCTTTCTCTTCTTTGTACATTTTGTCAATCAAACTTAAAATTGTCTTTTTGGAACGTTAAACATTTTGTTCATTTTTGCCATCATGGTGATAAACTCATCTTCAACAAAACGAGCTATGCGGCCTATCCACTGTGCTATCCCCTCCTCTTTGGTACGTTGTTCTGGAGAGTTGTCATTGTACCTCCTTGTGGCAAAGAAATCCTGAGTTGGCTTGTCCATCTTCTTAGGTGGGATTTGTTTTAAACAAAACTTCAATCTAGCACAGGAATAGATACAATGTCAGGACAGATGCAGCCTCTAGAAAATCTAAATTTTGTAAATATTAAGTAGCATAAATCCTTGCTATGATGTTTACCATAGTAAATCAACCCCTGAGTGAGTGACTTGACTGTCCGTAAAAGAAAAGAAAAAAAAAGTCTATATAATCAAAACAGAAGTTGTCAAGGCAGGAGTCTCGGCAGGCATGATAATGGCAATACCATTTTTTTAAATGTATGTTTTGGTCTAGAATAAGGTCTTTAAAGTCATGTTGTTGATGCCAAATTCCGTTCAGTGTGATTGCTATGTGAATGACAAAACTAGCTAACGTTACAGTATTTGGTCTCTCTCTCTCTCGTTAAATGGCACAAACATCAGAAATAGATATAGATTTGAAAAAACAAATTTAATGTGTTCAAGACCTGGTTGTTACAACCTTCAGCAGTTAATTAGTGAGAGTAAGATTATTGTTAAATTATGTAGACAACTAATAAATATTAGTACTTGTAGTAGTTGATATAGTGTGGCTGTTTCTATACTGTGTGCACAATTATTTGGCAAGTTGTGTTTTTGAGGATTCATTTTGTTATTGCACAACTACAGTGCTCTTGGTCAAACCTGAACAGTCAAGTATTAAATGTAATATTTTGGCTTTCTTAAAAGAATATCTACATGTACACCATTATTAGGCAACTATTAGTGTGCAGAATTATTATGCAACTAAATGAAAAACAAAGATTTTACCATCTCACTTTTCACCTGTTAAAGTGAGAATAAACAAACTCCAAATTTACAAATAAACACATCTGAAATTTTTTATCTTTAAGGCCTTTACTGGCCAGCCACACAGTGTAGAACTTTGCTGCATGTGATGGAGCGTTGTCTTGACTAAAAATCAAAGTCTTCTTAAAAGATGCAGACTTTTTCCTGAACCACTGCTTGAAGAAAGTGTCTTCTAAAAATTGGCCGTAGGTCTGAGAGTTGATTTTGAGTCCATTTTCAACCCAAAAAGGTCCAACTAGCTCATCTTTAATAATACCTGCCCATACCAGAACCCCACCTCCACCTTGCTGGGTCTGAGTCGATGTGGAGCTCTGTGTCTGTTACTGATCAGTCACAAAACCTTTGAAAAATCTGTCTTCATATTTCTTGGCCCATTCTTGACGTTTCAACTTATGTGTCTTGTTCAGAGGTGGTCGGGTTTCAGCCTTTCTTACCTTGGCCATGTCTCTGAGAACTGAACACCTCGTACTTCTTGACACTCCAGGTAGGTTGCAGTTGTGGAATATGGCAGCACTGGAGGATAATGGGTTCCTGGTAGCTTCACGTTTGATTCTTCACAAATCTTTGGCGGTTAATTTGTGTCTTTTCTTTTCAACACATTTCTTGCGACCCTGTTGACTATTTCATACGAAACGTTTGATGGTTCTGTGATCACGCCTCAATATCTTAGATATTTCAAGAGTGCTGCATCCCCGTGAAAGACTTTTTACAACTTTTGACTTTCTACTCAAGTTAAATCTCTTTTTTGGCCCATTTTTCCTGAGGAGAAGAATCTGCCTAATAATTATGCACATCTTGATATAGAGTGTTGATCTCCTTAGGGCACACCCTCCCTCATTACACATCACCTGATATGCATTATATCCAATAAGGATTCCAGTTTATACAGCTTGGAGTTGGAAATTATGGATAAAATGATCATATGGTCAAAATAATCACTTGCCCAATAATTGTGCACACAGTGTATGAAGTGTCTAGTTCCGAAGACAAAATATAAAACACAGGTCCTGAGGTGTGGCAGACATGATCTTTATTTTCAGGGAGCTGCAGGTGAAGCTGGTCTAGGTTCTTCTTTGTCACATTCACAGGTTTAACACAGGTCTAATCTTCATGTAACGGCTCCACAGTGGTTCACAGGACGTCCTGCTCTTCCTCACAGCCCACACAGAGACAGGGACAAAAATTAATGTTTAGCCAATAAAACATGCAAATACATGTTTCTGCAGTAAGTAAGCAGACTGTGAGACTGTGCATGTGTGAGTAAATACATGTATGCTTCTTAATTTAAAACACTAACAGTCATCTAAGTGACACTAAAAGAATTAAAAGTGAATCTGAGAGTTGTCTAAAGCTTCATCTGTGTCTATTTTATAAACCAGTTTATGTGTATAGGTAAACAAAAGTTTTTTCTAAATGCTGCACGTTTGCTGTAGGCTTCTGGCTTTATCACTATATGATCTAAAAGATTATGTAAAGCATTATAAATCTACTATTTAAATATCTTTGCGTGTTATCTGCTTAAATATTACTATTTTATTATATTAATACTATTAACTATTAACACAGTTTTATTTATAACAGAACTGGAAAGGATTAGCTATCAGACCAAGATAAAATGGTGCTCATGATTAAAACTATGATTATCATAAAAAAGCTCTAATATTGATAGTAAAGATCTGACATTAACAGCAGGAGCTGAAATAAAGTTTGTAATTAAGATTTGCAGACTTACCTCAGGCTGAGAGGAGACGCAAGTAGAGAGGCTTCTGTAGACATTGGTATGACATAACCTGTTAGCGTTAGCTTGTTCAGCTCGGGCTCTGAGATTTGAAAAGACCGCCCTGGAGCAGTTCAGATACTACCCTCTCTGCCCATTTTAGTAAAAGCCTTTGACACAGGAGTCAGAATAGCCCGGATGTAATCGCCCTGTGGTGAGACACATTTTGCAGAATGGGGAGCAATGAGCTCACGCTATCCACTATTAATACTATCAATAGTATTACTACTTGAACTACTCATATGCAAAGGGATCATTCAGTGCTTTCAGCACCTCCCTCTGGTGGTCAGTAGGGATGAAATAGAAGAGATAAACCTCTCTTCCACAACAAAAAAGAAAATACTGCAGTTTTTAACAGGGAGTAGAGTGGCACCTCTCAGAAATACCACATCAGTTTCCCATCTGTCTTTTCACAGTTAATGGGCCAGACTGTAAATGTAAAGCACTTCTGTCTTGTGTCTCCTGTTAAATAGTGTGTGACAGTACCTTTGACTTGAGGGCCCAGTACTCTTCTGTTCCATGCTCCACATGTTTGAATGCCGTTAGATAGTCATAACTTATCTGGAATGTCTGATTTAAAAAACAAATAAATAAAATAAACAAAGAGAACAAATACTAACTAAACAAGCCTTTAGTGTAGTATGAGATTTAAGTTCTCAAAAACATTTCTAAAAATGTTCCTTTAATGCTTAATGCTTTAAATGCTTAAACCTATTCAGTACCATTTGTTCCTCCAGATGCTATTTTTTAGTACCACAGAAATGTAACAATATCAACATCTCACACCAAGATAATGTCACAATAACTTTATGGTATGATAATACTGTGGTAATACAATAATATCAAAGTTACAATAATGACCTCTAAAAGGTCCATGATGCAATATTTAATGTGATATTAAACAATGTCCTTTGCTGTAAAGAAAAGTCAGGACTAAGGTTACTGGAAAAGATACATTTTTGTCTGGAATGTCTGGCATTTTTGTCCAAAACAAACATTCTAGTCCACAACTTTTGGCATCTCTATATTACAATATTATAAAAATGCTGTTGCAGAGGTCTTACAGTGGCTGCAGCTCTTCCAAAGCGGACAACGATGAGGTCATTCAAGTCCAGCTGTCTTCTGTTGAGGTACAACCCATACGAGGCAAACACCACTGTGGCCACAGAGCCCAGCCTGAGCAGTCGAGCAGCCATCGCACTGCAACACCCACACAAACACAAATGAGAAGGAGCTACAACAGTGGCCTCTGAAGCAACAGCGTTGTAGCAAAATGGGGTGGCAGCTCATTTTTAATAACTTCTGGAGCAGTAATGAGACGTAGTTAATACAAGCAATTCTCCAAGACTACAAGACTTTTGTAATAAACAGAAATGCATAATTGTTTAATAGTCAAAAAATCACAAATTGTTATTGAAAACCCAAAATCAGTGTAAGGATTAGCATTTATACTTATGTATTTATTACATTTTTCCAGAGATACAAAAAATACATAGTTTTTAACCCACATATGTAGTCTATTTTAGTTTATTCTGTTTTTATTATAGTTTATACATATACAGTATACAGTCTATTTTAAATTATCGTATGTTGTATGAGAATAGTTATTAATATAATTTTTGTTTTGGCCAGGTTGGCTTCTGTGTGTGTAATAAAGCTGCTCTACTCAGGTGCAGATTAACGCACATGCATGCCTAGGCTGCAGCCTAGGGGTTCCTGCATGTGCAGGGGCCCCTGATATTTTTCTTTTTATTTACCGCAACAAAAACAGAACTTCACTGCAGTACACTACATTGGCATGTGTAATATGTTACTCTTCCGTAATGTTATTATACTAATCTGCAAAAAATATATTTTTGTACTGGTGCTTCTAGGACAGCTATGTATAAACATGTGGGTCCTCGGGTTACTATGGTTACGGACGGAGCAGACAGATTCAAACTTTAGTGTAGCTTGAAAAATGAGTTAGAAACGACAGAAGTAAAAAAGTCGAGCCTCAAGGTCCGTTTGCGCTGTGATGGCAAAACATTACGTTATGGACAGAGAGGGAACATTTATTTGATCAGAAAAATACAGCTTCTAAGCTCAGTGTCAAAGCCATAGATTGTAAATAAATAAATACAGGGGTGCCACAGGGCTCAGTGCTTGGACCGCTACTCTTTTCCATATACATGACATCCCTTGGCTCTGTCATCCAGAAGCATGGCTTTTTCAATCACTGCAGATGACACTCAACTCCATTTGTCATTTCAACCTGACGATCCGACGGTCTCTGCTCGTGTCTTGGCATGATTGAGTGACATCTCACTTTGGATGAAGGACCATCACCTGCAGCTGAACCTTGCAAAAACAGAACTGCTTGGGTTGGCCGGAATCACAAAGACCCACCACAACCTCTCCATTCAACTAGGCTCATCAATCATTACACTGTCCAGCACTGCCAGAAATCTGGGAGTGATAATTGATGATCAACTAAACTTCAACTAAAGTCATGTCGCCAGCACCACCCGGTCCTGTAGATTCATCCTCTACAACATTAGGAAAATTAGACCTTTCCTATCAGAGCACTTTACACAAATTCTAGTCCAGGCTCTTGTCTTGTCCAAACTGGATTATTGCAATGCTCTACTGGCTGGACTCCCTGCTGCACAACCAAACTTTTGCAGCTGATCCAGAATGCAGCGGCAAGAGTGGTCTTTAATGAACCAAAGAGAGCGCACGTAACTTCTCTCTTAATTAGGTTACACTGGCTCCCGGTTGACGCCCGCATCAAGTTCAAAGCTATGCTCTTGGCCTACAAGACCCCTACTGGCTCCGCACCCTCATATCTTCACTCACTAATACAGACCTACGTTCCTACCAGATCCCTGCGCTCTGCAAATGAACAATGTCTGGTGGTACCGTCCCAAAAAGGAAAAAAATCACTCTCACATACCTTCTTTCGATCTGTTCCACATTGGTAGAATGATCTACCTGCTGCAACAAGATCAGCAGATTCTGTAGCCATCTTTAAAAAACATCTAAAAAAACACTTCTACTTCCTTTCTATTGATTCCTTCTCTTAAAAAAATAAAATAAATAAATTATTTCCTATCCTTAGCTTTGTATGCTGCACTGGGTTCTAACACACTAGTTTCCAGTGCACTTATGCTTTTTGTTACCTTGTGTTGTTAAAATTGCTTCCATTGTTTTACTCACTTGTAAGTTGCTTTGGATAAAAGCTTCTGCTAAATGACTAAATGTAAATGTAAAATGGATGTAACCAATATTGTTGTTATGACAGGACAATAAAATGACCATTACATCCAGGTTTTTTGGATATTACTGCATAGTAAAACAAGACCGAAGCCATCTTTTGTACCAGGCTGTAAACATGAGTTTTACACTTGTAAAGTCACCATTGGGTTTCTCCTTATATTTCCGCTTTTGGAGCCTGCCCTCTGGTGGACAGAGGTATATCGCTGTAAATCCTTACTTGAGGACCGTTTGACAGGTTCCATGAGAGACGCTCATGAGTTCAAAACCCCGGCCGACTCAAAACATTCTCGGCTGATTCCAGTCTTTCTGTGAGGAGTCTGCATGTCCTCCATGTGTTACTGTGGGTTCCTAATGGGACTAAGCTGTAGAAAATAAATACAATTTTCCTTGAGCTATTGTCTTCAGAGTAAAGACAATAGGAAGAGATGAATTATGATTGCATTTTTTGTATTTAAAATATTCTCACATATTTATGAAGGAGCATTAAAGGCATAATATGCATGATTTCAGGCTAATGTAAATAAACAGACCTGGTCCTGAGCCTTATCCTTTCTGTCAAATTCAGTTTTATTGTGACTTTTAATGAATGCCTCTTGATTTTGTAGCATTTTCCTTTCTTCTTTGAGCTGTATCCCTCAGAAACAACCTCATGTAAATAAAGGAACAAATACAAAACAGAGGACAGTGGATACCTTAATGGCTTCTGAGTTGGACACACCTAAATTTGCATATGGCCCTCACTGGCCACTCTAATTTAAAAATTCTTTAGGAGCCACTGCCTTACTGACCCATAAGAAACATGAAAAATAAGCAGGTGATTGATTGGACAAATATGACGTTTCTATCCAATCAGCTGCTTGTCAAATGATGTCATTCATTTTCATCAACATTACTGCTATTCCTAGACAGCATAACGGTAAAATCAATGTCCGAATGAAAGAATGAAAAATAGAAAGTTAAAAATGCAGCGTAATAAAAATATACAGAAAAAAATCCCTACATTTACTGCGGTTATTGCATTTGTTGTACAGTGGCATTAAAAAGTATCTGAAGCCTTTGGAATTTCTCACATTTCTGCATAAAATCACCATCAAATGTGATCTGATCTAAATGAACTTCAGAATGGTTTCAGAAGAACAAAATACACGTTCTGGAGTGGCCAAGTCAAAGTCCTGACTTGAACCCCATTGAGATGCTGTGGCATGACCTCAAGACAGCGATTCATGCCAGACATCCCAGGAATCTGACTGAACTGCAGCAGTTTTGTAAAGAGGAATGGTCCAAGATTGATCCTGATCGATGTGCCAGGCTGATCTGCAACTACAGGAAACGTCTGGTTGAAGTTATTGCTGCCAAAGGGGGGGCAACCAGATATTAAATGTGATGGTTCAGTTACCTAATCCTCCCCCTTCTGTCATTGTTTGCATGTTATCCTCATTAAAATTATGAAAACCTATAAATGTTTGGGGAAATTCCAAAGGCTTCAGATACTTTTTCATGCCACTGTATATATGTCTATTCTGCATTTACAGTAAAAGGCTGCGACATTGACATGTTTTCCATGTTATGTTCAACATGCTTTAGGAGGTACAACTTTGCAAATATATATATCAAATGAGTTTTTAAAATAACTGAGAATGTATACATTCAACTTGGGTTAGACTTGTGGCGTTTGTTTTTGTGTCTGACTTGAATCTTCACAAAGTCAAAGACAAGATCCACTGCAATCCCACGACTGCGGGACAAATAAAGGCTTAGCTTATCTTAAAATATCTGAATCAAGACTCAGTGTGGTGACAGTTTAATAAACTAATACGCATAAACACACCTAAGTCTCCTGCTTTGTGCAACACTGAGCTCAGCTGGTCTGAAACCGAAGACCTCTAGACTTGAGTCTAAATATTGTTTCTCGACTCCTACAAATCACGGCTTTTGGATTCAAATAACTGGAATTCCATTATACCAACAACAAAAGACTGTAGCACGCACAAAAAGGGACGATTAGTTAAGTGAATAAGAACCTAAAATGTTAACGTGTCTATATGTTTGACTTTGACTCGCTTTGGCCCTGTCCTCCTGTGAACTCAGGGAGTAGTGCAGCAGTCACTAACCGAACGACACGGGGCTCAGAGTGGTTCTGGTCCAGGGAACAATGCAGCGGGATCAGCGCTGATGCGGACAATGGCAACAGCGCAGCTCATGCCGGTCACAGCGCTCCGAACTCACCGTGAGGACATGTGGCACGACCGACATACATTTCTCTCACTAACAAGGAGCGTTGCCAGGTTTGTCAGTAAAAAAATCCGCCCATGACCAACTTGAAACCCACCTAAATCCTTGTGGTATTTAAAGCGGGTCAGCGTGTAGCTAGGTACGCTATTCAAATTTGACCCCTCAATATTTCCCCAGAACATACTAATATGCGGCTTCTAATATATGAATTCACGTCCCCAGTGAAAAGTCAGCTTGTGCAGGTAGGAAGGCGTTGGCGCTCCCTGGAGGCTGGAGAAGTTACGCACATTTGAGACTGCCACACCTGTGAAGTTAAACTGAGAGGGGGGAAAGTAAAAAGGGTTTTATACACACTGGATCAGAGCGACCAAACACGCTGGGACTGCTGAACGAGATGCGCATGGGAGATAAGCAGCAGCTAGGCTACATTTACGCGCATAGATCACCCGTTGCTTTGGCGAGTCCTTCATATCCTATGGCGCTCTTACATACTTTCCAAATTAAATGTATCTATTGTAAACGAATGAGGCAATTATTAGGCTTTTGTCCACAACAAGGTTTGCAATGCATCATTTTAATTAGAGTTTTGAACATGCCTTGAATTAAAT
This sequence comes from Perccottus glenii, assembly GCA_024416835.2. Classification (NCBI taxonomy): domain Eukaryota; kingdom Metazoa; phylum Chordata; class Actinopteri; order Gobiiformes; family Odontobutidae; genus Perccottus; species Perccottus glenii. The sequence continues at coordinate 2,087,973 of CM044565.2, read as the reverse complement.
AATATACATTTAATAATGTATAATGTATACATTAAATAAAGTTTTAATAATAAAGTTTTGTTGAAAATATTAATATTTCGCAAACCCTAACGGGACAAAGCGGTAGAAAATGAATGAATGAATATTAATATATATTTTTTTATTTTAACAATCAAACACGCGCTTAAAGATATGCATTTGTCATGCAACATTTAGCCTATTTAAACATAATAAATGGCTATAGGCATTAGGCTACAGGCCTATTGTATGTCATGTTTGAAGGGGAGAATTGGGGTTTAAATACTGTCACAGTTTTATTCAGATAAGTTGTGAACTAGCCTATATACCCCTGGCCAAGCACAACCCGCGGAAACATTTAAAAAGCCGCCCAATTCCGCGGGAAAACCGCGGACCTGGCAACCCTCACTACATAATATTCTCCGGCTTTTTGCGCGCAGTGTATGCTGGGAGAATGTTTGTGTTCACTCTGACGTCTCGCGAGATCAGGCCAAACTGTTCTGTTGGAAAGGGAAGTGTATGTAATAATTTGAGTGATACTTGGGAATAGTAAAAGCACTTCAATATTTAAAATAGTGGCTTGACATTTATGAAATGCAATTGATTTGTGAAAGAAATTGGAGTAAGCTGCTTTGGTGGAAATTATATTGATCTGATTTGGTAAATTATAGTATTTATTCCTTGCAGACAGACAGCCAGACAGCCTTCTAAATAAAATTGATCTATTATAGCCTATGTTAGACATTCTGAAATAGGATAGTCTGCCTTAACCCTTTAAAAGATTTAACATATGCATTAATGATTACTGTAGTTGTTTTAAAACTGTTAATACAGTATAGTTTCAGTTCTTTTTGTCAATCACCCCCAAAAAAGAGAAAACCCCAAAAATAATCGACTTAAAATTTTGAAAATGGTAAAAAGGTGCCATTTTATAAAATTTTCTATTTTGATAAATGATATTGCAGCCCTTTAATTGCATAATCTACATGTATACGACAAATGCAATAACCTCAAACAATAACAGCCCATTTTTATTTAAGACATTACTTTAATGATGTCATTCTAAAACTAAGGAACAGGAGTTTTTAGGCACAGACTGGGTCACTCATCGTCCTTGCTGGATTTCTGTGCTGCAAATGGTCGCCTGTTCCTCTGGACCTGGACCTGAAACGACATCATGAAATCACAATCATCCAGTCCCAGTTTGTGTTGGTCCCATGCCCGGGAAAAATTATGTTTCCCGGGCACGAAGGTTGTGTCAGAAAGGGCATCAAGCCTAAAAACATTGCCAAGCTACTCATGTCAACGACTTCACTGTGGCAACCTCCGGATGGGAATAAGCCAAACAGTACTTAATTCCCTTAACCCCCCTTTAAGTTACTGTGACAGACATCCACTTTTAATGTTTGAGGCATCTGTGACGAACCAGAAGAAACGCATGATGCAGGAATCATTCATTAGACAACAATGTGTTCTTGTGGAAGTCACACTGAGATGACCAGTGTCTATCCTCCTTAAAAAGTTTAAAGGCAAGGCAATTTTATTTAAATAGCACAATTCCTATGCTGGGTAACTAAAAGTGCTTTACTTTAAGTTTTGACTTTCTTAAGAGAATATCTACATGTACACCATTATTGGCAACTATTAGTGAGCAGAATTATTATGCAACTAAAGAGATTTTCCCATCTCACTTGTTTATTTTTACCTGTTAAAGTGAGAATAATAAACAAATTCAAAATTTACAAATAAACCTTTCTGAAAAAAAAACAAAAAAAACCTCAGTGACCAATATAGCCACTCTTCTTTTAGATAACAGTCACAAGCCTTCCATTCACGGAGTCAGTCAATTTCTTGATCTGGTTAGAATCAACTTTTTGTGCAGCTGCAACCACAGCCTCCCAGACACTGTTCAGAGAGTTGTACTGTTTACCTTCATTGTAAATGTCCTGCTTAAGAAGGGCCCAAAGGTTCTCAATAGGGTTTAAGTCAGGTGAAGAAAGGTTTTTGATCTTTAAGGCCTTTACTGGCCAGCCATGCAGTGGAGAACGTTGCTGCATGTGATGGAGCGTTGTCTTGCATAAAAATCAAAGTCTTGAAAGATGCAGACTTTTTCCTAAACCACTGCTTGAAGAAAGTGTCTTCTAAAAATTGGCAGTAGGTCTGAGAGTTGATTCTGAGTCCATTTTCAACCCGAAAAGGTCCAACTAGCTCATCTGTAGCAATACCTGTCCATACCAGTACCTCACCTCCACCTTGCTGGCGTCTGAGCTGAAGTGGAGCTTTGTGTCTGTTACTGATCCAACCACAGGCCCATCCATCTGGTCTGTCAAGAGTCACTCTCGTCTCATCAGTCACAAAACCTTTGAAAAATCTGTCTTCAGATATTTCTTGGCCCATTCTTGACGTTTCAACTTACACACGTGGACAAAATTGTTGGTACCCTTCGGTCAATATAAGAAAAACTCACAATGGTCACAGAAAAAACTTTATTCTGACAAAAGTAATAATAAATAAAAATTCTATGAATGTTAACCAATGAAAGTCAGACATTGCTTTTCAACCATGCTTCAACGGAATTATTTTAAAAAATAAACTCATGGAACAGGCCTAGACAAAATTGATGGTACCCCTAGAAAAGACTGTAAATAATGTGACCAAATGGACATGTTAATTCAAGGTGTGTGCACTAATTAGCATCACAGGTGTGTGCAATCTTGTAATCAGTCAGTGGGCCTATTTATAGGGCTTCAGGTAGTCACTATGTTGTCTGGTGACATGGTGTGTACCACACTCAACATGGACCAGAGGCAGTGAAGGAAAGAGTTGTCGCAGGAGAATAGAAAGAAAATTATAGACAAGCATGATAAAGGTAAAGGCTATACCACCATCTCCAAGCAGCTAGATGTTCCTGTGACTACAGTTGCACATATTATTCAGAAATTTAAGATCCATGGGACTGTAGCCAACCTCCCTGGACGTGGCCGCAGGAGGAAAATTGATGACAAATCAAAGAGATGGATAATCCGAATGGTAACAAACAAAAGAGCCCAGAAAGACTTCTAAAGAAATCCAAAGTGAACTCCATGCTCAAGGAACATCAGTGTCAGATCGCACCATCCGTCGTTGTTTGAGCCAAAGTGGGAGACGACCAAGGAGGACACCATTGTTGAAAACAAATCATAAAAAAGCTAGACTGGAATTTGCCAAACTACATGTTGACAAGCCACAAAGCTTCTGGGAGAATGTCCTATGGACAGATGACACAAAAATGGAACTTTTTGCCAAGGAACATCAGCTCTATGTTCACAGATGGAAAAATGAAGCATATCAAGAAAAGAACACTGTCCCTACTGTCAAACATGGAGGAGGCTCTGTTATGTTCTGGGGCTGCTTTGCTGCATCTGGCACAGGGTGTCTTGAATCTGTGCAGGGTACAATGAAATCTGAAGACTATCAAGGGATTCTAGAGAGAAATGTGCTGGCCAGTGTCAGACAGCTTGGTCTCAGTCGCAGGTCATGGGTCTTGCAACAGGACAATGACCCAAAACACACAGCTAAAAACACCCAAGAATGGTTAGAGGAAAACATTGGACTATTCTAAAGTGGCCTTCTACGAGTCCTGACCTCAATCCTATTGAGCATCTTTGGAAGGAGCTGAAACATGCCGTCTGGAAAAGACACCCTTCAAACCGGAAACAACTGGAGCAGTTTGCTCATGAGGAGTGGGCCAAAATACCTGGCTCAGTGGTAGAGCGGTCGTCCTTCAACCGGAAGGTAGTGGGTTCGATTCCCGCTCTCCCCACAATTCAAACTGTCGTTGTGCCCTTGGGCAAGACACTTAACCCACCTTGCCTCGTAAGAAGAATGTTGAGTGAATGTATGTGGTGATGGTCGGAGAGGCCGTAGGCGCAAAATGGCTGCCACGTCTCTGTCAGTCTGCCCCAGGGCATCTGTGGCTACAGTTGTAGCTTACCAGTGTGACTGTGTATGAATGAATAATGGACGGACTGTAAGCGCTTTGAGTCCCTTGGTCCCTCGGGAGAAAAGCGCAATATAAATCCAATCCATTATTATTATTATTACCTGCTGAGAGGTGCAGAAGTCTCATTGACAGTTACAGGAATCATCTGATTGCAGTGATAGCCTCAAAAGGTTGTGCAACAAAATATTAAGTTAGGGGTACCAACAATTTTGTCTAGGCCTGTTCCATGAGTTTATTTTTTGAAATAATTCCTATAAAGCATGGTTGAAAAGCAATGTATGACTTTCATTGGTTAACATTCATAGAATTTTGATTTATTATTACTTTTGTAGGAATAAAGTTTTTTCTGTGACCATTGTGAGTTTTTCTTTCATTGACCAAAGGGTACCAACAATTTTGTCCACGTGTGTATGTGTTTTATTCAGAGGTGGTCGGGTTTCAGCCTTTCTTACCTTGGCCATGTCTCTGAGAACTGAACACCTCGTACTTCTTGACACTCCAGGTACAGTGCCTTGCGAAAGTATTTGGCTCCCTTGAACTTTGCGACCTTGTGCTACATTTCAGGCTTCAAACATAAAGATATGAAACTGTAATTTTTTGTAAAGAATCAACAAGTGGGACACAATCATGAAGTGTAATGAAATTTATTGGATATTTCAAACTTTTTTAACAAATTAAAAACTGAAAAATTATTCAGCCCCCTTAACTTAATACTTTGTAGCGCCACCTTTTGCTGCGATTACAGCTGTAAGTCGCTTGGGGTATGTCTATCAGTTTTGCACATCGAGAGACTGAAATTTTTGCCCATTCCTCCTTGCAAAACAGATCGAGCTCAGTGAGGTTGGATGGAGAGCATTTGTGAACAGCAGTTTTCAGTTCTTTCCACAGATTCTCGATTGGATTCAGGTCTGGACTTTGACTTGGCCATTCTAACACTTGGATATGTTTATTTGTGAACCATTCCATTGTAGATTTTGCTTTATGTTTTGGATCATTGTCTTGTTGGAAGACAAATCTCTGTCTTTCTCTCAGGTCTTTTGCAGACTCCATCAGGTTTTCTTCCAGAATGGTCCTGTATTTGGCTTCATCCATCTTCCCATCAATTTTAACCATCTTCCCTGTCCCTGCTGAAGAAAAGCAGGCCCAAACCATGATGCTTGCACTGTGCTCCTTGGGATGTTTAAAGCTTGGGAAATCTTTTTGTATCCAAATCCGGCTTTAAACTTCTCCACAACAGTATCTCGGACCTGCCTGGTGTGTTCCTTGTTCTTCATGATGCTCTCCGCGCTTTAAACGGACCTCTGAGACTATCACAGTGCACGTGCATTTATACAGAGACTTGATTACACACAGGTGGACTCCATTTATCATCATTAGTCATTTAGGTCAACATTGGATCATTCAGAGATCCTCACTGAACTTCTGGAGAGAGTTTGCTGCACTGAAAGTAAAGGGGCTGAATAATTTTTCAGTTTTTTTATTTGTTAACAAAGTTTGAAATATTTAATAAATTTCGTTTCACTTCATGATTGTGTCCCACTTGTTGATTCTTCACACAAAATTACAGTCAGCCTAAAATGAGGCCATAGGTCGCAAAGTAGCTCAGTGGGTAGAGTGGTCGTCTTTCAACCGGAAGATAGGCGGTTTGATTCCCACTCTCCCCACAGTTCATACTGTCGTTGTGTCCTTGGGCAAGACACTTAACCCACCTTGCCTCCAGTGACTGTAACACTGGTAATTACATTAGAACAATGTAAGTCGCTTTGGATAAAAGCGTCAGCTAAATGAATAAATGTAAATATGACAGCACTGGAGGATAATGGGTTCCTGGTAGCTTCACGTTTGATTCTTCGCAAATCTTTGGCGGTTAATTTGCGTCTTTTCTTCTTGACATGTTTCTTTCTTTCTGTTGACTATTTGCTACAAAACGTTTGATGGTTCTGTGATCATGCTCCAATATCTTAGAGTGCTGCATCCCTGTGAACGACTTTTTACAAGTTTTGACTTTTCAGAGTCAGTTAAATCTTTTTTTTGTCCCATTTTTCCTGAGAAGAATCTGTCAAATAATTATGCACACCTTAATATAGGGTGTTGATCTCCTTAGGCCACACCCACCCTCGTTACACAAATACACATCACCTGATATGCATTAAATTCAATAAGGATTCAAGTTTATACAGCTTAGAGTTGGAAATTATGAATAAAATTATGATATGGTCAAAATAATCACTTGCCTAATAATTGTGCACAGAGTGTATATTCTGTTGCTAAACAATTAAGTGACTTGTAAACCAGCAGTGCCTATTTAAAGTCTATTCTCCGAGTAGCAGGAAGCCAGCCACTGGGGCAATGTGTTTGTACTTCCTGGTTTTGGTTAGAACCCGAGCAGCCGCGTTCTGAGAATGTCTTAACCCCCGTTTTGAGAGTCTGGTTGAGACATCATCCCTTTGACTCTGGAAATGTGATAAAATGCTGATGATGTAATTTACTTAATGTGATTTAGGAAATTCAAGTCCGAGTCCATTATGACCCCTAGATTTCTAACTGGAATTTTAGATTTTAGAGAAAGAGACTTGACTGCTGACTCTTATTCTTTGTTTCTGTGGCCCAAAGATGATCAGTTCACTCTTGTTTCTGTTCAGTTGGAGAAAATTATTTTGCATCCACATGTCAATCTGTTTGAAGCAGTGACACAGTGAATGGATTGGTCCATTTTCACCTGCTGTGAGTGAAATGTAAATCTGAGTGTCATCTGCATAATTATGGTAGGATATGCCACAGCTGCGTATTAATTGGCCTAAAGGAAGCAGGTAAAGATTGAATAGTAGGGGTCCCAAGATAGACCCCTGTGGAACCCCACATGTCAGGGCCATTTGGTCTGATACACAGTTACCAACCGAAACAAAGTACTTCCTGTCTTCAAGATAGGACTGAAACCATTTAAGATGTCCATTCCTCTAACCTTTGTGACAGGATTTCATGGTCCACTGTATCGAACGCAGCACTCAAGTCCAGACAGAGACTTTGCCCGTGTCAGTGTTCAGAAGGATGTCATTTGTGACTTTGATAAGTGCAGTCTCAAGTCTGTGATGAGCCTGAATCCTGACTGAAAAGGATCAAAGCAGTTGTTAAGTAATAGAAAGTCATTAAGTTGCTGATTAAAAAAAACAACTTTTTCGATGACTTTTCCTAAAAAGGGGCAGGTTTGATATGGGCCGATAGTTGTTGAGCACTGTAGCATCAAGACTGCTCTTCATTGGCCCTTGGAAATGTTCCAGACTGTAAGGAATTATTGACTATATCAGTGAGTTGTGGTAACAAACTGCTTAGTACTGATTTTAGAAATCTAGCGGGTAAAACATTGAGGCAGCAGGTGGATGAACTCAGGCTGGAGACTTTTTTTTAAATTTTATTATTATTTTTTTTTAAAGGAGTCATTGTTGAATGTTTCATTTCAGATTATGGCAGATATCTCCTGCTTTGTAGGTTATAATGTGTACTGCTACAAATGGATCAGACAAGGACTATGTACCTACAATGCAATTCACAACAAATACAGACCAATCCCACTGTCATGATTTAAAAAGTAGTGCATTTACCTCTGAACTGACACTTTTTAAATCGCCAACAGAGCCCTACAATCCAGAATCATGCAGATATGGTTTATATTGCCCTATTATTAATTCCAAATTAATATTTTTTTTTAATAAAGCTGGATATTTTATTTTTTAGGCAAGTAGCAAGTTTTTAATTGCAGATTCAAGCACACACTATTATTTGTAGTCTTTGGGCATGTCTAAAATTGCAGCTACTTGGTTACTAAGGGGCATTGACATTGTACTTTTGTTAAGAAATTCTGTTTTATTTGATCTCTTAAATAGAATACTGGATGTAAAGTTAATTCTAGTAACTTACTGGGTGGCATTCTCTCTATTACAGTGGTATTATTGAGACCAGGCTGGAGCCAGCCGTACAACAGCAAGTACTGAGGCTTTACCTTGGCCCCCTCAATGACGTGGGGTTCTTTCTGCAGGGCATTGTTCAGTCCTTCCTCAGAGCTAAAGCCGATCCAGCAGAAGCCTCGGTGAAAGCCCGTCTCTTTATCCTGCCACAACGCACAGAGATGTAGTTCATTCAAATGAAAAAAATATATATACATAAAATATCACCTGTATATAAAACAATAGTGGTGAGCACAGAGAGCAACGGAAGAAACAAAAATGACAGTAAATGTGATTGTAAACTTACAAATGGCAGCAGGCATTTCTTAACTTGTCCAAACTGGCCGAAGTACTCCTTCATTTCCTCTGAAACAAAAAGGCAAGTGCTTTATTTCCCTCCAGTTGTAGATTTCCACATGAGATAAAAACATGAGATACGCTAAAGTGTTTTATGTTTAAACAAAATTTAACACTGTTGAGGCTCTGATTGGCCAAATGTGTGTGGTAATGCACTTTAAGTTACTGTATTTTATAAAGGTTTCTTATTTATTTCAACACAGCTCTGGTGTATGCATGTGTGACTGTAGAGGGGTTGGAGGTGTGAGCGCCTTGTGTTTGGAAGCTCTGTGTGTGTGTGACAGACCTGTAATTAATTAGCCAATTTCTTTTAATCGATTCACAGCCCTAGTGAAGAGTAAACATGTCTTTAGAACATGTACACTGTAAATACTAATATTACATACAAAAGGGAATAAATGACTGATAGGGTGTCCATTTAGTATGGTTTAATTTAGGCATCTTTTGTTTTTATTTAAGCAAAACGTATAACTCAATCGTTTTATTTTTAGCTCCAGCAAGATGATATACCCAGGATTTTATCCACGTGTTATGCTTGCATTTGAATTAATTGATTGTAAATTAATTGTATTAATGTGATGTTTTAATGTAATATGTGTCATATGTTTTAATTTAGTCATAAACTTAGACTACGTCATTCAACCTGACCTGACTTATGAATAAAAAAAGATCATTTCCTACATAGCCTACAGTGTGATATTACGGAATAACGCCAAATACACGCCTTTAACGCCGTTTTTCACCTGTCGTCCATCAAAGATCAATCAAATTGACCTGATTTCATTCCTATTAGCTATAGCCTATAAAATAGGTCCTTTTCTTACCTGTTCAAACACGTTCAACCATTTTGGTAGACGTTTTGGTTGACGTTTAGGCACTAAAAACTACAATTTAATAAGATACAGGTTGAATGGATCTGATTCGGGAGTCTGGCTGGATCATCAATAGAAAGATGAAGGGCGTGCTAAAACATGGCTTCAACTCATGACTATTACATGTACAGAGTGCTGAAGCACTGTCTCAAAGAGCGTTTTTCTCGCGCTGTAAATGACTTACTGCCAGCTACAGTCCATGGAACTTTGGAAACGAACAGTTCGAACACCTTCTTTGCAGGGGCCGCCATCTTTAATTCCCCTTTTCGTCTTCTTCTGTTGAGTTTTATAGCAGCTCCCTTCCCCAAAAATGTTTTACTGCCACCTACCGGATTTAATGGTCTCATTTTTATTAATAATAATTGGTCACACATCACCAAATGAAAGCTATTTAATAAAGCTTTGCAGACATTGTCAGAAGGAAGGTCGGAGGGCTTGTGAAGTGCTGGGTCTGGGGGTCCTTCTCCAGGAACCTCTTAATGTGTTTACATTTAGCAGACGCTTTTATCTAACCGTGTTACATTTACAGTTGACGCTTTCATTTTAAAGTGACTTACATTAAGGTTCCATTCATTCATTGTGTCTTGCCCGAGGACACAATGACATTATGAACTGTGGGGAGAGCGGGAATCAAACCACCTACCTTCCGGTTGAAGGACAACCGCTCTACCACTGAGCTACTGCCGCCCTTATGTAACAACTCTTATTTAACAACTCAGGTTTAATTCTTGCAAGAATGATGTAAAGCACACATATGTATCAATAGTACAGGATAAACTTTTCTTGGCAAAGTAAACAATACATGAGATTTTAAACAAGTTTAAACAAGTTTTCATGTGCAGGATTTCGTCCGTGTCAAGTCATGTCTATGTCTAGTTATGTCTATGTTCATGTTTGGATTAGCATGAACAGCAGGACTGACATGACATAACAGGACTAGGAGCAAACAGCAATTATTAACTATGGAAAATTATAAATTTCCATAACATCTATTAATGACTAAAACTGATTGGATTATTGCAGCTCTTTTATGACTCAAGAAGAAAGCTCTCATACTGTATGTCTGTATGATTTAAGGCAGTGATCAACATTTAAGGCATAAGTGGAGAACAGAGAGAATGTGAGCAGTCACCTGTGTTAGCAAAGACATTCAACTTTAAACAGAGGCATATGTCCCGAGTCGGAACCATAAGCCATAAGTTATTTTTTCATTAAACAGTCAGACCCGTCTTAAATTAAGTGTTTACCTGTTTTAGGCCAATCTTCGACCATTCCCATGCAATCGCTGGCATTTGTCAATCTAAACTTGGGCGTACGTAATTTGAAATCCTACGTCAAGTCAGAGGCTGGTGTAAATGTACACAAATTTAATGTCAGCACCAAGCTGCAGCATAACCATTATTTAAACTAACAACGCATTACCATATTGAAAATATTAAAAGTTACACTCCTCCGTAACAATAGTTTACACCATCCAGTCATCCATTTTCTTCTGCTTATCTGGAGCTGGGTCGCAGGGGCAGAAGTCTAAGCAGAGACACCCAGACTTCCCTCACTCCAGACACCTTCTCCAGCTCTTCCGAGGCATTCCCAGGCCAGCCGAGGAACATAGACATCCTAAGTTTTACCCGGGGTCTCCTTCCGGTGGGACATGCCCGGAACACCTCCCCAGGGTGGCGCCCAGGAGGCATTCGGAACAGATGCCCGAGACACCTCAGCTCTTCTCGGTGTGGAGGCCGAGCTCCTCAGCCTATCTCAAAGGGAGCGCCCAGCCAGCGAGAGAGGGAGCGAGAAAACTTATGTCAGCCACCTGTATTTACATTTACATTTATTCATTTGGCTGATTGAACCACCAACCTTCCGGTTATAGGGATAACCACTCTACCACTGAGTCAGATCCACTCCGTTTCTCCCAGGGATTTGCTCCACTTCTCTCCTCCCTCCTTCACCTCATCACTGCCACCTGTTCCAAGTACCTGCAGCCTATTGCCATCTTCTCTGCCAGAGAGCATGCCTTGTGTGAACAGCCTCAGTTCCAGGTCGGTTCCAGCCCTTGTTCAAGCTCTCCAGCTCGGTACCAATTTCAGCTCGGCTCCAACCCAGTCCCCGGCTCTTCTCCAGCCCTCGGCCCAGCACTATGGCTCGGTTCCGGTCCCGGTTCAGTTCCAGCCCTCGGTCCAGCTCTCCGGCTTGGTCCCAGTTCCCGGCTCGACCCCAGTCCTCAGCTCAGCTTTCCAGCGTCCTCTCCGTATCTCTGTCTGGTTGCTTTAATAAAGAAACAGTTACCTTCACTGTCCTTTGAGCGTTTGAGTCCTCAGTCCTTCCTCACAGAGCCACTGTGTCCGGCATATTCTGTCAATCATGACCCACAGCTCATGACCATAGGTGAGAGTAGAAACATAGATCAACCGATAAATTGAGAGCTTTGCCTTGCAATAGACCGGTATATCAACTGCATCACTGCACATCCTTTTTGTCAATCTCCCATCTCTATCCTTACGTATTCTTTTGGATTTTAATTTCATATTTTGAGGCCTAATCAACACAGGTTCGGAAGTTACGTTGTCAACGTCAGGCAGGCAGGTCACCGCCTTGAACTCCAGCTCAAAATGCTTAGGCCAAGCATCGCCAAGCAGCTTGCCGATGTCACAAAAGACAGAGGGTTTATGTGTGTCACAGTCCAATATGTAGCATCATGTTTGATAAAGCTCCAGCCACAAACAAGAGCCATGTTTTCAGAGATAGAAAAACTGATCGAGTTATGTCTGTGACTGACTACCCATCTCCGTGGCCTCATCCGAACGCACTTTCTCCGCCTTGCGTTTTTTGAAGACATGGGTACGCAGCACCATGACCCAGAAAAGACTCACACACCTTTCACTGATGCATACCAACACAGACATTCTGAACTCCCTGGACATTCGTCCCCTCATGAGAGACTTTATCTCCACGACCCCAGAGCGCACCTCAACACCTGTAACCAGGGCACCCCGCCTGCATGTGGCTCAGGTAAGAGCATGGTGCTGCCGCGCTTGTAACATTAATTTTTTTGGCAACAAGTGTGGGATCAGCTTTGACTAGCCAAGCAATTGTAAGTAGTACACTATAGTATTTTTGTAAGGTGGTGGGGATGGAGATGGAGAGTATTATTTTGTTCGTGTGTTCTTTGCGTAATGGTTGTGGAGAACTGTTAAATAACGTTTAAATAGTCGGAGATTATTTCCCTGTGGTTTGTGTAAAAAGGTTGGAGATGGAGACAGAAAGCTTTATACTGTGCGTGTGTTCTTTGCGTAATGGATGTGGAGAACTGTTCAATAAACAAATTGCTTAAATAGTCAGAGATTATTTCCTTGTGGTGTGCGTAAAAAGATTTTGGAGTTAATAGAGTTGCGTGTGACATAAACGTGCAGTGACTCAAGCCAGCTGACCAAATCGATTGCTTTGTTTTAGCGTTATTGTGAAGTTTGATTAATATTATATTTTGTTGTAATATTATTTGTTGTATCTAAATAAGTTGCATGTATGTATAGGCTATCTGAAATTGTAATGAAAGTAATTATTTTGTTTTCTTTCGATTATTAAACTATTATTTCTGATTCTGATTCTGCTTCAGATTAATAGCGCATTGCGCATATCTTTGAACTGATGTCTGTGTGTTTCAGACCCTGGCTGGCTGTGCACTGAAGTGTATATGACAATAAAGTAGTAAATCTCAATGTATTTATTTTTAAATTGTATTTTAAATAGGCCTATAGGCTCATAGGTTTTTTGTCAAAAAAATAAATAAATTTCACAGCACCCCCCTGTTCAAAATTACTTCCCGCGGTCCTGAGTCCTGAGTCCTGAGTCCTGCCCCTGCCTGATCCTGAGTCCTGCCCCTGCCTGATCCTGAGTCCTGCCCCTGCCTGATCCTGAGTCCTGCCCCTGCCTGATCCTGCCCCTTCTGAGAACTCCCTGTCCAAGTATCCTGGGTGCCCCATGTCTGAGTCTGTCCGTCCCGGCACACCTGTTTCCCCCCTAGTGCCTGTCCCGGCACCACCTCCCTCCCCGAGCGCCTCGTCCGGCCGACTAGTTCCGAGGGCCGGACCCGACGCCTCTGTTATCCCCGAGCGCCCCATCCGGCCGACCAGTTCCGAGGGCCGGATTCGACGCATCTGTTATTCCCCGAGCGCCCCGTCCGGCCGACTAGTTCCGAGGGCCGGACCCGACGCCTCTGTTCTTCCCCGAGCGCCCCGTCCGGCCGAACAGTTCCGAGGGCCGGACCCGACGCCTCTGTTTCTCTTTGAGCCCATTCCCAATATGTGTCCTGTGCCAGTGTCCTATTGTCTTGGTTCCCTCCTTCCTGACCCCCTCCTCCCACCCAGGTTATGTCCATGGATTGTTTTTTTTTGGTTAAGGAATTTTAGGCCGCCCAGTGTTCGGCCTTTAAGGGGGTACTGTCAGGATTCATGTTAAAGTAGTCTGTCTGTTTTGTTTGATGTTATGGTTCTTTTAAGTATCTTAGTGGTTTTCATTATTATTCTGATTTCTAGTTTGGGTTATGTATCTGATTGTTGTTTCAGCTTGTTTTAGAGTTTTGGTTTTATTGTGAAATGTCTTTACCCTGTCTGTGTCTGTTGATTGACTTCCTGCCTTGTGTCTTTGCCTTCTGTGTGATTGCTTGCTCCGCCCTGATGTGTTTCACCTGTTCCTTGTTGTCTGAGTGTTATAACCTGTGTGTTTTCCCCTGCTCCTTGCCAGGTCGTCGTCTCTCTTATCGTGAGTCTGTTCTGTGTTTCCCTGTGTCTGATCTATCGTAGTCTTTGTTTTCTGTGGAGGTTTTTTTGTGTTCTTAGTCTTTTGTTTTCTGATATTATAATATTCTTGGATTATCTGCTCGGACCCGCCTTGGTTGTTCCCTGGTTCTTGTATTTTGTTTGTATCTGTTGGACCAAATAAATCTTGTTTTAACTCTTTGCCTGTGCCTGGGGGTTTTGCATTGGAGTCTTCCCTTCCTGGGCCATTGGCCATAACACCTTGTGTCTAAAGGCTTTTCATCTAAACAGCTCCAAATTTGGTGAGTATCATCTAGACACGTGTGCCAAAAAAGTTATCCATTTGTTTTTTGATACATTTGTGGCTGTGGTCGTAATGAGTCTGTGAAGAGGCAGCCATTTCTTTGAGAAATAAATACCATTTCCCAATTGCCAGGATCCTTCCTTTTAGAGGAGGCCCCTCCAGAGCCACGGCTAGAGTCTTAAAAAACTCCTCAGATTCCTTTGGAACTTGTAACCTTGTACTTTTAGACAAGTAATATTTACATTTTGCCTTTTTAAACAGGGGGGTGCAGTGATTCCTGAGTCATCTCAAATCTCCAGCCAGTACTTTGTTTTTCTCGCCTTAGCCCAAGCATAATCTATTATTTTCAAAGGTTCAGACAGCTCCCAGGAAAACCACGGATTGTGGAGACCTTTAACTCTAAATTACAAGGTGGGGTAGCAGGCCCAAGCAGTAGCACAGGACCCGTTATTTGACATTACCGTGAAGTTTACGCTTTAAAGCACGAAATGCAATCCTCCGAGTGCATGTGTCCCCACGGTCTCAAGGGAGGCGAGGGCCTTTATCGCCGCTTGCGGCTTTAATTTTATGTTCATGAGAATGTTAAAGAGACCTGCAGACTAGGTACGTTTAAATCTGCGACGAAAAACACACGGCAGGCCTTTTCTTTTTTTTTAATCATAAAATGACTTTCTGATACAGAACAGGATGTTTATTTCATACATGTGAATATAGAAATAAGTTATCAATATTCATATGAAATATTACATCTTATTTTTATAATGTTTGAAATGATTACTCCAAATATTACACTTGTTTTTTCATTAAAGTTTGCTCCTAGAACACATTAATTTGCACATTAGATACAGTGTATAGATACATTGCATTAAATGGGAATATTAATTTATGTCCATTTTACCAACATATTGCATAAAGTGCAAGGGTACATCAGTTTATTCTGTTAAATCTTTCATAGCTTAGCCTAGTTAAGAATCATTTTCAAACTTTCTTCTACTTTCTATTTATAGTTTTAATCTATTATCTATGTCATTTTTTTCCCTTTTTTCAATGACATTTTCACCTATGATCTGTGTTTATTGTTTTTTTTTTGTTTGGTTGTTTTTAGGTCATCATTTACGAAAACAAGGACAAACGCATCATTTGCCAATCTGATGTTTCTGGCATTGTAGAAAACTTGGCCAAACTAAATTTTGTCAGAGCGGGCAACCTTATATCTCGACACAGAGAGTTAATGGAGGACTTAAAATCCAGTGTTTTGGATATTGTGGAGGATGAATGTAAGAAGCTTTGTAACCCCCAACATCACGTCATGTTGTGGAGGGCAAGTGCTCATGACTTTCAAACATTTTCATTCACTGAGTTGTTTGAAGATCTGAAGAGACTGTCCCCATTTATATTCAGCATAATTGAAAAAATGGCCAAAGACTCACTTCCCCACATATGCACTGCGGCCTCAGTAGCTCTAAGAGGAAGAGACCCCCGCTTGTCGGCACTGGCCTATTATGTTGACACTGTCTTGTTGTATGGTGGGGCAAAAAAGGCTGTTTTCCAGCGACTGGCCAAACTGGGCATATCTATAAATCATCAGAGTGCAGTAGGCAAACAGAAAGAGTTGGCACAGATCTCCAAGCATCCTGTGTTCTCTTTAAAAAGACATCTGGAATCTTACCTCAGCTCCCAAGTTACAAACAGAAGTTACCAGGAGAAGACATCAATGTGTAAGTAGTGTCTATGTTATTGGTCTACTAATTTTGATTGGTTCGCTTATTTCCATTAATTATTATAATTTGTAAATATTTTTTTAACCTAACTTCATTTCACTTTTTCTCATAATATCAAACAGTAAGCACTTCTCTAGCAGAGGGTACATCACAGAGAAGCACTGGTGAGCCCACCAAACAGCCTAATGAAGTGGTTGATGCCCTTGATGTGTACACATTCAGCACACTTTCAGAAGAGTTGTTTGTTGGAAGCCGTATCCTGACCAGTTATTTTGAAGTACTGAAGCCTTTTGCAAGTGCTGTTGTCCATCACATCCCCCATCTGTACTCGGACGAAATGGCCCAGCCCTCAACCCATGTAAGTACAGGCAGATTTGATCAAAATCAAAAATGTTTTACATGAAAGTAAGTAGTTGAGATGCGTCTTATTCTTTAACACACATTTGTTATATTTTATTTTTCCAATACAGTTCCCACTAGGACTTCTCTTTAAAAATGAAAACCAAACAGGTGACTTGGTGGATGTGCTCCAGCACATTCAAAAGGAGTAAGTATTGTGATAGAGGAGATATTGTTTTCTTATGTATTGTGACTATTTATATAGTTCTTCTTAACTTTTAATCTTGGAATACTGTACCTCACATAAGAGAAACAGGGCCAATATGCTAAAGTTGATAATGTTTTATTTGTAATAATTTTCAAAAGGTATGTAGCAAGATCTCCTGATGGGTTGGAGAAGATGTTGGTCGGAGGTAATAACGAAAGGTAACAGCCGAAATGTCCAATGTGCCTTTGCCGATGGAGAGACCGATGAACAGCGCCTGGAAGGCTTAGTTTTTAAGTTTGAAGACTGGCACGCTATAAGGAATCTTTTTGAGGTAAATTTTTTATTTTTTTTCAAATTAGCTAATGATCTATACTTATTATGTGTGATCTACATTTAGAATTCAATATGATAATGTTATGTCTTTAATGTACTTTGAGTCAATTAACATTTATGTTTGTTATAAAGCTACAACTTAGTGATGTGGTGTCATCTACACAGATATAGCAAATAACTATAAACACTTGCAAAACTGTATTGCACTGCTTGGTTGTCCTTCTTGATTAACTTTCAAAAGGGTTTTTTACAATTACAGATTCACCATCAAATCTTACATCCATCCATCCATCTTCTACCGCTTATCCGGGACCGGGTCGCGGGGGCAGCAGTCTAAGCAGAGACGCCCAGACTTCCCTTTCCCCAGACACTTCCTCCAGCTCTTCCGGGGGGATACCGAGGCGTTCCCAGGCCAGCCGAGAGACATAGTCCCTCCAGCGTGTCCTAGGTCTTCCCGGGTCTCCCCGGTGGGACATGCCCGAAACACCTCCCTAGGGAGGCGTCCAGGAGGCATCCGAAACAGATGCCCGAGCCACCTCAGCTGGCTCCTCTCGATGTGGAGGAGCAGCGGCTCCACTTTGAGCTCCTCTCGAGTGACCGAGCTCCTCACCTTATCTCTAAGGGAGCGCCCCGCCACCCTGCGGAGAAAGCCCATTTCGGCCGCTTGTATCCGGCATCTTGTTCTTTCGGTCATGACCCAAAGCTCATGACCATAGGTGAGAGTAGGAACGTAGATTGAGCGGTAAATCGAGAGCTTTACCTTACAGCTCAGCTCCTTCTTCACCACGACAGACCGGTACATCGACCGCATCACTGCAGAAGCTGCACCGATCCGTCTGTCAATCTCACGTTCCCTCCTTCCCTCACTCGTGAAAAAGACCCCAAGATACTTGAACTCCTCCACTTGAGGCAGGATCTCTCCACCAACCTGACAACCGGGACAAGCCACCCTTTTCCGACTGAGAACCATGGTCTCAGACTTGGAGGTGCTGATCCTCATCCCAGCCGCTTCACACTCGGCTGCAAACCGTCCCAGTGCACACTGAAGGTCCTGGCTTGATGGAGCCAAGAGAACAACATCATCTGCAAAAAGCAGAGACGAGATCCTGTGGTCACCAAACCAGACTCCCTCCGGCCCCTGGCTGCGCCTAGAAATCCTGTCCATAAAGATAATGAACAGGACCGGTGACAAAGGGCAGCCCTGCCGGAGTCCAACGTGCACTGGGAACAGGTCTGACTTACTGCCGGCAATGCGAACCAAGCTCCTGCTCCGGTCGTACAGGGACCGGACAGCCCTTAGCAAAGGGCCCCGGACCCCATACTCCCAGAGCACCCCCCACAGGGCGGTAGGACCTGTTTGCCTTGGGAGACCCTACCAGGGGCATATAGCCCCTGACAACATAGCTCCTAGGATCATTCGGGCACTCTAACCCCTCCACCACGATAAGGTTGCGGTTCAAGGAGGGGCCATCAAATCTTCTATAATGATAATTCAGTCAAGGACCATGGAACACTACTTGCCAATATGAATCTGTTGAGGTAATCATTAATGTACACAAATTGTCTTTCCATCTGTCAAAAAAAATGTCATATGTTCACAAAAAAAATTATATGTAATTGTCATATTTTTAAATTATTTCAATTCTTTTTACCATACATATTATTCGAGGAGATGACCAACAGAGGATCTTTGCCTACCATGAATTTGCATTGGATCTATGAACTGTTTGCATGTTTTCATGAAATCAGTGGCAACATGAATTGGCTGCTTCACATCCAGAGCGGTAAGGGCAGTGCCAACATGAATTGGCTGCTCTATGACTAGTACTACTAACAACACAACTGCCGCCACGAAGATATTAAAATATGAATTTAATTTAGTAAGAAAAAAATGTATATGCTAATCTGAACTTTAATTTGCAGATGCAGCAATGCAAAACAAGGTCCACATTCAGCGTACAATGCATATAAACAGTTTGTGGTATTGGAGACGACAGCACTTTTCCTGAAAGCAGCAATGGATCATTTCCACTTGGGGGCACTTACAGTTTTGAATTTAAAAACAAAGCTTGTTAACACATTAAAAATGGTTACGTTTAAAATGTAAAAAAAATATATTCTTTTTTACTATCATGTCACAGACACTCATGATGGATTCATACCAGACCACATTCTTTAAGGCTCTGAAGACCTAAGGAGGACTTGGCTGCATGACGCTACGGCCGAGGTCATCGACAAGTTTGTCATGTCTGACGACATTACAGAACTTACAACTAATATCAGCAATTTAGCAAAGGCCCAACCAGCTGAGAAGGAGAGGTTCCCTTGCCATGAGCCTGGCTGTACAAGAATGTTTATCTACAGAAAAGCCAGAGACAACCATGAAGCCAATGTCCATAGTCTCGATTCGTCTACTTCATCAGTTACTGAGCCTACTTCCCTCACTGTTAGTGTAGACTACAAGAAAGAGCATACTGAAGTACGGCTCAGCTTTGGATTTTTGCTTTTGAACTTCTTGGATGCAGTGAAAGAGGGAGATGGAGAGCGCCTGATGAGATTGTACAAGGTTGCACTCCTAATCTTTAAGACTTATGGCCATAGTCAGTATGCTTACAGTACCTTGCTGTTAACGGTTCAAACCAATGCAACCCTGTCCCCTCGGCTGGCTCATAGTCTGACATGGAACCGTTTCTAGAATGGGAGGGGTGGGAAGGGGAGGAATATCTCATTAGACCTTCACCTTGAACATCTTAACAATTTCTGAAGAACAAAGGCACAAACCTGACAGAAGATGCCGCTGACAGGGTAAGCAGATCTGTTGGTGTCTTGAAGACAGTAATGGACACGACTGACAAAGAGCTACAGGTGTATCGCCCTAGTGGCATCCATAATACAGCTGACATGGAAAGGGATATCCTAACCCTGCTTGATGTCTTCAATAGGGCAGAACTGTTCCAGCACCAACCAGGAAGACACTTTTCAGCGTTCCCTGATTTTGAACGTAACATTATATCCAAGCTAAATTTCAAGGACTTGTGGCAGTGGATGCGGTCTAAGCTTAAGGAGTTTAGGGCATTACCATTATAAATGGTTAAGCTATTAAGTGTGTTCGTCAATGTAACCAACACGCAGACACTAGAGTTTTACATTGGCACCTCTTGACTATTTTCAAAAAATTATGTTGTAAATATACTGCGTGTTGGCATTTCACAAATAAAAATAATGTAAAAAAAGTATGATTCCATACTTCGTTTTATTTGCAGTTTGAAGACCCTCACAACAACAACAACAAAATTATTTTTTTTGCAGAACTTTGTGCACCTTTATTTGTTATCATAATATTTGGAGAAGAGACATTGTCATACATTTCACTATGATCTGTGTATTAGTGACAGTGCAGTCATGTTCATCCATGATAATGTACAAATTTACACGAGTAAAACAGACCTAAAATGAAATATTATTAGCACTAGTACAATTATATTCATCCATTATCATATTATATACAAATTGGCTGGAGTATGGTAAGTCCAAAATTATAAACTGTCATATTGCCCGTGCAATCACTTTACTCCATGATAGTTTTATACACAAATGTGTATGGTTAATAAATATATCAAAATATGTATGCAGTGTTTACATGCATTACTGGTCAGACTCTGAGGTACTGACATGACTTCTTTGTGCATCATCAACAAAGTCATCACAATCAAAATAGTTGCTGAAGTAAAGGTCTGGGTCACTGAAACTCTCATCCAAGTCAGACTGCACATCTACATCAACATCTCCAAAAACATCAGCTATGATGTATAAAATCTCCTTTGCATGGTCCAATTGGAATACAGGTAGATTATCCATGATGTATGAGAGATCAAAAATATGTCCACAATTGGCCAATACTGAATCAACAAGTTCTGTGCTGAATCCCGTACAAGCTGCATGAGATGTGTAGAGATGTGTGGAAGATTTGATTAAACTGCTTCTGTAATCATTGAGCAAATCTGCAATGAACGATCGGTTCTTCTCATCCACCTGCCTGGATCTCACGCTAACTGGTTTGTCTCTAATTTGTTCGTAATTTGGAGTTGGTTCAGTCAATGTGCCTGAGGAACAAGAACAGACAGTGTGACAGAATGTACAACACTGATGGCCTGGCTCAACGTGACTTGGTTTGGTCTCAAAATGGCCATAAAGAAATTTTCTTGTACAGGTCTTCTTGAAAACAGAGAGTAGTTCCTTCAAATCTTTGTCCACCTTAAAATAATGTCCAGTATTGTATATGATGGCATGTGCTTGCTGACCATTCCTTCCGGCCCTGCCCACCTGTTGAACAACAGCTTCAAGGTCGCCAGGAGCCCCAAACATTACAATATGGGACACATTGGGAAAATTTAGACCCATTCCCAAGGCTGTAGTAGCCACAACTACGCGACAATTACCTTCTCCTTTCAACGAAGAGAGCACTCGGTCCTTGTTCTGTGGAAGTGTCTTGCTGTGGAAAATTCCAATGAGGAGGTTGTCGATTTTGTGCTCAGGATCTCCATCAACCCAGGCCTGACTTTGCAGTTTAGCCCTTAAATATCCGAAAACCTTTCCTACTGTCTTCATGGTTGGCCAGTAAATAAGAATTGGTTGCATGGATGTGCCCTTGTCTTTAACTTCCTCATCAATCCAGTCTAGGCAGCTAATGTTTTTCCTGGCAACCTGGCACACTCCAAGACAAATGTTTGTCTTGTTTGGGCTTGCTGTGATGTTGACTGGCTTATCTATATGGAGAATTCTGGTCACCCGGTGTCTGGACCGCAGATCGGCTGAAGCAGTCAGCGCCAAAAATGGGGTCCCTACAAATAATAAACAAAAAAACATGCAACTTAAATGCTTTGTCAAGGACATCGCTCACATACTGTAACAGCACATACTGTTTCACTGTGTCATGGGATTATGACTAGGTTAAATGAATACAAGAGGCTTAAAATGCACATGCTTCATGGAATCACTACTATGTGATGTGGTGTGACAAAGTAATTAAATTAAGTTACGGTCCCGCTAGAGGGTATTTTTTGTATTTAAAAAAATACAAACTTTGCAAGTTTTGGTTCTAGACAAATAAAAAAAACACTACTGGAAAACTTGAATCTTCTAGGTTTTTTAATACAAATTGAATAACTAAAAATAATAAATAAAAAAATAAACATTTATTTTAAATGTGGAGAATACAAGGTTTTCATTTTTTACAAGTACCATTGAAACTATACAACATTTCTGTCTATTGCTTTTCAAGGTTCAAGCTTTAAAATAATTTAACAGATTGAGACAGCTTAACTGACACCGGACGTCACCGTGTTATACTAAGCAACATCTCATTTGTTTAGAAAATATTTAATTTCAAACATGCTATACCCTATCTGCATATTCATCATATTTACACATCTAGACCTAAATGTAATTGATAATAGATCTGACACCATTTGTTTTGTAGTGTGTCTCTCACACACACACACACACGCACACGCATAAATTAAACATACCTTCTTTCACGATCGATCTTAGTTCGCCCAACTTAGAAAAACATTCTCTGAAAGGAGAGTCGCCTTTGGACGCTTCACCCCTGGGCGAAAGATAACAAGAATCAACATTGTGAAACATGTAACAAAAGACAGTGTTCAAATGAGCTGGTAACTAAATAGATTAACTTAGTAAGTAGAGTAACTGAGTTTGGTAATTTAATTACCGAACTCACCATTTGTATGCGACGTGTGCCTCGTCGACAACCATGGCGACAAGGTTGTCTTGATAAAGCGTTGATGCTAGCATAGCTCGCCATTTGGGATTCAGAATCCAGGATTCGGGGCTACCAAAAATAAGGCTGTAATACCCCGCCATTATATCTTGATCATTGTGCACGCCAAGCTGTGCAGCACACAGACCAAGTTTTTCTGCCTCCTTGACCTGATCCTCCATGAGTGCAACAAAGGGGGACACAATTACAACTATAGCCTTGCCGGCCTTTGGCCTCCCCAGTTTCTTGCTAACTAACGGTAACAATTGATAAATTAAACTTTTCCCAAAACCAGTCGGGAGTAGGGCCACAACATCACCTCCATTTAAAATGTTTATCAAACACTCTTCTTGTTCTGGCTTCAGTTTGAAAAAGAGTTGAATGTTCTCCATAACAGAGCGAATTGCATCCCGTGTCTCGTTTCCCATTTCCGCGGTCGTTTCGGTTTTCGATTTCTCTAACCTACAATGTAAAACTCGGTGCTTAACATCTACGTCACGGCTCTCAGGCCGCCATCTGTTCGTTGATTGGCCCGGCTGTTTCCAGGCCGGTGGCAAACAGAAAGCTCTGACGCTGTATCAGACTGAGTACAGAAGCGAAATGAAATTGAGCGGAAGTAGGAAGTCTGACGTAGTCAGGCTACAAATTTAGGATCATTTTGCAGAAAAAAAAAGAAATAAAATAATAATCCGAGCAAAAACAATAGGCCCTCCCGGTCATCACCGGCTCGGGCCTAAAAAAAAAAAAATCTGAGCAAAAATAATAGGCCCTCCCGGTCATCACCGGCTCGGGCCTAATTATAATTTAAAAAAATATAACTCGAGCAAAAAAGTCTAGAAAAACGCTTGTCTATTTTACATACATGTGTTTAGCTCATTTTGCCCAAGTTTGGTGTCTGTGGAATGAAGCAGCTATTTTCTGTTGTTTTTTAAAAGAGAGGTGTATTCTAAGTCGGTTCACATTTTCAATTCAAAATGGCTGCCTTCCCGTGTGTGATAGGGTGTGGTCCCCATTGGCTTTTTTGTTCATAAGCCCATGGTGGATGTGTGTACCAAGTTTCATTTGCCTACGACAAACTAAAAATCTCACTTCCCATTGACTTTTTCCACATATTTGGGACGTTGCTATGGCAACACATTTATAGATAGGGGGTGGTTGGCTTTTATGCTCGTCATGACATAAGAGATGTGTGTACCAAATTTCATGTCTCTATGACAAACTAAATTCTTGGGTCCCATTATAAGTTTGTAGGGGGCGCTGGAGAGCCATTTCTAAAGATAACCCTTTTATCTACATATCTTTGTGTTCAGGTCATGAATGTGCACAAACGACTTTTTGGGTCTAACTCAATCCGAGAAGGCGTTTGAGAGTTAAGAGACATTTTATTTTCACAAAAATGGCCACCTCGTTACAGGCTTGCCACACCCATACCCGATAAGATATCATAAACAAAGTCACAACTTTGGTTGGCACACGTGTCTAGATGATACTCACCAAATTTGGGGCCATTTAGATTAAAACACATCGATTTGCATCTTTTTGCGCAAGGGGTGCAATTTATTGGCCGCGCGTTTCACCCCACATGGCGGACTTCCTGTTGAGTTTAGGGTGTGGCTGTCATTGACTTTTCTGTTTGCCCTGAGGTGTCCTATGGATATACCAAGTTTTGTATTTCTACATTGGAAAAATTTACTTTCATTTTCCATAGGCCCAATGTATTTTGACTTTTCTAGGGGCCGCCACTGAGTCATTTTTTGTATTTTTTTTCCAGGGACTTCAAATACATACGTTTTTTGCTGAGCTTGTAGTCTGGGACCAATAAAAATGACTTTTCGTGCATGTTCATTAGGTCAAATTTAGGATCATTTTGCAGAAAATAAATAAATAAATAAATAAATAAATAAATAAAATAATCTGAGCAAAAACAATAGGCCCTCCCGGTCATCACCGGCTCGGGCCTAATAATAATAATTTAGGAGCTCAGAAAGTACCGTCTACAATAAATTACCTTATCTTTTCTTATTTAAAAATTATCCCGGTGGAGCCAGAGCGCGGCAGTAGCCTACTGTGTCTGTGCACAAACAGACCACAGAAGAAGATGTGTAAGATGGCGGCTGTAATGGAGAGCGCAGAAGATGCCTTTAAACAGCTGTTCAAGTTTTATAAACGCAGAAAACCTCCGCCGGACTTGAATGAGGTGGTGGACTTCTCCACAAACGTTTGCAGTGACAAGGTACGAAGTTATTTAAAAACTCAGTTCTCTTAATGTGCTTTCATACGTTAAGAAGTGAAAAAGAAAACCAGCTGGAAGCATGGGAGCCTCGGATCTAATCCATGCATTTGTGTTCCGTGTGAACCATGTTTCTGCTTCAGGCTAACGTAACGTAAGTGTATCTGAGTCGGACGGTTTGAGCTAAAATTCGCTAACTTTTTTGTCTTTAACGGGTGATCACGTCGTTTGTCTCTGGAGTTCAGACAACTAACTGGTCTTAAAATGAAGTGTAATTTCTTTCTAACGTTTCTTTCTACGTTTCTAACCATATATTTTTTTATTATCATTTTTTGAATTGTTTTTACTGTGGCCGTAAAATGAGCGCGATCGCCCAAGCTTTTAGCGCTAAGCTACTATTATCCTGAATAGACACTACTATTATCCTGAGTCGGACACTCACCTTCTTGATTTGTGGGATTTTTTTTTAGCTTGCATTAGCTTTAGTTAGGTCTGGGATATTGCCGTTGGTGTTTATACACATCCGGTGCCCTAATTTCCGTCCTTCAGAATAAGATCTCATGCCAAAAACAAAACACTAGAATGTTTACGTTAACTTGTTTACAGCCCCCTCTTCAGGATGTTTTTTGATCTGCTCCTTTCAGTAATGTTGATGTTGAACACATTTCTGTCTTATCTTAGAGTTTAACTTATAACACTGTATTAGATCATGTATTATTTTATAATCCTGGATTCACTCAAAGTGAAACAAAATTTTAGGAAAATTCAGTTTTCTAAGATAATGGGAAACAAGGAGCCACAACAATTACACCAAAATTACTGATTTTAATAATTACAAATTGATTAAAATAAATAAAATTAGATACTTTTGTTTTTACAAAAAAATATAAGAAATTTACAATAGATTTTACTAACTTATATGCACAAGCAAATATTTACAAATCATTCATCATTGCACCAAAAACAAATAAATTCTTCCTCCAGCTCCTCCTCCCAAGCCACACAGGTACAGTGAAACCATTTTTCACAAGCGTCACACTGGACCCACGACACCAGTCCCTCGTCTGACTCTGGAGGGTCAGGCTGCCAGCACCGGCCACACCGCCACACATCATACTCCAGTTGTCTTTCTTTGGCGGTGTGACCTACACAAAAAGGACAATAGAAAGGTCAATATTTTATTGGGTTACAATATAAGGGAGCCATGTATAGCATTGCATATTAAATGTCTCAATTACTTATCCTATATGAACTTGTTTAAGACAAAAGAACCACAATAATTAATTAATTAAAATTAAAACAGATTTTGTGTACACTATATATTACTTTATACAGCCTATATTTGTTGTTAGTATATGTTGTACTACCGGCGGATGTCGAGGGTCCAGTGGACAGGGTGAAGAAGCTGGAGGAAGATGATTGGATGGCTGTAAAAGAAGTGACAAAGAGCTTAGTAGACAAATTGTCTACACCTATAACTAGTACAGCAGGTATTATCAAAGTTCATAGTGTATTGTCTTGGCTTTTTAATCATATTACTTACATTGCAAGGGAGAGGAAGCTCTTGTGGTTCCCCGAAGGCCACCTGCTCCTGACGTTGATGGTTCTAATGAAAAAAATAAAATAAAATACACTACTGTTATTAACAGTTAAATATGGCTTAATGATTTAACATTTATTCATTTAGCAGACGCTTTTATCCAAAGCGACTTACATTACATTACCAGTGTTACAGTCACTGGAGGCAAGGTAGGTTAAGTGTCTTGCCCAAGGACACAACGACAGTACTGTGGGGAGAGCGGGAATCGAACCGCCTACCTTCCGGTTGAAAGACGACCGCTCTACCCACTGAGCTACTCCCGTCCTCTTTAAAGTGAATTTAAAGTGAATAATAGAGAAATTTACCCTCATCCTCTCTGATCAAAGCCACAGGCAGGCTCACAGGGACTGACGACGACGGTCATCTGCTGGAGGCAGGCAGCTGAAAACCGCGGGATGCTATAGAGGGGGCCGGGGGGTTGAGGGGCCGGCAATGGGATGGCCGGAGCTGGCAGATGACGCCCCAGGGGACATTCCTCTTCTGCGGCTGGGGTGGGAGCCGCTAGGCAGGGCAAATGAAGGGTTCGTCAGGCCGATGTCTTCAGCCAACTGCTGCTCCTGGTCTTTCCTGGCCAGAGCTTGTGCCTCCCTCCTCGCTGCTCGGTCCTCCGCCTCCTCGATGGCCTCGGTCATCTCCTGAGCCGTCAGGACCCGAGCCTTGGAGATGTTCCTCCTAACCCTTCCGGGGGTTCGGGCAAAGTTTACCTTGGCCAGGAGGTGGGCCAGGTCTGCCGATATTTGGCCTGATGCTACCAGGGGATGAGTGTGTATTGGGTTGGGGGGAATGACAGGGGGGGCAGGGGGAGGTGGGGATAGAGGGATAGCATCAGGCCTGGACTCAGAAGGGGGACATCCTCCCCAGCCGCGTTGAAGCAGGCCAGGACTGTGACGGTCCCTGGTGCCCTGGGCCTGCTTGTAGGCATGTTTTGTCCCCCGGGACACGACAACCTTTCTTTTCGTGGAGTCCAGCTGAAACCCCGTCTTGTCACAGTTGTAAATGTGATGGGGCTTCTCCCTCAACCCATGCTCCTCTAGGGTGGTTTTGAGGAGCTTAAAATATTCTTCAATTGGCCCCCTCTTGGCACACGAAGCCCTCCCGCGGTCAATAATGTCTGGGGTCCGGATAGTGAGCTCATGGTGGTGGCGCTCCCTAAAGTTAATCCACCACGTCTGGCTCAGCACCACCCTTGATGTTTCTGGGTGGCGCAGGTTGTACAGAGCCAGAGCGTGGGCCAGAACCTGAGGCTTTGTCAGAGGAAACCCGTAACTGGCAGCATACACACAGTACGCTGCCAGGGAATTCTCATCTTCAGGGGTGAGAAGTTGCCTCTGACCATGAACACAGTCAGAGGCCACCCTTCCTCTGACTCGGTCATCCAGGCTGGACCTAGGGACCCCAAACTGAGCAGCTGCCTGCCTGATGGTGAGCCTGCCTGCTTCCACCTCCTCCTTGGCTTGTGCCATGGCCTCCGGGGTCCATTTTCTTGTCTTCCTCTCCCTTTTCTTTAGCTGCCTAATATTTGGCATCTGTTAATTTACAAAAAAAGGAGAATATAAACACAGCTAAAGAGAGATGTTTTAAAATAAATTTTAAAACTACATTGCAAATTATTTTAGCACAAGCAAAAATTAAACGGGTTACCTTTTTAACAAAGTTTTCTCCATTTGTAATCTTGAAAGTCCTGTGAAGAAAATCACTCACACATCTCAAACCTACCTTCTGTCTCTGTTCTTTCCTTTTCTCTTATAATTCCTTTCTTCTTTCTCCTTCCTTTCTCTTTACTTCCTTTCTCTTTGTTTCTTTTCACCTTTCCTTCTCTTTCCTTTCTTTATTTCTCCTTCCTTGTTTTATTATTTGCTTTCCTTTTCTATCTTTCTCCTCTTTCTTCCTTTAAAAATAGCAAATAGATACATTTAATAAGCTACATTTTGGATCAAGTTCTGAAAATTAAACCCATCCTCTCAAGATTCACTCACACAGACACACACAAAAATAATTTCAATTAAAACCTTTTTCTATTGTAATAAGTAAAATGCCATTAATGAATAGATATCCCAGACAATGATCAGTTAACGTAAGTCACATTACACACAATACAGGCAAAATGACCCCTTAATACTAACAGGTTTTAAGCAATTGTACACATGTGGACAAAAATGTTGGTACCCTTCGGTCAATGAAAGAAAAAACTCACAATGGTCACAGAAACTTTATTCTGACAAAAGTAATAATAAATAAAAATTCTATGAATGTTAACCAATGAAAGTCAGACATTGCTTTTTAACCATGCTTCAACAGAATTATTTTAAAAAATAAACTCATGGAACAGGCCTGGACAAAATTGTTGGTACCCCTAACTTAATATTTTGTTGCACAACCTTTTGAGGCTATC
The DNA here is from genome assembly GCA_024416835.2 of Perccottus glenii. Lineage (NCBI taxonomy): Eukaryota > Metazoa > Chordata > Actinopteri > Gobiiformes > Odontobutidae > Perccottus > Perccottus glenii. Next base: position 2,059,164 of record CM044565.2, on the reverse strand, counting down.
ACTGCAATCAGACGATTCCTGTAACTGTCAATGAGACTTCTGCACCTCTCAGCAGGTATTTTGGCCCACTCCTCATGAGCAAACTGCTCCAGTTGTTTCCGGTTTGAAGGGTGTCTTTTCCAGACGGCATTTTCAGCTCCTTCCTAAGATGCTCAATAGGATTGAGGTCAGGGCTCATAGAAGGCCACTTTAGAATAGTCCAATGTTTTCCTCTTAACCATTCTTGGGTGTTTTTAGCTGTGTGTTTTGGGTCATTGTCCTGTTGCAAGACTCATGACCTGCGAATGAGACCAAGCTGTCTGACACTGTCAGCACATTTCTCTCTAGAATCCCTTGATAGTCTTCAGATTTCATTGTACCCTGCACAGATTCAAGACACCCTGTGCCAGATGCAGCAAAGCAGCCCCAGAACATAACAGAGCCTCCTCCATGGTTGACAGTAGGGACAGTGTTCTTTTCTTGATATGCTTCATTTTTACGTCTGTGAACATAGAGCTGATGTGTGATGTGTTGGCAAAAAGTTCCATTTTTGTCTCATCTGTCTCCCAGAAGCTTTGTGGCTTGTCAACATGTAGTTTGGCATATTCCAGTCTAGCTTTTTTATGATTTGTTTTCAACAATGGTGTCCTCCTTGGTCGTCTCCCATGTAGTCCACTTTGGCTCAAACAACGACGGATGGTGCGATCTGACACTGATGTTCCTTGAGCATGGAGTTCACCTTGAATCTCTTTAGAAGTCTTTCTGGGCTCTTTTGTTACCATTCGGGTTATCCGTCTCTTTGATTTGTCATCAATTTTCCTCCTGCTGCCACGTCCAGGGAGGTTGGCTACAGTCCCATGGATCTTAAATCTGTGAATAATATGTGCAACTGTAGTCACAGGAACATCTAGCTGCTTGGAGATGGTCTTAAAGCCTTTACCTTTATCATGCTTGTCTATAATTTTCTTTCTATTCTCCTGCGACAACTCTTTCCTTCGCTTCCTCTGGTCCATGTTGAGTGTGGTACACACCATGTCACCAGACAACATAGTGACTACTTAAAGCCCTATAAATAGGCCATCTGACCGATTACAAGATTGTACACACCTGTGATGCTAATTAGTGCACACACCTTGAATTAACATGTCCATTTGGTCACATTATTTACAGTCTTTTTTAGGGGTACCATCAATTTTGTCCAGGCCTGTTCCACGAGTTTATTTTTTTAAATAATTCTGTTGAAGCATGGTTAAAAAGCAATGTCTGACTTTCATTGGTTAACATTTATAGAATTTTTATTTATTATTACTTTTGTCAGAATAAAGTTTTTTATGTGACCATTGTGAGTTTTTCTTTCATTGACCGAAGGGTACCAAATTTTTTGTCCACGTGTGTATTTGTCATGATATGAGGTAAGACGCAGAACGTATTTGTTACGAACTGCTTTTATTACCTAGGCATACAGGAGCGTACATTGAACTGTATAGCACTCTCCCCAGAACCCCCGCCACCACGTAGTGCCCTCTCACTGCGACTGGTAGTAACAACTAGAGCTGCAACTAACGATTATTTTTTTGTTGTTGACTGATTTAACGATTATTTTTTCCATTAGTCGACTAATCTAACAATTATTTTATTTTAATATTTTTTTTATTAATCTACTGTTCTTTTTTTATAAACTTTATTAAAAAGAACACTAGATTAATAAACTATACTGTTTTTTGAAGAGGGTAGTAGATATGCATATTTTTAAATGAACTGAATGGGATCATTACAATGTTTAATATGATTACTATGATTACAATCTTAATTGTATTTCGGAGAGTGTAGTGATTTTGTCATTTTATTATAAAAAAACGGAAAGCATTTTAAACTCTTTTTAACTAAGAAGATAAATCATTACTTACATGATTATGTTTTATTAAATTGGCTTGTGCCAAAAGTAAACAAAAATGCACTAGCCTAATTATATGTTAATGTACACTACTAGATTACAGTGTACTGTTAATGTAAATCTAGTAGTTAATTTTAGGTATACGTGTGCAAAACTACTTCTAACAACCAGTAAATATTAATGAAAAGTTAAGTTGACTATATTTTTGCCAAAGTAACCTATACAGTAATATACATTTACAGTTCATTATACCGTTAGCGATTAGCATTACCATTATTATCTAGCACATATGAATTCATTCTCGACCAAAACACACACACATAATAATAAATAGTTACACAGATGGCTTGAGGTCGGAGAGCGCCAGGATGTTTTCTTCTGAGGTGCTCGTGCATCGCAGTTGTACTGCCGTGGTATGCCATTTTGGTTTTGCAGGACCATTAAGGACCATTTGATTTGGCCTTTTGTTTAAAGTCTTCCCATACTTTTGATAATCGTGGTCTGGGTTTTTGTGATAGAATAGAACTTTCTCTATTCCCAGGAGCACAATCCGCCATTACGTGAGATTAATATAAACAGTGTGATGCGTCGATGCATTTTACGCGAGTCGACACATTTTTGTACTTTATATTTTATTATATTTTACGTTGACTACATTTCCTAGTTTGGTAAAATTCACTATTGGTCGACCTCTAGTTTGGACATGTTTAGAGGAGGGAGAGAGAATATATTAGTAAAAGGTTAGAGCTGCCAGGCAGGAGGCTGAGAGGAAGACCAAAGAGGAGGTTTATGGATGTGTTGAAGGAAGACATAAAGATAGTTGGTCCGAGAGGATGCAGAGGATAGGGACAGATGGAGGCGGATGATTCACTGTGGAGACCCCTGAAGGGAGCAGCCGAAAGGAAAAGAAGTTCTAGTTAGACTGAGACCTCTGCTTCTGTGCGTGTCTGTGATGACAGGTACTTCAGATCAAACTAAACCCCACGGAAGTGAATGACCAGGAGGCTGCCAGAGTGGGGTTAAGGCCAGTCCGAGACTGGAGAGCCTATGGTCTGCAGGGATGCCCAGGTAACAATTATTTTGAAGAACGTTATAAAATGATTTCTTATTTTTGGTGTGGCAAGAATAAGAACAAAGTTACTTCTGACCAGGACATGTCAAACTTCACAAGTAACTAAAGCGCAGAACTCCTCACTTTGCCACATTAACCACACCCACTTCAGATTTCTGACCAATCACACAATAGTTCTCTGACACACTCAATAAAAAGGTTCTCCCTTGGTGATGGGTCAAGAACAAGCTGCAAGAACTCCCAAACCAGGGCTGCCACCTCAAAAACAAATGTCTCTGTTTTTGCGGTGTATTTAATGGCCTTTATGGCGCTTTTCCACTACACAGTACCAGCTCGACTCGACTCGCTCGACTCGGCTCGGCTCGCTGCCTCCGCTTTCCATTGCAGATAGTACTCCACAATAGTACCTAGTCGCCATCATAGCGACGCCGCAAGAACCTGTCGTGACGAAATCTTCTACGCGACACACATCCGCTACTCACACACATAAACAATGGAGGAAATCGAGTCTGTTTTTTTTTATCCTCGGATGTGGCTGTTTCTCACAGCAAGACGGCAAACGTTGTTTCAGGAGAGGCTGAGGGCAGCAAAAGAAAAACTGCTGATAACAACAGGAGAGTTTGGGAATTACTACAGAGTTCAGACTACGAGAGGAATCTGTGTTTTCAACGCCGACGCAAGAGGGTAAGTTATTATGCTAACGCTACATATGTGTAAATACTATAAGTTACTACTTACAAAGTATTTGAACAACTTTATAGCTACCAGTATTACGTACTAAAATGTGTATGGTTTATGTGTTTCAGATCTGTTTCGCTTTGCAAAGTCGTCGCAGACCGTGTGTTTGGGCTTTCAACCGAGCTACCGAGTGGTGGGATGTTATTGTTCCCTGCTCTCACAAACGCGCAGTGGGTTCAGAACTTCACAATGTCCGAAGAAACATTTATTTACTTGTACAACAAAGTGCGTCCAGTGATGGAGAGACAGGACACAAGCTTCCGCAAGTGTGTTGCCCTAAAGAAGAGAGTTGTCTCATGAAAAGAAATGACTGTGATGTTACAATGGTGAAATCTATGATTCTTACTTGCTGTGCTTTGCATAACCTTTGTGAGAGTCATGGAGAGGACTATGACAATGACTGGGATGCACCTGCAGCAGCAGAGCCTGTGGTGGCAGTGGCACAGGGTGTAGAGGAGGAAGGCAGTGATGTACGAGAGGGTCTGATGCGTTACTTTAATTGCTAAAAATAAATACATTATCGTTAAAAATGTTGTCTCTGCTGTTTTAAGGTTATCAGAGTATAAAATCTGAAAATACATGGTCAAACCCTTGTACAAAAGCAAACCATCAAAAAGACACTTATTTGTAATAAGTTTCAAAAAGTTTTATTTAACCACACACACAAATACAACAAACTCTAATAAAAATTCACACACAATTATATACATGTTACATGTAGTAAAACAATACAGCAAAAATGCTGTATTTAATTACTAATATGTATACATTTTCAGTCCATTTGTAAATGCCGCTCTCGCTGTGTCCGGTTCAACTCCATCTGCTCCACATCAGATGTCTGCATCTCCTCAGGACAGTCAGCTGCTCCTGCTCCTCTGTCGTTTCCTCCGTCCTGGACAAAAAATTATTACAATGAATGAATTACAATAAAGATAAACGATTTCACGCTTAATTCAAACATTGTGTATGTCTGGAAAGTTATAAAAGTACTGAACAGGTTTATTAATGAATCTTGATTCCCATAACTGGGAATGCTTCCTGTTGCTATGCAAGTACATTGACGCTTATATAAATAATAATATATGATATACTAATGGGTTATAAACACGATTAATATTAATTTAATTATATTAATAAGTGTATATAGATTCACAGACAACAGGCTAGAAGGTTTTACTTTTCTCCTATTATACTGACCGGTTGCCGGTCGACGCTGCTGCGGGTCCCGCTCGACGCTGGTCTCGGTGTCGATGGTGCCAATGGTTCTGGTGCTGTTGTTAATGCCGACGCTGCAGCCGATGCCAACGTGGCATCAGTGGGAGCCACAGAACCATTCTCGGTGTCGAAAGGAATCTTGAATAGAAAGATCATACAAAAGTCAACACACTACGAAATAGCAATGGCAGGCAGGTAACGTTAGCAACTAGTTAGAGCTAAAAGTTAGCGGCAATTGCTATCTGTGACACAAGTTTACAGTCTTCATTGTTAGTGAGCTTCAGCTTTCCAAAAGCCAGCCTAAAGAAAAAAACTCTCAAGCAGAGTGCACCTACAGGGTTAATGTAATGTAAACTTAAAACACTTACCGTCCTCCATCAGCGACTCCAAAAACTAGTGCCCGAGTCAAGACCACCATCCCTCCCGTTGCTCGGTATGGCGGTCAGAGATACTGTCCATCTGTTCGTACCACTTCCATCTTTTCCGGTTTGAACCACTATGGCGTTGTGGTCCTTTACAGCTCTGTAGTCACTTTTCAGTTTTTAACTTTTCCCTACATTGCTGGAAAGTCCTGGTGTAGCCATGTGTGGACATCAGTTCGAGACTTCTTTGTATACCCTTTCGTTCCTCGTTGCCCCATCAAGCTCTCGCTGGATCCTCTCTTCGCAACTAAACAAAGAAAAGTCCGCACCTCCTCGTTTGACCACGGAGCATTTTTCCGAGTTGCCATAATACTTCTGGGACTGGGTAAATTATCACGCAATCTCTGGCCAAACTATTTAAAAATGGCGGGTTATTGAGGATACTCCGTCTGGCTCTTGCAACGATGACGCGGTGAACAGTGACGATTCTCTCTGGCCAATCAGCAGTCTGTCGTGACTCCTCACTTTGCCACATTAACCACACCCACTTCAGATTTCTGACCAATCACACAATAGTTCTCTGACACACTCAATAAAAAGGTTCTCCCTTGGTGATGGGTCAAGAACAAGCTGCAAGAACTCCCAAACCAGGGCTGCCACCTCAAAAACAAATGTCTCTGTTTTTGCGGTGTATTTAATGGCCTTTAGTCTCCATTAGGTCTTTTCTGTTGTTTATTTTATGCAGCACTCCACATGCCTCTGATTAGTACAGCCACAGAACTATTAAGATGCACAGTGAGGACTTCTGCCAGGGCTGTAACCAGGATTTAGAACCTAATGAGGTCCAATTTGAAAAGAAGTACAATAAACATAAGGCTGTAGAATTTTGGATCTACACAATAGGTCTCTGCTCTTTTGACTGTGGCCACTGTGCCTGTGAACAAAGATTGTTGCAGTTGCTGCAAGCTCCTAGGTGAGAATTCCACCTGTGTGATGTGGTCAGGACCAGAGTAGGCTTCAGGAGAGTGAACTCACTCACACTCTCATTAATGACTCTAGCTCTCTGCTGGAATAGGCCTCTTACGCCAATGAGATGCAGTGTTAACTTTGTTTGTTTTGTTGTGTTTTATCCTGGATACACCCATAGGCCACATTAGAGCCATCACTCAGGCCAGATTTTAGTGTGAGGTCTGAAGCTCTCCTTAGAGCTGTTGATGCATTTTATTAATTTTTTTGTTAAACAGGATTCATTTTTATCCCAAACCCGTTTCTGAGAGCCTGCCAGTCTTTCTGGATCAAACAGTGTCTGAAGACCTACCCACTGAAGCCCAACATCTGTAACTTGGACATGCACATGTCTCCGTCTGAAACTCAGGACATATGGGACAGGAGTGCGCACAGCCTCAGGTGAGGCTGTTTAATTCATATATTCATATGAGGGGATTATGGATGTTAACAGTTAATTCATAGCTGGTTTGAAATGGATTTATCGGTGTATAATGCAAGCCACGCAGCCATTTTGTCTGGATATACTCTCTGGTGTACAAAGTTATTATCTAAAATTATAATTAAAAGGTTTTAAAATGTCTGAAAGTACAACCTACAGTGTTGTGTGTTTGTTAACTTGCAGTGTGCCTTCAACAGCAAAACGCCAGGCTAAGACTCTGCTGGAGCGACTGCGCTGGGTCACACTGGGCTATCATTACAACTGGGACACTAAGGTATGGAACTGTTGTTGGATTAATAGTTTCATTAATAAATTTACTAAAGAAAGACATCTAGGCGTAGATTTATAACTGAAGACGTTTTGTCTCTCATTTAAGGGAATTTATATAAAAACAAAAACGCAAGACCAAAATCTAGTCCAAATAATAGTATTTTGAGTGACAGCTACTGTGTGAGAGCAGTTACTGCATGTCTCATAATGTGACATCATCCACAGTCTGTTGGCTGAGGTTTGGGGGAAAATTTATTTCACTTAAGAGTTTATTTTTTTCACTACAGCCCTAAAGTACTCTATTTATTAGAACAACCCCAACCATCAGCTGTTGGTTGCTCAACAACTATAAATTTCAGTTACATCCACAGTACCTTACTTCAAAGAAAGCCTTCTTTTGATAAAATAAACATCTACTTCCAACTGTAGCCAGGGCAATGAAGGACTCATTAGCTCATATGCACATGAACTGTGACTGCAAGGAGGTGGAAGTGTTCTGTGAGGCTGATGATACCACAGGGCCATGCTCACCTGCTCTGCTGCTCCAGACTGCTACCTCCCTCAATTACTGACTCCCTCACCACAACAGGGCACTCTCCAAAATGAGGTGGGCATTGCGCTAAAAACGACTCATTCAGGAACTTGAATTAAAAAAAGACTTTATTTTGTACATTATAAATATTGATCTCTCAGTGGTTCACATGCGCAGGGCCAAAGTTAGCAAAGAAATTGTGATCTGATTATCATGAATCATAATTTGGCTTATCTTAAAATACATTTTATTCTCTCCTCTTGCTTAAGAGAACTAGAGAAGTGTTACTTACCATGGAGAGTTTTTCATTGTAGGAGTTTTTTTTTTTGAAAGAGACCTGTTTGTCTCCCTTGTGCTGTTCAGCTGTACTCTGCAGACCATCACACCCCTTTTCCCGCTGACCTTCACTTGCTGTCCCAGCAAATTGCTGCAGCCTGTGGCTTTCCAGACTTCAAGCCACAAGCAGGAATCCTGAACTACTACAGATCTGACTCCTCTCTTGGGATCCATGTAGATGAATCTGAGCTGGATCACAGTAGTCCCCTTCTGTCTTTCAGGTAAAAGCTTCAGGGGATTCAGGGAAGTTACTAACTGCTGCACAGCATTTTCAACATTATCGACAAAATTGAGACTGTAGTAACTGTGTAGGAAAGACCATCACTGGAGAGCTGCTAATCAATGAGTAGTATTCAAGTGGAGTGCGCAATTTGATTGATAGCTCCAGTGCTGTTGCCGACGTCTAAACTGAATTTCTCTCATTTTGATTGAAACATGGAAAATACAGCTAATAAAAAAAATGCTGCTCATTCTCAGAGTGAAAACATTTACATAAGTGCATTTATTCTCACAGCGTCTCGGGAGAAACTCTTATGTAAAATGTGCAAAAGGAGCTGTATTTGCTTGTGTCCTCTTACCATTTTGCTCACTTATATTTTTTTCTTTTTCTGACAGTTTTGGACAGTCCTCTATCTTTCTTTTGGGAGGGAGGCGCAGGGAGGACCCCCCCTCAGCATTGTTTATGCACAGTGGGGACGTGATGGTGATGTCTGGACAGAGCCGCCTCCTTTACCATGCTGTGCCCCGAATAGTCCCAGCTCCACTGGGAGTCCTCTCTACAGAGTTGGAAAACTGCTGCCAGGACCCCACCTCAGGGCCAAGCACAGTCCTGGAGCCGGTCTCAGACCAGGACTGGACAGTGTGTTCAAGGTATATTCAAAGCTCCAGGCTCAACGTAACTGTCAGACAGGTCTTGGGGCCTGGACAGAGATTTCCTTAGAGCTGAGCTTGTCCAGGCTGATGCTCAAGAGCAACTACAGAAGCAGATAAAGGAGAATCTGAATCATTTAATCAATCATCAATCAAGAGCAAGACATGTTCAAATTAATAAACTGCTGTTTGATACTGGAATAACTTTTAAGCGTGAGATTGACTACACCACTGGACGATAGTGTTGCACGGTGTATTGATACTTCAAAGGTATTGCGATACTATGGTGCTTAAATCAATACAATATCCCGTTTTTTAGGTAAAGGTACTTTACATTAAAATACATTTAAATACCCATGTGTGCCATGTTAAATGAGTAGCGCATTGTCCTGCTGCTGCAGCCAGCTCCCCCTGAACAGAGACAGGGCAAACCACAGACAGATATGCTCTAAAATTTGTTTTAAACATCCTTAAACAAATCAAAAACAGCAAACGGCTACTATTCCATATTACTTCACATGTAGTCTCTGTTGTGTCATGCGTCACTGAAGCCGAGTGAAAGGAGTGAGCGTGATGGAAGCTGGAGTTTAGCGCAAGCTGTGTCCTTCTTTCACATTTCACGTCTCTGGTAAGGACACGTTTGTGTCAAAAACCCAAACCAGGTCTTGTATTGATTGGTAGCTTATATTTGACACAAGTGTGTTACAAGTCTGTATTATTGTAATAATCGTGGGAGCGGGTCAATGAGCAGCTAATGAGTGGAGGACCCTGCAGATGAGCTGTAGCCAACCACCAGAGAGTTACAAACAGGACTGTATTTGGGTCTGACAGAACTGTGACAGAACCCTAGCTCACTCTCAGGAGAGCGGTGATTACTGACAAACTGAACTTTACAGGAAATACAGAAGGTTTGTTCAGAAAAAGCCAAAAATGTAAATGGAGTTCAACGAATGGGTGAGTGAAAGAAAACGCGTTCTCTTAACGGTACTGCATAACACACGAGGCTTTGTTGGTTTTATTCTAGTGTTGACAGTTTACAGATAGTAAATAATAGTTTATCTCAGGTGTGCTGTGTGTCCTGAGACTCTGGCAGGGACACAGGCTTGTCTAAGTGCACATGTTGCAGAGCGGCTTATTTTCATAATTAACGAGCAACAGCAAAGTTAAAAACTGACGTTGCCAGGAAAGATGTTAAAGAGTTTAGTATGACATTAAAATGTGCATTTTAATGTAGTTTTTAAGCTGAATGTCATTGTCATTTGCCAATCACTTATAGACAGACACCAGATCGGGATGTGGGAAATATTAGTCACACATTCCCTTTGGGGAATAAGACATACATATTCTAACCATGATTGCTGTTATCCCTGTCTGAAGTAAAAAGCTGCATATTACAATTACTTATTACAGAAACAGTCAGAGCTAAAAAGCCCTTGCAGGAGCAGGACAAAGAGAGAACATTAGTCATTTTTTTCCCCATGATTAGATGTTTCAGGTTGATGTTAAGGTATCGTTCTAGTATCGGTATCGTGATACTCAAGCCAGGTATCGAACCAAACTCAAAATTTTAGTATCATGACAACACTACTGTACAATCAATTATTCACAGGGCAACCATTCATGATATACTGGTTATTGCCTGAGCAACATTTACCTGTATTTAAAGAGAAACACTTCTAATTCAAATATCATTGATGAGGAGTTAATGAATAAAGGGCACAATCAACTTGATTTGTTACCAACAATGAATTCTTTGAAACTGCAAAACGCAGTTTAGCTTATATTTTGGACAAAGATGGTTCATAAGATCAAATTCACACATCCTTTGCTGCAAAATACCAGAATTACTTACTTATAATAACTGCACTCTTTAAAAAAAAAGAAGAAAAAAAAAAAAAGAGTTCAACTATTTCCCTAGATCAGTGGTTCTTACACTTCTGTCATGCCTCTTTGGAGGTATAGAAACACCAAGCCCCAGTTCATTCATAGGGTATAAGATAGTAATTAAAAACGTTGGTGTTACTAAAGTTATTTGTTGCGGAAATACTTTGTTATAACATGTTGCCACTGTAGTGTTTGAGTAAAAATGAATATATAATACAAATTGCATAATTTATAACCTTAAGGGGGCAGAGTGGTTAGCACCTCTGCCTCACAGCAAGGAGTTCAAAACCCGGCCGACTCTGGTCTTTCTGTGAGGAGTCTGCATGTCCTCCACGTGTTACTGTGGGTTCTCTCCGGGTATTCCAGCTTCCTCCCACCGTCCAAAGACATGCATGTACAATTGGTCATTTGGCAACTCTGAAGTGTCCCTAGTGAATGAATGTGAGACCAAATGGTTGTCTGTCACTGTCTGTCTCTAAATGTCAGCCCTGCGACTAACTGGCCATTGTCCAGGGTGTACCCCGCCTCAGGCCCAACCCGCGACCCCTAATGGGACTAAGCGGTAGAAAATGAATGAATGAACAACCTTAATAAAACCATGGCTGAGCACAGAGGAGCCAATTAGGAAGTACTGTCGGCAGGAGCTGTCTGCACCGGGGAAGGCCACCAGCCACAGCCACCAGGAATCTACCACAGAGCACCAGACCATCCTGCACAGTTCAGCTGAGGAGCTGACGGGACAGCACTCAGCAGCCAGTCACAGCCCCCAATGCAGAGGGCTCCCTCCGAGGAAACGCTGGGAAATGCTAAACGTAGAACTAGTTAAATGCTAAAAAAGCACAGCTTAAAAACTAAAAGAGTAAAACAAATTTTCACAATAAATATTAATCAAAAGCCAAACTAAAAAGGTGGGTCTTGACTCTCAAGATGACGACAAGAAAGGGCGGGGCCACTCAGAACAGATGACAGCAACTGCTCCCGACAGATGGAGTAGGGTTTTGCATGAACCCAGATGATGCCTGAGACAACAGGGGTCCTTGGAGGACCCTTAGGTGCAGTCAGTGACATGAGGGGGGTAAATCTTTGTTTAATACGCTGGTGTATGCTAACTGAAAACAATTGTTTTACTATGCAGTAAAAGCCAAAAAGCCCGGATGTAACCGCCATTTTATTGCCCTGTCATAACGACAATATCTGTGAATAGGGGACCAATGGGTAGATTACATCCATTTTATTTACAATCTATGATTTATTCTGAAAGAATAAAAATCCAAACGGGCCTATGTATCTTTAAATAATGGGGGAGTTTATACCTAGAACTTTTTTCTGAGTCACACCAACATTTATGTTCTAACTTGATAGACAGCCTCATACACATGTGTTAACATGCACAACAACTCAACTCAAACCAAACAAGTGTGTGAGATTGAAGCTACCAAATAAAATGTCATGTCTTTTGTCATACTGCATTGGCCTGAAGTGAGATTACTGACAACTGTTAAACTAGACAGCCCTGCCCCCTTTTACAGCTGGAGCCATTACCTCTGAGCCTTTGTTCTGCAGAATAAATCTCAGCAGCTCCAGGTGTGAGACCTGAACGGTGCATTCAGTGTTACAGCAGCTTCTCACGCTGACAGGTCAGATCAGATCAAGATGAACACGCCCACGAAACAAACCCTGCTCCTGTTGTTTATTTTCCATCTGGTGAACGTCACACAACAGAACGGTACAACGGCATAAACAAACCTCTTGGACCTCAAGGACTCTAAACTAATTAAAGCCAGACTCTAATCTCACCATTTTAAAATCACCAACAGAATGAATCAGAGTAGTTTGGGGGATGGAAAGTTGGCTGAGATTGGTGCTTTGGAGTTTGAAGTTACCCTGGCAGAAATAGTTTTTTTCAAAATGTATTTATATTTTTAATTAAATTCTATTTTATTTATTAATTTATTTATTTTTGGGCCATTTTTCAGAGAATATGAATGATTACAAAAAACTCTTTCTTTCACTCATAGTGGTTGGGTGAAGCCATTAACTGTTTACTTTTTAAATCGTTATGACAACAGAAACTACCCAAATGATTCTGATCAAATTTTAGTATAATTTGGACAATTGAGGGTTTTCTTTCTTTTATGACATCAGCTGAACAGTATATATTTAGGCGTATTTTATTCAAATCAAGCCGGTTTCGGTCCTCTGGGTTTTTCAACAGGCTGTTGTGCGCACACCAAGTGTTGGATAACTGCTTTTTATTTTTGTGGGTTACAAACCTCCTCCTAACTGAGTGGCTAATCTAGCCACAACACCAGGATTGACATGATAAGCACAGTTTCATAAATTCAGCATGCACTCAGTTGTATGGCCACTTTTACGCACAGAGCTGCACCCGCTTTTACGCAACTTTGATAAATGAGGGCCACTGAGAGTAAAGAGCATGGGTGTCACACTTAAAGTTGTGTAAAGGTTCATTTAGAATTGGATTTTAAGTTTTCAGTAAAGAAAAACAAGATATTTAAACAGTAAAGAAATCTAATAAAAAGAAGAGGTAATTGGCATGAACAATGTAAGTTTAATACACTCACCTAAAGGATTATTAGGAACACCATACTAATACTGTGTTTGACCCCTACGTTCACTGTACTAAATGGCCCTCACAGTCACCAGATCTCAAACCAATAGAGCATCTTTGGGATGTGGTGGAACACGAGCTTCGTGCCCTGGATGTGCATCCCACAAATCTCCAACTGCAAGATGCTATCCTATCAATATGGGCCAACATTTCTAAAGAATGCTTTCAGCACCTTGTTGAATCAATGCCACGTAGAATTAAGGCAGTTCTGAAGGCGAAAGGGGATGAAGCATGGGAGTGTCCATCAAAGAAAAACCTGTGCATTCTCCAATAAGTGTGGACTGCACATTGGGATAAATGTCTACTTTGCATGCAGTGATTTGTTTGCAGTCATGTGGTTGAGACTGAGAAGTCATATGCAAGTAGCGTGTCAGAAGAGGCAAACTAAACTGACATGTCGTCTAGCAGGGCGAGGAGTTTGCTCCTGCGAGCCATGCTAAGTGTGAACCTTTGACTGTCCAGAAAGGCTACGACTGAGTGTTTAGTGTGTACCACTGTAGTATTGCCTCGTGTGATATGGGACACCCGTCTCAATGCATGGGCTATAGCACATATTTCTTGAACAAATGACGGGCCCCCTGCCTCTACAGGATTCAGAGCCCTACTATAGTCGCAGAGCACCACGCGTTCAAGAGCAGCCTTTTGTTATAGGACGGCATAGACAAAGCCTGCCTTTTCTGCAACGTCAAGCATAAAGTCCTGTGACATATCCGGGTTAGCGAGAGGCATGGCAATACCCAGGGCATGTTTCAAAGCTATAAAAGTCTTTTCAGCAGCTTCAGTCCAAGTCAGCTTAGCCGTAAGATTAGTGTGTCCAGCAGAGGTAATTAGTAAATTAAGTGGATGTGTCAGATATGAGAAGTCTGGGACATAATGTCTGCTGTAATTGGTCAAGCCAAAAACTTCATCATGTCATGTATAGTGTTAGGCTTGGGAGAGTTCAGGATTGAAGATCAATCTCCCTGTGACATTGAGACCGAATGTGATGTAATAATTCGTCCCAAAAACAGACACGTGGCCTACAACACTGTAACTTTTCTTTTGAGACCTTAAAACCTGCTTTGGCTAAGAAAATGAGCAGGTCTCTGGTACATAACTTCTTCAAGAAGCTTTATAGCTAGAGTGGAATCCGTCCCCTCTCTGCCATAATGCCTGGGTCTTTCAACTTCTTCCAGGGAGACACAGGCTTCTCCATTAATCTGTATTTGGTAAGTGTCTTTTTAATGTGAATAGCACAAATCTGGATGTGGTGTCTGTGCCCAGTCCGTGGCTCCGTTTGGCTATGGGACCATGTTAGCCGGGGCCTCATCAGCGGCTGGAGGTCCGTAAGATACCACGAGCAATGAGACACTGGAAGCACGGAGTTGGCATAGACCACTGTTTTTCTTTTATTTTCTTTCTTTTTCAATAAATATTTCAAAGTGCTAGGTGCATTGTACAAAAGTGCAGTGGAGGAAGTAGGAGCTCAGTCCTCTCCAGCAGTCTCCCCAACCACACAATTATACACATCTATTGCACATTTTGTTCTAATTGTTTGTTCTCTCCGCAGACTGGCAGCCATCCTCCAAAGCGCAGGTCCACAGGTGAAACTATAAAACAATCAATAAATTATTTCTTAAACCAATCGTGTGCAATGTCCTTATTTATGTGCAACTTGGCGTTTGTTTAAAGTGCTGTGTGCTATAAAAAGTTTCTGTAACGAACTGTCTGTTCGTTACATTTCCCCCCCCTTCTCTTTGAGGCGAAGCCTCTCAGTCCTCCGCCATTCGGGATCGACAATCTGCCTCTTCACAGTTCAAAATAGAGCCATGGTGCACAAATCCTGCAACCTTGAACACATCTACATGGGCCTGTCCCTTGGCAAGGGCTTCAACTTGGTCCTTTTTGTATTCCGGAATCCCATCCAGCTCTTTCAGTTTTGGTTGATATCTTTTGCTGTGACTCGAGCTTCCCATTTCGCAAAAGCTCTCGCAGCTGCACTTCCAATCCTTGTGCCGCCACTCTTCTTTGAGGCTCACTTGCCCCAATTTCTCAATTCTATCTTCTCCAGCTTTCCTTGACTCTTGTCAGTCTGGTCTCTGTCTACCTTGACGTGTGGATTCAGAACAGCTTCCAATACTTGCTGTCTTCTCTGATTCTCCTCTATCAAGCAACAACCTTCTCAACATCTTCTGAGTCTTTGATATCTATCACCACAAACCGCACTGCATGCTTTTCCGGTCTGCAGAAGTACCCAGCGAACTTCCCGTTCCTCATCCTCAAGGTCCAGGTCAATGTGTCTTATCTTCAGATATTCTTTCAACACCTCCTTTAGGATCTCCATTTTCTTTGTGTGGTGCTCCAAGCACTGCTTCCTTCGCATGGCGATCGCCTGTGTAGAGGCCTGTCCTTCTCTAATGTTTTGTCTCTAGTGGCCTGAGTCTCAATCAGTGATTTAACCAAGCCTGCCAGTTCTTCCACTTTATCCCTTGTCCCATCACTTGCCTTGGCCCCCTGGTGGTCAATTGACGCCACTCCGTCATCTGGTTCATCAGGTGACTTCCTTCCCGTCCTGGTCGTCATGTTTCTCGTGTACTCACTGTGGCGTGGCAGCACTTCTGGCACCAAATGTTAAGCCGTTCTTCTTCGGCCCACTTCTGGCACTCAATGTTATGCCGCCTGGTTCATCCCACTTCTGGCACCAAATGTTAGCCGGGGCCTCATCAGCGGCTGGAGGTCCGTAAGATACCACGAGCAATGAGACACTGGAAGCACGGAGTTGGCATAGACCACTGTTTTTCTTTTATTTTCTTTCTTTTTCAATAAATATTTCAAAGTGCTAGGTGCATTGTACCAAAGTGCAGTGGAGGAAGTAGGAGCTCAGTCCTCTCCAGCAGTCTCCCTCTAATGATAATTTGAGGTGCCTTAAATATGTTCCCAACTAACTGGGTAAGACCCAACCCAACCCCACAGGTACATACATTAACATAAGCTTGGCCTAAACCATGTTAATGTCCTCCAAACAAATAAACCGAACCATAAACCATATTTACAACCCAAAACGATTCACAAACTCTAAAACCAAACACCTATACTTCTTTAAAACCTATAAACCATAAACCACTGTTTCGCTTCTCCCCTCTCCATTCCCCTGCCTTGGTCTGGCCCGGAACCTTTTTAATGTTGGCTGTTCCCCCGGGGACTCTTTTGGCCAGACACCTGGACACAAGGAACAGAGCGGTGAGTAAAACCCATGCACAACACCAAACAACTTTTAAAACACACTCCACCCCAACACTTCTCCCCAACCACACAATTATACACATCTATTGCACATTTTGTTCTAATTGTTTGTTCTCTCCGCAGACTGGCAGCCATCCTCCAAAGCGCAGGTCCACAGGTGAAACTATAAAACAATCAATAAATTATTTCTTAAACCAATCGTGTGCAATGTCCTTATTTATGTGCAACTTGGCGTTTGTTTAAAGTGCTGTGTGCTATAAAAAGTTTCTGTAACGAACTGTCTGTTCGTTACAGACCAAGGTTTCTGGCTTCTCCATCTGCAGAGACCTTTAGGGTTATATGAGGTAACATGTCTGTCCCAATGAATACAAATGTTCAATGTCTGCTGGTAAGTGAACCCGCTGACCCGAAATATATGCATGCTCATTTGACACTGACAACTGGGAGATCTGAGTACATTTTTGCTCTCAAATACTTCAAAAGTAAATTCCAAACCTCGAGGTATGTCTCATAAGGAACAATGTCTTCAGGTAACCGAAGGTAATTCAAAGTAACAGTAACGGTGCGGATCTGCTGGATTGACATTAGGTCAAGGAGATGCAATCCAGTTTCTCCATGGCTCAACCAGAGCCACCAATTGAGTGGCAGAGTTTGAATCCAATGCACCCCAAAATATGTGTGCCCCATTGTCCTCAGCTATGTCTTGAAACATTTGTGAGTCAAACTCAGTGGAGGATCAACACGCATATCCATTCGGGAAGAGTACATCTCTGTATGTCTCCCCACAGATAATTACTGCTTTAACAGTAACTATTAAATCTCTTGCCATCAAATTAATGGGACAAGTATGGTGCAATAAAAATGAATGTGTTACTGTTAGTTGGTCTGCACCTAAGTCAAGAGTGCAGACTTAGGGCCCGGAGAAATAACATTTCTGTTTAACACCGGAAAACCCTACTACATTAGTATGAGAGTGGCAACATGCAGTTGATGGTACTATATCTAGCCCCTCAATCTACCATAAATTTCAGAAGTTCCCCATTGATATATTTGTACTTCTGGCGCTGTGAACTCTGCTCTCCAGGGTCCTGGCCTTCCTATTGGTGATATTAGATTAGATTAGATTCAACTTTATTGTCATTACACAAGTACAGGTACAAGGCAACGAAATGCAGTTGCCTTGTATTGCCTTGTTCCTGGCCCTTGTGGTGAGGGCTGGAACTGTGCATTAGGTACCTGTGATGTTTTTTGTTGGGGTTGGCCATAGGGAACTGATGTCGTCAGAGGTTAAGATAATTTTGATTGTATTACATGTTGTGGAGCAGCATTCAGGTGTTGTATAAAAGGTCTAGGTTGCCTCATATATGGCTGAGGCTGATGATATTGAGAGTATAGCATGGGTGTAGTGTTATAAACACATGCACAAGAAAAATTACCAAATCGGTTACAAATATGACAAAGGCCCTGATTATATCTCCCAGGACCTCGTCCCCATTGCCCTGTAAACTGCTGCTGTTGGCCCGCAGGTGAACCTTGTAAATACCCCTGGTAAACCTGCATCTCCTGTCCCTCAGGAGTTGGGTTAATTATTTGAGCAATTTTTTCTACGATTACTTGAGGGGCTTGTTTTGCATCTTTTTCTTTAAATTGAACTTTAACATGGCGGAAGTCCCCACTATAGCTAATATTATATTCTAATATTGCACTATTCTAATGCACTCTTAACGGGTGCTGGTTGGGCAGTGGTTAAAATGGAATTTAAACAATTGTTCTGTGCCTGCATCTAATGCTGGTATGTCCATCATTTGTTCCCAATTACTCAAACAGCAATCTAAGTAACGAGTAGGGGTTTCCCCTGAATTTCTGGACATGTTCTGTAATGTAGTCATATCCATCTTTTTTATTTATTTATTTTTTTTTTAAACCTTTATTTAACGAGGAAAGTCCCACTGAGATTACAAATCTCTTTTGCAGGGGACTCCTGACCCCCCAATGTGTGTATTGGGAGGGAGGAGGCACAGTGGGTTAAGTGTCTTGCCCAAGTACACAACGACAGTATGTAGGGATTGTTTTATATGTTGGCTTAATTTAGTTTAATCAGGTAGGTTTTTTGTCCCATATATTGGAAACACACACTCCTAAGGCTGTTAGGCAATACCTCAAATCTCCCAATGTAGCATTTTCTCCTGGGATCATGGAGATAAATACTTTTATCCAGGCAGTTGCACCTTTGGTAATGTCCAGGAGCGATACCTTTGATACGTTTTTGGTCTTTAAATAAAAGCGACTACTGGGTCTTTACTACGTGGCCTTGTGCATCTCGACTTTCCACTAGTGGAAACATGTATCCAGACCTCTCCTGATTATAATCAACTACCTTTTCCCCAGGCTATCCCAATCCCTTGAAGTTGGTCTACAAACCTCGTCTGTGTACATCTGATGGGGGTCCCGTGGTTTTGATTGTCTTGGTCTTAAGTGATAGTGTGACTCATAAAAGTCACTCCCTCTCTCATTAGATTGTATGTGAGTCACATATTTATTCCCACTCATGGGTGTGGTATATGGTGAGAGTGTGTCAGGCAAACTTTTAAAGTGGTTAGGCTCCATTAAGTGGGACATAGGAATGGAGCGATGAGTACAATGTTGAATTTGCTCCTGTCGAGTTTGTTCTAGCATAAAGTCCAAGTTTTGTACATCTTCGTGTAAGTTCATACTTGTTTCTTTTAATAATTCAGTGAACGGGGTATTATCCTGTCCATCCAAAGGTACAGGTCTAAGCAAGGTGTGTTGAATTTCGCTTTAAGCTTTCTTACCTTTGTCATTGTCATTTGTTTTCACTTCTATCTTATAATATACTTGATGGGGTGTCACATTAGATTTCAGCACTATTACCTTCTGTCCTTTTCTCACAGGCCCATATTTCTCTGTACCACATGCAGGGTTATAGTCGTCAATTACAAATAATTTCTCTCCTTCCTTGTAAATGAGATGGTTTTCTTTCTCAAAGCGGGATTTAATTATATCATATTATATATATGATATATATATTCTTTCTGTTCTCTATTTCTTACCTCTCCTCCGCTACTTCTACTCCCTACTTTTGTGCCCTGTTTTTCTGCCTCTAACAACCATATATTTACTGTGTCTCGCTTACCTTTATCTTGTGGCCCAGAGTAGGAGGTATGTTGACTGGATGGCTTTGAGGCCTTTGATTCTATTTCGTCCTTTGCAGACTTATCCAGTTTTTCAAGTTCACCTCTCTCTTTCTGAAAACATAATTGTTCCGTCATCTGCCTTACCTATTCCAGTTGAGCCTTAATGTTATTAGTGTCCTTCTGTTTCAACATCTCTTGGAGCTCCTTTTAACCTTTTTCATCAAACACACATTCAAGGTCTCCCTCCAAAATTCCTATCACAGGAGCTTGCATCTCAGATAAAAATGGGTTATTTAAATTAATTGTATGCTTAAAAAAAATCCTAGCTTCAGTGTGGTGGCAATGTTTGAGTGCGTGTCGGTTTTTCCAGTGTGAGAGTAGGGGGAGGGGATAGACTTCATCACTTGCAAAATGGCTGCCTTGTCTTCTTCTGAAGCCAGATACAGCTCAGGTCCTATTTGAAAAATTGGTTATCTAAAAAATCTCAGTGTCATATGATTAAGATCCTGAACTTTATTCTTTTCTTTTATCAGTGTTCTTCTCTGAAGGGTCGAAGCCCCTTCCACTTTTGCGTTAGCATTTGTTAATCTAACAGTTAATAATTTCAAAAATTGTTGTTGCTGGGCTTTTGTTGGTAGGGGATCCCCAAGTCTATCAAGAACGCCCTCTTACTGCATCTGCTCCATCCATTTCATTAATATTTTTTTTTTACTATTTATATGAGTGGTTTTAGTAGTAGACACAATCATAGTTGTTATTTTTTTTTACAGCCCAGCCCACAGTGCCTGCTCTGTAGCCTCTCTTTTTCCTTTGTTCTTTTTTTTATTATGTCCACCATTTTGAGGTGCGGCCTTCAGTGGTCTTTAGATGCTAGCTAATATTGGCGTTTTTTTAATGGGTTTTTATGTGATTTTAGTTTTGCGCAACACAATACACACCGTTTTTACCACAAAATATCACACACAACTATAATGGGCGTTATGCTAGCCTAGTACCTCTAACTTTCTAGCTATGCGCCCCTACTTTACACAGGTTTTCTAGCTATTGAGCGCTATGCGCACATCAGAGTATGTGAGCGGAGCTGAGCGGGAAGAATTTCATAATGACTCCGCTCAAGCTCCGCTCTGGGTGTACAATTTTCCGCTCCTCGCTCCCTCCCCCACTCCGCCCTTATACCTCTCGCTCCGTTTTCGCTCCAGGGTATTTTTTTTTTTTTTTTTTTTTATATATAACAGCAGTGTCTGATCAGAAGATGCATGTAGTGAAAACGAAAAACATTACATTAAATAAAATAAATCATAAACTAAAATATGAAGTTAAACAAATTGCCAAACGAAAAAATAAAGATCTCTTTTAGCCAACTTTTAGCCTATATTAATATTGAGAAATAGTTATATTTAGTTATATTTGTTTATTTTTTCTTTAGGACAGCATACAGTCTACATTAAGCCGGAGCAGAGATGCTTGTACCAGATTATAGCTTAACAGCTAATTTCCATCTGTAGTCCTATATATTGTATAGGCCTATGAACAGAAAAAAATGCTGGCTGGTTGAACATTAGCGAGCGAAGCTAAATTTCCAGTGCTGCGTAAACAAATGCAAAATATGATTAGAAACATTTTGAGTCCCCCTCCGTCTCCTGACAGTGGTTTAGTCCTGGGACTCCTGGCTCGTGATTGGTAATTGAGCGATAGTGGAGCGTTTCGGAGCGGGAGAAAATCACAACGCTCCAACATTTAAAAAATCCGCTCCTCGCACCTGGCAAAATCACACAACTCCGCTCCTCGCTCCGCTCCCACTCCGCACCGCTCACATAGCCTACTCTGGCGCACATATGCTAGCCTAACCCGTAATTTAGTTTCCAAATCTTCGAGCGTTATGCCAGCCTAGTATTTCTGACTTTCTGGCTATGCGCTCTAACTCATTCAGGTTCTTTGCAATTGAGCACTATGCCATCCTAGTTAAAATATACATACATTTATGACTATGTAACTCATAGGCTAATCTAACCAATTACCCGACCCACTTTCTGAGACTGATCAGGTCTCAAGGAGTATTAAACCATTGGGATATTTTCTCTTTATATATTAAACTACACACAAGTTTTAACCAAGACAAAAGAAAAAAACAGACACAGTCGTAAAAACACAAAACATTTAAGACATCTCATTCATTTTTCTGCATGTATTACCTTTTTAAAATAAACGTACATGCAGATATTTTCTCCACATTAAGGTCCGCCCCCGTTGGGACAGGCAGAAACTTTATTTAACAAGGCTTTAAACGATGCACTAAGGGGCCTAAAGTGTGCCAAGAAAACATCCCCCACACCATTACACCACCACCACCAGCCTGCACAGTGGTAACAAGGCATGATGGATCCATGTTCTTATTCTGTTTACGCCAAATTCTGACTCCACCATCTGAGTGTCTCAACAGAAATCGAGAATCGAGAACAGAATCAGTCTTCAACTGTCCAATTTTGGTGATCTCGTGCAAATTGTAGCCTCTTTTTTCTATTTGTAGTGGAGATGAGTGGTACCCGGTGGGGTCTTCTGCTGTTGTAGCCCATCCGCCTCAAGGTTGTGCGTGTTGTGGCTTCACAAATGCTTTGCTGCATACCTCGGTTGTAACAAGTGGTCATTTCTCTTCTATCAGCTTGAATCAGTCGGTCCATTCTCCTCTGACCTCTAGAATCAACAAGGCATTTTCGCCCACAGGACTGCCGCATACTGGATGTTTTTCCCTTTTCACACCATTCTTTGTAAACCCTAGAAATGGTTGTGAGTGAAAATCCCAGTAACTGAGCAGATTGTGAAATACTCAGACTGGCCCGTCTGGCACCGACAACCATGCCACGCTCAAAATTGCTTAAATCACCTTTCTTTCCCATTCTGACATTCAGTTTGGAGTTCAGGAGATTGTCTTGACCAGGACCACACCCCTAAATGCACTGAAGCAACTGCCATGTGATTGGTTGATTAGATTCTTGCATTAATGAGAAATTGAACAGGTGTTCCTAATAATCCTTTAGGTGAGTGTATACATTAGCTTTTCAGTTTTCTTCCCCTCTCTTTTATTTTTAACAAGTTTAAATTGATAACATTTAAAGTTAGATTGTTAGAAAGTATGCAATTATGTGGTTCTGTTATAGTTATGTTATTTTTTTTTTTTAACAAAACCTTTGTTGCTGTGAATGATTTGGTCAGTCTGTCAGGAACTCCTGGGCCACTTTTTCCCCTAGTCCATCCCTGATCCAATTAGTTCATGTTTTTTTTTTGTGTTTATTGGTGGTATATTGATTTTGACATTATTTTCTATTAACCCTTTAAAAACAGATGGAGCACCCGTGATCCCATTTGCATACCTATTTTTAGATGCCTGTAGATTTGCAACGAAATGAGATAGAGAAATATTTTTTTTTGCATATGAAAGTGGCAGAGGCCTAGGGGTTCAGAGGTGGACTCGTCCATCACCCAAGCTGAAGTCACTGAGGTGGCAAGGCACCGGGGGTGGATGAGATGCGCCCTGAGTACCTCAAGTCACTGGATGTTGTGGTGCTGTCTTGGTCAATCGAAATGTTAACAAACCCTCAAACTTGAACATTTAAGTAAAAGTAAAAGTGAGATTTTGTCTTTCTTAAGAGAATATCTACATGTAGACCATTATTAGGCAACTATTAGTGTGCAGAATTATCATGCAACTAATGAAAAAAAAAAATCCCATCTCACTTGTTTATTTTCACTTGTTAAAGTGAGATTAATAAACAAACTCAAAATTTACAAATAAACATTTCTGAAAAATAAAAAAACAAAAAAACTCAGTGACCAATATAGCCACTCTTCTTTTCGATAACAGCCTAAGCCTGTTACCTAAACAACATAAGCCTTCCATTCACGGAGTCAGTCAGTTTCTTGATCTGGTCAGAATCAACTTTTTGTGCACCTGCAACCATAGCCTCCCAGACACTGAGAGGTGTACTGTTTACCTTCACTGTAAATGTCCTGCATAAGATGGGACCAAAAGTTCTCAATAGGGTTTAAGTCAGGTGAAGAAAAGTTTTTCATCTTTAAGGCCATTACTGGCCAGTCACGCAGTGGAGAACTTTGATGCATGTGATGGAGCGTTGTCTTGCATAAAAATCAAAGTCTTTTTGAAAGATGCAGACTTTTACCTGAACCACTGTTTGAAGAAAGTGTCTTCTAAAAATTGGTAGTAGGTCTGAGAGTTGATTTTGAGTTCCATTAACATGCCCCAATATCTTAGATATTTCAAGAGTGCTGCATCCCCGTGTAAGACTTCTTTCAATTTTTGACTTTTCAGAATCAGTTAAATCTCTTTTTTGGCCCATTTTTCCTGAGGAGAAAAATCTGCCTAATAATTATTCACACCTTGATATAGGGTGTTGATCTCCTTAGGAAACACCCTCCCTCGTTACACAAATACACATCACCTGATATGCATTAAATCCAATAAGGTTCCAAGTTAATACAGCTTGGAGTTGGAAATTATGGACATAAATGTGCACACAGTGTACTTGTATATAAAGTTTGCCACAGGTATCCATGGGTTACCCCGAAAGGAATCTGCTAAAGGTAATGTAACTAATGGTGTGGTGTAATTCATTCTTTCTAGACTGTGTTTTAAACATTTCTACCGTATAGGAAAATGCAAAGAAAAGAATTTGAGCTATTTTATTGCATTTTGTACTGTAATCCCTGCGGACTACGGTTGTAGTTACACAGCCTGTCCAGCAGATGGTGCCAGTGAGCCACAACTGGTCACTGATTCTCTTCCCACTGACTACTGATAGTCTGCTGTGGGTTTGCGGAGATCTGATTGATGAATAAAACGCAGTAACAGTTCCAGTCCGTCGTCTTTTCGGCAAACTGAGAATCTTTTTTCTGTTGACCGTCTCTTTCTCTCCAAAAGTCACAGAGTTAACTAAAACTTTTCCACGCTGTCTTCAGGTTCAGTCAGTGCTGGAGGAAATCGCAGGTTTGCTGTCTTTGACCCACCAACAGAATAGCGTGTTTGTTAGTTCACTTGCTCTGGATTGTTGTCTTTGGTTTATTTGAACGCACTAATGTTCTCTAATGAAGGACAGATGTGCTGGAGTCAGCCTGTTAATGAGCCGGGCTTCTCTGTTGGCTCATGTGAGGCTATTATGAAACAGGAGTACTCGGTGTGTGATGGTGTGATGCGGAGCTTGTGGGCTGGCCGATTGACGCACCGTGCGAGTCGGAATAAAAATCACGGGAAACCGAAGTTGTAACAGTGGACAAAAGGTGCTCCCACGTCTCACCTCACTTCGGCATTGCAGTGGAAATGCTCAACATGCGGCTGCGTCCTTAAAGGCTGGTCATCACACTGACGGTACACGGTAAGGCTCTGCTCCTTTCTTTTGATCTCAACACCTGCTTTTGTTACAGTTTGAGTCAAAAGTTTCACTTTAAACAAAAAAAAATATATTGGTCTTTACAAATGAGTGAAAGAAACACTTTTTCATTCAGCATCTGCAGCTCAGAGGTTTTTAATGCTAGATGTCCCAACTGTAAATTTAATATTTTCCAACACACTGAGCCATAATCAAGTCTTTAAGATTGAGCTCAAAACCAATATGTGTTTAGTGCATCTAGGCTTTGCTTCGTTTTGTTTATGTGTGAGTCAGAACTATTCAGTGCCAACATAGCCTAGATATATAATAAATATTTTATTAATGGTCCAGGCTACATTATCTCAACCCATCATTCCTTTGTAATGTCCGTGCAATCATAAAGTCCAATTTTTAAATAAAACTGGAGAAACTGGAGTTTTAATGTTTGTTTTCAACACAAGACAAAAATATGCTGTTGATGGAAATCTTTACTTTTGTAAAATGAGTTTCGGCTGGTAACTCCAAAGACCGCTCGGAGAAGGGCTGTACCAGAAGTGGAGTCAGACAGACAGTGTTAGTGTTAGTACACTCCCTGGTCTCCTAAGACCCACAGCCTTTTTTATTGTCATTTTCTAAAGAGCATTCAATAAAAACAGATGAGAAAAAAATGAGTAGAGTAACTGTCAAACCAAGCACACCTCACACTTTGTCTCTAAAAGAGGGGTTACTTTCCTTTATGTATATTTAATATAACACCGTGAACATTAAGTACATGGTCTGTTCCCGCTGTCTATGGGAAATATATCAATTAACACAGGATTAGGTCCCCCGCATTGCCTCTCTTTGTCCCACATAAACAGGCTTTTTGTCCCACATTTGGTTTGTTATGATCTGGTCACCCTAACAAAGGGTGTACTTGGTGGAAGTGCACTTTGGTATAAGTGTGCAGGAAACCAAACGTTAAAGAATTTGCAGAATTGGGACGGCAATCTTTATTCTAAAGAGATACATATTTAGTACTTAGAAACACTACACTTAAAAGGACATTGTTTTTCTCCATTTTGTTTATTTTGATGCACTCGATTGGGCTAGTTTTCTACTTCTAACTTCTACTACTACTAATAAATATTAGAATATGCCACAGCTAAGCATAGAAAGAAGTACAAAATGAACAATGACATTTACAAAATTTATTCAATTTGCTAATTTATAAAAAATGTGCTAATTTATAAAAAATGTTTGTCCAGGGCGTGATTGCATTTTTGAGTCCAACAGCCACTGTTTGATGGATTTACTGAAAGTGTTCTTATGTAGAGAAACTGTTCAGGCTTTCCAGACTCCATATTTGGGGGTAAAAAGTGACTCGTTACTACCCACCTGTGCTCATTTATAATATAATGCAGAGTTCTACACAAGTGTGGCTGAGTGTGGCCTGGTGTAGCTGGAGACACCAGGCCTTGTGTTCCTGCTGTGAGTGCTTCTAAAACTCTGCAACGGTTGAGGCTGCTGTCTGTCAGCTCCTGCCACAGACAAAGGTCCATTATTGTCTATTGTTTTGCTGCTAATCAAACCTGATTGAACAGCTCACAGGTATGTGTGTCTCAATGCTGTCATTCAGCTCGAACAGCCCCAGGCACGTCCCTGAACAGTAACACCCAAACCAAACACTCAATTGCACACACTGACACTGGTGCGCCTAATGCAATCATTACCATCTTTATCAAAACACACTGCAGGAAAATATTCCATTCTTCACTCTTTGAAGTTGTTCAAGTGTTTTTCCAAAGAGACTTTTTCCACAATGTTGAGTCACAGTGAATACTAACTTTTTAAAGAATAATATGAATGTGGAGCTTTCAATTGAATAACAACTACTCATCTCAACAATGCCTGATCAAATGACAGGTAAACATTGGAGCCTTTTATAATGTTTTTGCAAACCATAGTTTTGAAAATACCTTACACTGTACAAGTATTTTGCATGCAGCCACTA
Organism: Perccottus glenii; assembly: GCA_024416835.2. Taxonomy (NCBI): domain Eukaryota; kingdom Metazoa; phylum Chordata; class Actinopteri; order Gobiiformes; family Odontobutidae; genus Perccottus; species Perccottus glenii. The sequence continues at coordinate 2,032,185 of CM044565.2, read as the reverse complement.
CAGATGAACCTTTGTGGACCCCACCTCATTTTCATAATTTTAACCCTTTAGATGCCAATTTGAAAACATGTCCCTTATTTATGAAAAAGAAAATAACACACACACACACACAATTGCTGAATTTGTGGTTGTTTTGAGCAGAGCTAACATGGTTTAAGAGATTTATGCAGAAAGAAAGATTGTTTTTCATTTTTTTTTTTTTACGTCTGTCGGGAAGGTCTCCAGATGGAGCAGAACGTGTCAGTGGTGTAGAATTGCCTTGTGAGAGTCACACGCATACTTTCAATATACACATAATTTTTACACACACTGTAAAAAGTTTTATTGTAAATTAACAGTAAATTACTGGCAGCAGAGTTGACAGCAATGTACTGTTTATTCACAGTACTGCTACTATTGAAAATTAATAAATGATCAAATTAAAATGAAAGTCAAAGTGTGGATGTGTATTGCCATTAGTGGCTCCTACAAAGGCAATTGGGGGAAAAAAAGCCTGGATGTAACCGCCATTTTATTGCGCTTTCATAACGACAATATCGGTGAATAGGGGAGCAATGGGCGGATTACATCCATTTTATTTACGGTTATTTATGGTCATTTTACATCCTATAAACTGGTGATTTGAAATTAACTCCTAGAATGCAACACAATTTAAAGTACTTTACAGTATTTTTGGGAAAATGCCCAAAAGCCCTTAATGTTTCCCAGAATCCCAGAATTTCTATTTTCAGTAAGTTACTGTTTTTATAGGAAAGCGTATCTACTGTCAAGATTTTGTCATTTTTTAACAGCAATTTCTTACAGTGCAGCTTTTATTTCAGTTAGTTCAGTGATGCAAAATCTAATATACATTGCCGATGACACAAGTCTGGAGGGGGGCAGGTAAATCTAACCTCCCATGGTTCCAACATCACATGCTCCGCTGTAATCTGTAGATGTTTAAGATAAAAGCTTTTTAATTCATCAGTCTGCTTTTTGTTCCTGACAGGGCTCACAAGGACTTTGCCGAAGCCATGGGCAGTAAGACTCTGGCTGCCCCAGTGCCCTTGCACCCCTCTTTACAGCTGGCCAACTACTCGCTGCTCCAGAGCTCGACAGGGTGCCAGCTGCCAATGGAGCACTTCCACAACACCAACTGCTTCAGCACCCTCCACGCTGTCCACCTCCAGCAATGGACCCTGGGTTACCCCCCTCTGCCCTTCTCTTGCTGCACTGTGTCCAAACTTTCTACCCACTTCTCCTCTTTGGCCTCCAACCCCATCTTTCCTCAGCTGCTGCGACCCAGGCAGGGTGCACCGCACAGCTTTAGGAACAAGCCCCGTTTTGATTTTGCAAACCTGGCAACAGCAGCCACACAGGAGGACAGTATGAAAGCAGAGGATCTGAGCGTAAGCAGGGCTCAGGCCACTGACAGCACTAGTTTAACTTACCACAGCACGACGGCCGGGCCGGGTCGTCTCTTTGAGGACATGTTTTCCCTGTCCTCAGAAAGAAAGTCCAGTCGAGGACGGCTTTCCTCAAAGACCAAGAAAGAGTTTATCTGCAAATTTTGTGGGCGCCATTTCACCAAATCTTATAACCTGTTGATACATGAGCGGACGCACACAGACGAGAGGCCGTACACCTGTGACATCTGCCATAAGGCGTTCAGACGACAGGACCATCTCCGGGACCACAGGTCTGTTCAAAACATTCTGTCAGCTCAACCCTACAATTCATAATGTATTCCCTTTGAAAGAAAGACATTATTATAAATTATTTTATATTATAAAAATGTTGCCAGAAGAAAAAAAATCCATTAATGCTAGGTAATGTTCTATTTTAATTTGCCATTCCAGATTACAACTTGCAAATCCAAACTGGTCTGAACCATCAGAAGCATCAATCAGAAAGTTTTTCTTCAGCCTTAGTTGTTAAAGGTTATTTTTGTCAGACCAAGGGCTGTGACATCTGCCATAAGGCGTTCAGACGACGTGAAACGCAAAGCGCTTGGCAGATTGCACACTCCTTTTCAGGGCGTGTCCAGAGCTGTCACATTGTTTAATAAAAGGCTGGACATGGCATAAACGGGCGGATTTTTTTTTAGATTGACAGGTTAAGTTTCAAATGCCAGAGGTGAAAGCACAGTGATATTTGATCATTTTAGATGTTTTCATGGCTCATTTCACCTGTGAACTCAAGGCATATGTATTTACAAGATGACAAATAACATATTTCATGAATAACAACAGGTATTAATATACATTATTTTACATGAGTCACTGATGTGCGTCATGTCTGAACAATGAACTAAATACTATAGAATATAAATGGACGAGATAGAGAATCAAGTAGAGACACCATCAGACTCTCACTAGAGTCCGTACCGCATTCATTCATGGATTTATTGCAGGAATCGGTTTGGGCGCAGTAAAGCCAAGCGCGTCCACGTTTTGGACACGCGTTGTCCAGCTCAGCTCAGCAAAGTCCGAACATGGCTTGTTACTTCCATTATTATCCAAAACGTCTGCACTGCTTTTTGTGGCCGACGCAGAGTTTAGTTTCCTGCTGTGATCAGGTGGATGTGCGGATGCGGGCCTGCGTAAGAAGGACTAGGCCTGGACTCACAGAAGTCTCCAGCTCCAGGAATGCTACTACTGTAGAACCATTACTGCAGAAGCTGCACCGATCCGACTGTCAATCTCACGCTCCTTCCTTCCCTCACTCGTGAACAAGACCCCAAGATTAAACTCCTCCACTTGAGGTAGGAGCTCTCCACCAACCCGAAGGGGACAAGCCACCCTTTTTTCCGACTGTGATTCATGGTCTCAGACTTGGAGGTGCTGATCTTCATCCCAGTCGCTTCACACTCGGCTGCAAACCGTCCCAGTGCACACTGGAGGTCCTGGCTTGATGGAGCCAACAGGACAACATCATCTACAAAAAGCAGAGATGAACTCCTGTGGTCCCCAAACCAGACTCCCTCCGGCCCCTGGCTGCGCCTAGAAATTCTGTCCATAAAGGTCTGACTTACTGCCGGCAATGCGAACCAAGTTCCTGCTCCGGTCGTACAGGGACTGAACAGCCCTTAGTAAAGGGCCCCAGACCCCATACTCCTAGAGCACCCCCACACAGGGCGCCACGAGAGACACAGTCGAATGCCTTCTCCAGATCCACAAAGCACATGTGGACTGGTTGGGCAAACTCCCATAAACCCTCCAGCACCCTGGAGAGTGTATAGAGCTGGTCCAGTGTGCCACGACTGGGACGAAAACCGCATTGTTCCCTCTGAATCCGAAGTTTGACTATCTCCTCTCCAGTACCCTGACATAGACTTTCCCGGGGAGGTTGAGGAGTGTGATCCCTCTGTAGTTGGAACACACTCTCCGGTCCCCCTTCTTGAAAAGAGGGACCACCACCATTCATGGATTTATTGCAGGAATCGGTTTGGGCGCAGTAAAGCCAAGCGCGTCCACGTTTTGGACACGCGTTGTCCAGCTCAGCTCAGCAAAGTCCAAACATGGCTTGTTACTTCCATTATTATCCAAAACGTCTGCACTGCTTTTTGTGGCCGACGCAGAGTTTAGTTTCCTGCTGTGATCAGGTGGATGTGCGGATGCGGGCCTGCGTAAGAAGGACTAGGCCTGGACTCACAGAAGTCTCCAGCTCCAGGAATGCTACTACTGTAGAACCAGGTCCAGTTAGCACTGTTTTTGTAAAATGTCCTCACTTATTTTATGCAAGTTATTTATTCATTTAACGTTTTATCAACCTATAATACAATATTTAATGTAAAATCGAATTATGTATTAAATATAGGCTACTATCTATGTACTGTCTATTTTTTATTTAGACTAGTAATTAATTAATTATCAATACATTTTAGATACATTTATCTATATATTTTTTTATATATCTCAAATGGCGCACTGCAGTCGATACTTTCAAATTACACGAGCGTGTTTTCAGGCCTCAATCCAGTTTGCGCCCAAACCCCGCCTCAGAACGCCCAGAACAGTGCCTGGCGGCTCGTCCACACCTGAACCAGGTAGAAGATGACAAATCAGCCAGGCATCACTGACTAAGAGCCTTTCGCCAACAGTAAGATTGGGCCCTAAATGTGTATTTCCTAAAATTGTAACCTTTTTCTTTTGTATTCCCCAATGCAGGTACATTCATTCCAAAGAAAAGCCCTTCAAGTGCCAGGAGTGTGGAAAAGGCTTCTGTCAGTCAAGGACTCTAGCTGTACACAAAACTTTACACCTGCAGGTTAAAGAACTGAAGCCTGCCAAGATCAAATAATCCTAGAGCCAACAGGAAGAGACAGACTGCAGCAGAAGAACAAACACAGACAGAACTTATCTTTCCATCCATCCATCTTCTACCGCTTATTCGGGCCCGGGTCACGGGGGCAGCAGTCTAAGCAGAGACGCCCAGCCTTCCCACTCCCCAGACACTTCCTCCAGCTCTTCTGGATACCGAGGCGTTCCCAGGCCAGCCGAGAGACATAGTCCCTCCAGCGTGTTCTAGGGCTTCCCCGAGGTCTCCTCCCGGTCTCCCTAGGGAGGCATCCCGGAGGCGTCTGAAACAGATGCCCGAGCCACCTCAGCTGGCTCCTCTCGATGTGGAGGAGCAGCGGCTCTACTTTGAGCTCCTCCCGAGTGACAGAGCTCCTCACCTTATCTCTAAGGGAGCGCCCTGCCACCCTGCGAAGAAAGCTCATTTCGGCCGCTTGAATCCGGGATCTTGTTCTTTCGGTCATGACCCAAAGCTCATGACCATAGGTGAGAGTAGGAACGTAGATTGACCGGTAAATCGAGAGCTTTGCCTTGCAGCTCAGCTCTTTCTTCACCACAACAGACCGGTACATCGACCGCATTACTGCAGAAGCTGCACCGATCCGACTGTCAATCTCACGCTCCTTCCTTCCCTCACTCGTGAACAAGACCCCAAGATTAAGCTCCTCCACTTGAGGCAGGAGCTCTCCACCAACCCGAAGGGGACAAGCCACCCTTTTTTCCGACTGTGATTCATGGTCTCAGACTTGGAGGTGCTGATCTTCATCCCAGTCGCTTCACACTCGGCTGCAAACCGTCCCAGTGCACACTGGAGGTCCTGGCTTGATGGAGCCAACAGGACAACATCATCTACAAAAAGCAGAGATGAACTCCTGTGGTCCCCAAACCAGACTCCCTCCGGCCCCTGGCTGCGCCTAGAAATTCTGTCCATAAAGGTCTGACTTACTGCCGGCAATGCGAACCAAGTTCCTGCTCCGGTCGTACAGGGACTGAACAGCCCTTAGTAAAGGGCCCCAGACCCCATACTCCTAGAGCACCCCCACACAGGGCGCCACGAGAGACACAGTCGAATGCCTTCTCCAGATCCACAAAGCACATGTGGACTGGTTGGGCAAACTCCCATAAACCCTCCAGCACCCTGGAGAGTGTATAGATATTTGGTGTTTATGTATTTGTTGTGATTTGGCTGCTACCTTGGCCAGGTCTCTCTTGTAAAAGAGATTCTGAATCTCAATGGGACCTCCTGGTTAAATAAAGGTAAAATAAATAAATAAAATAGAGCTGGTCCAGTGTGCCACGACTGGGACGAAAACCGCATTGTTCCCTCTGAATCCGAAGTTTGACTTAGACTTTCCCGGGGAGGTTGAGGAGTGTGATCCCTCTGTAGTTGGAACACACTCTCCGGTCCCCCTTCTTGAAAAGAGGGACCACCACGCCGTTCTGCCAGTCCAGAGGTACTGTCCCCAAATGTCATGCTATGTTGCAGAGGCGTGTCAGCCAAGACAGCCCCACAACATTCAGAGACTTGAGGTACTCGGGGTGTATCTCATCCACCCCTGGTGCCTTGCCACAGAGGAGCTTTCCAACTACCTCAGTGAAATCAGCTTGGGTGATGGACGAATCCACCTGTGACCCCTCGGCCTCTGCTTCCCCAATGGAAGACATGTCGGTGGGGTTGAGGAGATCCTCAAAGTATTCCTTCCACTGTCCAACAATGTCCCCAGTTGAAGTCAGCAGGGTCACACCTCCACTGTAAACAATTTTGGCAGGACACTCTTTCCCCTCCTGAGGCGCCGGACGGTTTGCCAGAATTTCTTTGATGCCGCCCGATAGTCCTTCTCCATGGCCTCGCCGAACTCCCGAGTTTTTGCCTCCACAACCACCCAGTCTGCTTGGCCTGCTGGTACCCACAAGCCAGCCAGGCTCGATAGGTCTCCTTCTTCAGCTTGACAGCATCCCTTACTTCCGGTGTCCACCAGCGGGTTCGGGGATTGCCGCCACGACAGGCACCAGAGACTTTGCAGCCACAGCTCCGAGTGGCCGCGTTGAATATGGAGGTGGAGAACATGGTCCACTTGGACTCAATGTCTCCAGTCTCCCTCGGAATCTGGTCGAAGCTCTGCCGGAGGTGGGAGTTGAAGATCTCTCTGACAGGGGACTCGGCCAAACGTTCCTAACAGACCCTCACAGTACGTTTGGGTCTGCCAAGTCTGTCCAGCTTTCTACCCCGCCATCGGATCCAACTCACCACCAGGTGGTGATCAGTTGACAGCTCCGCCCCTCTCTTCACCCAAGTGTCCAAGACATACGGCCGGAGGTCAGATGAAACACTGACACACTACAAAGTTAATCATCGACCTCCGGCCTAGGGTGTCCTGGTGCCACGTGCACTGGTGGACATCCTTAGGCTTGAACATGGTGTTCGTTATGGACAAACTGTGACTAGCACAGAAGTCCAATAACAGAACACCACTTGGGTTCAGATCCGGGGGGCCGTTAATCTCAATCATGCCCCTCCAGGTGTCACTGTTGCTGCCTACGTGAGCGTTGAAGTCCCCCAGTAGAACGACGGAGTCCCCGGTTGGAACACTTTCCAGCACCCCTCCCAGAGACTCCAAGAAGGCCGGGTACTCTGCACTGCCATTTGGCCCGTAAGCACAAACGGTGAGAGACCTTTCCTCGACCCGAAGGCGCAGGGAAGCGACCCTCTCATTCACCGGGGTGAACTCCAACACATGGCAGCTGAGCCGGGGGGCAATAAGCAAGCCCACACCAACCCGCCGCCTCTCACCGCAGGCAACTCCAGAGTAGTGGAGAGTCCAGCCTCTCTCGAGGTTTTGGGTTCCAGAGCCCAAGCTGTGCGTGGAGGTGAGCCCGGCTATCTCTAGTTGGTATCTCTCAACCTACCGCACAAGCTCAGGCTTCTTCCCCGCCAGCGAGGTGACATTCCATTTCCCTAGCGCCAGATTCAGTGTCCGGGGATTGGGTCGCCGAGGCCCCCGCCTACTACTGCCACCCAATCCATTGCACCGACCCCTTACGGTCCCTCCTGCAGGTGGTGGGCCCACGGGAGTACGGGAGTCTAGCGGAAATCACAGAACCAGAGCCTAAATCACCATAGTGTGCCTTGGACCTGCTCAGGGCAGAACTTTCACTCGACATTTCTGACCAGTTATTCTCTCACAATATTCAAATCTATCCAATTCCATTGTTAATTTTGTCTAAACCAATATGAATTATAGAACTTATTTTTGCATTTTGATAACATTAATTGTTACCTGTATCACTGGATTTTTTATTTTCTGAATGCCAAGTCATTTCTAAATAAAATGTTTTTAATTGGTTCTGTTTGAGTTTGTTAATAACATACTAATAACATCTAACATAACCATCTAACATATACATATACTAGACATTCAAACACATTAGCAGCAATTCAAATATAAAAATATAACAGTTTTAATTCAACGTATATGATCTGTAGGTGCTTTTTCATGGGTTGTCTGAGGGTTAGAAGTTTGTTTGAGCTGGACAGGAACAGGACGATGCCGAGTGTGTGATGCAGGAGGAAAGCTGCTGTTCCAGGGGAAGACACAGCCTGAGCGGATGGAAGCCATCAGTCTGTCATTGGACTGGACTGCGGGCGCTTAGAAGCTTTCAGATTATAAATTCACTTTTAAAAACCATAACCAGCGCTTTATATTATTGTATAGTACGTTACAATAGCTCATAATTTCAAATATTCAAATATATCAAATGTGGCAGATATTGTGCAGAGCAATTTATCTATTTTTATTATTTTTATTTAAAATGTGTTTTGTTGAAATATATTTTTATTTTAATTTTAACATTTTGGGATAACTGTAAAATTATGTACAAAAATATTGCTCATGTTTAAAAAGGGAATAAAAAATAACATTTTTTTTAGGGAAATCAAATTATTTAAAATGAATGGCATTGGTTATTTTTGTGCTATGGACCTGGAGGAAATGTTAATCACTGCTACTGTCATAAAGCAGTTGAGAACAACTGGGTGAGGACATGAACGGGGTGAGGCGGTGCTTAGCACAGGAGAGGTCACTGTGGAACAGTGACACATTTACAGTTTCCCTCCAGCAGAGCTTAATTTGCGGCCAACAAGATGGACGAAAGGTGAACCGTCTGCCCGCACACATCTTCTGCTACAGGCCAAAGTCCTGCTGTTACATGAACTAGTCCTTCATCACACAGACACATCCAAACAGTTGTTAGCATCAGATCGGTTCCACCTCATTAGCTCTTCGGAAAAATCTGGTGCTCTGTGGATCCACAATGAGCCTAGCAGTGTGCCAATAATAATAATAATAATAATAATAATAATGGATTAGATTTATGTTGCGCTTTTTTCTCCCATGGGACTCAAAGCGTTTACAGGCCATCCATTATTCATTCACTCCACAGTCACACACTGGTGTGTGCTGTTTATTTTTTTTATGTGTTTGTAACTACAGTACGTCATTCATATGCTCAACTTTAATATTATTTGACACTGACAAATGTGGTCCTGTTTCTACACACTGCATACCATTCTTTCACTTTTAAATTTATTTTTTAAATCTTGTGAAGGCCATTAACTGCTTGACAAAATCATTTTAACGGGTGGCTCCATTCTTTCTTACACTTCATTTGAGCTGCTACATTTAAAAGCACGCTTTTTGCTTTTTATTCATATTTACATAATTTCAAAATGTTAACATATCAAACATACAGCAAAAGTGTGGATGGCATGGAAGCCCGTCATTAGAAAAATCAAGAATGTAAAAATATTTTTAAAGTAGCACCACAAAATGTTTATCCCCAAAATATATATTCTGTCTCTCATTTAGATGGTTCTTAGACATGAAATTGATAAAATCATGCCTGAATGACACAGGCCCCTCAGCTGGACACAAACCTCCTGTAACTTACCTGTCCCGTGAGGAGGACTTATTGTAAGAGTAAATAAAGAAAATACACTGGACCCTAGCAGAGTCATATTTGTTTCAGAAGTTCTTTCTTCAAAACTTGCCACATGCATAGTCTCTACTTGTAACAAATATTGCGCTGCTGACAATTACAATTCCAGCCTTCTCGTTGTCCCTCGGCATCGCCTTGCTTCAATGGGGGGCAGATCATTCAGTGTTATTGCGCCAAAAATGTGGAACTCTCTCCCCCTATCACTCCGTTTTGTTAACACTATCTCTGAATTCAAATCCATGCTCAAAACACACCTATTTTCTGAATGTCACAGTTCTTAGTGGGTTTTTTCACTTACTGTACTTCCACTCTCATTTGCCTATTGTTGTTCTGTCTGCTCTCTTTGTCAATTGTCTTTATTGTTGTTTGTTTATTGTAAAGTGTCCTTGAGCTCTGGAAAGGCGCTATATAAATAAAACTTATTATTATTATTATTATTACACAGAGAGGGATCTGCACCCCTACTGACTAAAAGTTACACAGTGTTGCTTTAATGATATTTTTATTAGTGCAGTTGGTGATAGATCAATGTGGTGGTTGTGTATAATCTGTATGATCCTCTGTCCTCTAATTTTTTTAGAATCCATTCTCCTTGAGTTGGGCTTTTGCCAAGTTAAAGAGGATCTGCTAGGTTTTCTGTTAAATGCCCGGCGATGTCTTTTGTCATGAAGTCACCCTAGAGCTTCTTGCTGCTTCAGAGACCGACAGGAACATGTTGTGAAGGAGAACAAAACATGGCAGGGGTTGTCCTCAGGAGGCAGCTCTGTGAGGTAGAGTTCAGCGAGGAGAAATGCCTTTCTCAAAACTCCCGCATTGCCTTGTTTTTTCTGAAAACTGCAAAGACAGTAGAGATACATTTCCACCCTGAGATGCATCACAATGTCTTCCCTGTCTTTCTCTCTTCTTGACTCAGCAAGTAGCGTCTACAGGGAACTCAGCCGGCCGGGGAGATGGTGGGTGGTGGACAGTGAGGCGCACAAACGAGCAGAAAAAGCATCCCCAGAATCCTCTGCTTTCTGCCAAAGTTAACATACACCAAGGGATTTGGTATCAAAGTTTCCATTATTTGGCTCCACAAACACTAGATTCATTACAATAACACATGCCTGGGCGTTCCCTGCTGACTATTCAAATAGAATAAGTTTAATTATGATCATTTGGGAAATCAAACTTTCACTTCATATGCTTTCTCAAATGTCTACATCCAGTCACATTATTGTCCTTAAGGCTTCAAAAATGAGACGGTTCACTTGCAATTGTGGAGTTGTAGAGCACCTCCAGTCCAGTGTAGAAAGCAGACTATAAGGAAATTCTTTTACCTTCAATACAATGGCACTGAATATTAGATTAATAATGTGTCATATCATCAGAATAAAGATGCCACAGTCATTGCTGCTTCAAAAAAAATATTGAAAAAAGAAAGTAATTGTGCTTATAGTTTGTTATTCATAAATTGTTGTCTTCTCGTTCAATGCCACAGAATTTATGGTCTGGAAAGGTTTCTAAAAATAAGACAATAATTAATATAAAATGATAAATATGATCCACTGATTTTTGATGGTATTATCCTACATGTAACTTCCAATTTAAATTATCAAACACGCACCATTGCACTAATGAAAGGGTAAAAAAAATCATGCAGTCATTACAATCTGTCGTTAAGTTACAGCATAAAAAGCCTGTTATACAGATCTGATGTGATCTGCTGAACTGTAAAAAAACACAGAGCTAATGCTAAGCCTTTCTGAGCAACTTAATTATTGTGTCATTAACTATTAGTTATGACACAATAAATTTGTCCCACAATGCCTTTCATTTGCAATGTTTAGTAATAACGTGTAACTTATATTTATTCATACTTATAGCGATAGCTATTTAGATAGCAGATAGAGAAAATATATATTTTTTGCCAATTAGAAGAATGCTAATGAGTCACTTATCGTTGTCAAACTTGTCCACTTATTTTGCTTTTAATAGAGGTTAGAAAGCAGTTTCAATCTTCTACTTCTACTTATATGATATACTTACATGCTACATGATTGTTAAAACAAAAACGTTTTTGTATTTTTTGTACTGAGACTGGAAGTGGTCTGAGAGTAGAACCTTCAACGGAAGTGTCCTGACGCTGGAAGTCTGCAGCCAGACCCTTCTGGTGAAATCAGCACATTATCTCCGCTAGAATGTAGGTACTGACTGTAAATAACAATAAAGAATGTCTTGTCTGGAGGAATGCTGAAGTGCTCACAGTTTCTCGGTCAGTGAGGTGAACACTGCAGAAAAGGTGGACAATTTCAGGTTATTTTTTTCCGTATTGGCTTGTCATAGCCTTCCCCAGAGGAAATTTTTGCTGCTGTTTAGAACTATCTTTTTTATAAGCTCAGGAGACAAAAATGTGACTCTCACTTCTGTCTCATTTTCAGTTCAGATATGTCTCTTATGAGTCTTGTGTGTTTCTCCTAAAATTCACTAGGAGCAATATGATATACACATCCACACAAGCATCCACAACACATCTCCACAAGCATCCACAACACATCTCCACAAGTATGCACAACACATCTCCACAAGCATCCACAACACATCTACACAAGCATCAACAACACATCTACAGAAGCATTCACAACACATCTCCACAAGCATTCACAACACATCTCCACAAGCATTCACAACACATCTCCACAAGCATTCACAACGCATCTCCACAAACATTCACAACACATCTACACAAACATTCACAACACATCTCTACAAGCATTAACAACACATCTCCACAAGCATTCACAACACATCTCCACAAGCATTCACAACGCATCTCCACAAACATTCACAACACATCTCCACAAGCATTCACAACGCATCTCCACAAACATTCACAACACATCTACACAAACATTCACAACACATCTCTACAAGCATTCACAACGCATCTCCACAAACATTCACAACACATCTCCACAAGCATTCACAACGCATCTCCACAAACATTCACAACACATCTACAGAAGCATCCACAACACATCTACAGAAGCATCCACAACACATCTGCAAAAGATACACCCGGAGAAGTACGGCGGGACTTGTCCTATTTGTGAAGGCGCACCAGAAAATCTAGAACATCTGATGCTAAAGTGCAATGTCGTCGCAGACTTCTGGTCACAGATACTAAATCTACTCAAAAGCAGATGTCACCTGTGGCTCCCCGCACCAAAGGTCTTGGAGGAGAATGAACAGCTATCAGGATTACTGGTCCTGGGAATCCGGCCAAACAGCAGGCATGACAACACTGTCAATAACCAGGTAAATTGGACACTTATCAACTATATTCTAACAATAGCTAGACATGTCATATGGATAAGCAGAAATCGGATGATCTATGAACAGAAAAACATATCAAGATGGAACTTTTTTAAAAGACCTATAAAGGTACACATGGACTTAATGGCAAGAAAGTCGAAGGATTTGTTCACAAAAACTTTTTTGGACCACAATACATTAATACAATGGACACCCCCCAACCCCCCAAATTTCCTTTTTTGAATTTTCTTACCCATTCAAAATGAGGATTTGTTTATTATTATGGACATTGGTGTTTTGTGGAGCTACCTATGCTAGTGATTATTATTTAAAATGTTTTTTCTAAAAAGGTGTTTATTTTAGGTAAAATGTTGCAGTTGTTTCTGTTGTGGGACTGGTGTTTTGGGGAAAAAAAAAAAATGAAAATAAGTTTGGTTCTGTTTTGGTTTAAATGTTTAAATTTATGTACATAAGTATTTTTTGATAAATAAAAACAAAACAAAAAAACAACACATCTACACAAGCATCCTCAACACAACTACACAAGCATCCTCATCACATCTACACAAGCATTCACAACACATCTACACAAACATTAACAACACATCTTCACAAGTATTAACAACACATCTTCACAAGTATTAACAACACATCTACACAAGCATCAACAACACATCTCCACAAGCATCAACAACACATCTCCACAAGCATCAACAACACATCTACACAAGCATCCACAACACATCTACACAAGCATTAACAACACATCTACACAAGCATCCTCAACACAACTACACAAGCATCCTCATCACATCTACACAAGCATTCACAACACATCTACACAAACATTAACAACACATCTTCACAAGTATTAACAACACATCTTCACAAGTATTAACAACACATCTACACAAGCATCAACAACACATCTACACAAGTATGGAGTTAGTTTTGTGTCTTTATTACATGCAAGAAAATAAAAGATCCGAGAGAAAAAAAAAAAAGATCTGAGAGAAAAAAAAAAGTTTGAGAGAAAAAAAAAAAGATCTGAGAGAAAAAAGTTTGAGAGAAAAAAAGATCTGAGAGAAAAAAAGTTTGAGAGAAAAAAAAGATCTGAGAGAAAAAAAGATCTGAGAGAAAAAAAAAAGTTTGAGAGAAAGTGTTTTCACATAGAACATAAAAAAATATACATTTGAAAATTTTTAAATTATTTCTGAGAAAAAAAATCTCTCTCAAAATACTTTGAAAAAACTCTCAAATATATTTTTGCTATCAGTGTGAAAAAAAAAGTGTTTCTCTCAGCGCTTTCTTTGCTCTTGATTCAATTTCTTTCTCGTGTCAGGATTTTGCTTTCACTGTGAGAATCGCGTTCCTATTGGCCAGTCGGGTGAGTATCTTGTCTTGGTTGACAGCAGCTGTCAGACTAAGATGGACTTGAAGGAAGCTAGTAGCTTTAGTCCTTCTAAGTGGAGGACATTTCTGTGGACACAGGGCTAGAGCCTTATCAGTTTGTGCCACTGGCTCAAACTGCGGTCTCAACAACTCCCAAAGTTAAAGAGCGAAGTCTTGCAGCACAAGAGAGAATGGGGCCAGTGATAAAGCGTTAGCATTGTCTAATTTAGGCCAATGCTTAGCAAATGCTAACAAAGTTTCAGAAATTGCAAACCTATGCATTTAGTTTGATTTTGGTAATTAGTGTTAATTACACACAAAACAGAGATTTCAAGTCTCTCTCTACAACTGTTAACTCTATAAACTCTTGTCTTGCAGCTCACTGGTCCTGGCAGAGAATGTGTTATAGAGATACTCAAGATTCAAAGATTCAAGATTCAAAGTGTTTATTGTCATGTGTACAGACAGAAGTCCACAGTAAAATGTCACACAAGTTAAAAAAAAAATAAGACAAATATACAAGTGATAATAATGCAGTACAAAAAATACAAATATACAAAAAAAATACAAGAGGGCAAAAGGAGTAAAGTAGTAAAGTGAGAGTGCAGTTGTGATGGTGTAAAGTGACGGTGTAAAGTAAAGTGAGGTAGTGCAGTAGGTAAACAATTGTTCATGTAATGTTGTGATTGTGATTGTAGACTCCTATCTGCTGTTTAGGAGTCTTATGGCAGAGGGAAAGAATGAGTTCTTCATTCTGAAGTCCTGCATTTCACACTTCTGTATCTCCGTCCTGAGGGTAGAAGTGTGAACAGACCATGTTGGGGTGGAGGGGTCTTGAGGATGGAAGCAGCTCTTCTGTGGACTCTGCGGTGGTAGATGCTCTGCAGTGAGGGCAGTGGAGTCCTGGTGATCTTCTGTGCAGTCTTCACCACTCTCTGCAGGCGTTTTGCGGTCCATGGCAGAAGTGCTGCCGTACACAGTGATGCAGCTGGTCAGGACACTCTCAATGGTTGCTGAGGATCTTGGGCGACATGCCAAACTTCCTCAGCCTCCTCAGAAAATACAGCCGCTGTTGAGCCTTCTTGACCAGCTGCGTGATGTGAGTGTCCAAGTGAGGTCCTCATTGATGTGGACACCCAAGTATTTGAAGCTGCTCACCCTCTCCACTTCAAGTTCCCGGATGAACAGTGGCTGAGGCGTTCTCCTCTCTCTCCTCATGTCCACTATCATCTCCTTTGTCTTGTCCGTGTTGAGGGTGAGGTTGTTGTCTTCACACCATGACACCAGACTGGCCACCTCCCTCCTGTAAGCTGCCTCGTCACCGCCAGCGTCGTCCTATCACTGCGGTGTCGTCAGCAAACTTCAGGATGATGTTGTCCTTATGAGAGCGACACAGTCGTAGGTGTACAGGGTGTAGAGGATGGGGCTGAGTACACAGCCCTGTGGAGTACCAATGTTTGTGATGGTGCTGGCTGAAGTCCTATTACCAATCCTGACAGACTGAGGCCTGCCAGTCAGGAAATCTAGGAGCCAGTCACAGAGGGTGGGGTGCAAACCAAGTGTGGACAGTTTGTGGGTGAGTTTGTGTGGGATGACCGTGTTGAAGGCGGAGCTGTAATCTATAAAAGTATCCGTATGTATGAGTCCTTGTTCTCCAGGTGTGACAGGGAGTAGTGGACAGCAGTAGCGATAGCATCGAGGTGGACCTGTTGGGTCGGTAGGCATACTGCAGGGGGTCAATGGTGTCGGTATGCTGCTCTGAATGTGGGCCAGCACCACTCTCAAACACTTCATAATGATTGGAGTGAGTGCCACTGGCCTGTAGTCATTCAGGCAGGTGGGTGGGTTCTTCTTGGGCAGGGGACGATGGTCGTGGTCTTGAAGCATGATGGTACAATGCGCTGGCTGAGGGAGAGGTTGAAGATGGAGGTGAAAACATCAACCAGCTCGTTGGCACATGCTCTGAGGGCCCGCCCAGGAATGTTGTCTGGTCCTGCTGCTTTGCGGGGTTGATCTTCCTCAGAGCTCTGTGTACCTGTGTTGTTGAGATGGTTGGTGGAGGAGGGTTGGGTGATCCAGGTGTGTGTGAGCTCCTCTCTGCAGTGTTGCTGGGAGCCTCAAAGCGGGCGTAGAAATTGTTGAGGTCATCCGGCAGGCTGTCTGTTGATGCGATGTTGTTGGTGGTGGTCCTGTAGTCTGTGATGTGCTGCAGGCCTTGCCACATCCGCCCTGAATCCGCAGTAGAGTAGAAGCTGTCCAGCTTCTCTCTGTACTGCCTCTTGGCCGCTGTGATGGCTTTTCTCAGTCCATACTTCGCAGCTTTGTACTCGTTCTCATTGCCTGATCTAAATGCAAGAGAGCGAGCACGCAGCATGTGACGTACCTGACTGTTTATCCAGGGCTTCTGGTTGGGAAACTTCCTGATTTGTATGGTGGGCACGATGTTATCAACACAAGTGCTGATGTACCCAGACACATACTCAGCATAATCCTGTACACTGATGGAAGAGTCCTCCACAGTGGCTGCAGCTTTAAACACATCCCAGTCTGTCAGTGCAAAACAATCCTGCAGGGTGATCTCGCTCTCCGGGGTCCAGAGTTTGATCTGTTTGGTGACAGGGTGTGCTTGTTTCAGTCTTTGTCTGTAAGCAGGGTACAGGAACAAAGAGATGTGGTCCGAGTGTCCGAAGTGGGGCGGGGTGCAGCCGTATGTTGCTGTAGACGTGGTCAAGAGTGTTTTTATCACGGGTGGGAATGTCAACATGCTGGTGGTATTTGGGGAATACAGTCAAACTACAGTGGTTGAAGTCACCAGCAACAATAAAAACAGCGTCAGGATGCGCGCTGATGGCGTCATGGAGTTTGCTGAGTGCTGCTTCAGCGCGGGGATGTAAACAGCGGCCAAAAACACAGCAGTAAATTCCCTCGGTAGGTAATACGGACGGCACTTTAGCAGTAATAACTCCACATCTGGTGAACAGTGCTCGTCAACAGTCTGTAGTCTGTATATCTTCGCACCACGAGTTGTTTACAAACACACACACACCCCGCCTTTAGACTTACGGATGCAGTTAGTCGTCGCCTCGGTGAAGCGAGTGAGTCTGTAGCTGAATGGCGTTGTCCGGGACCTTGTCTGAGAGCCAGGTCTCGGTGAAAATCAGGCGCAGCACTCTCTGATTTCGATGGGTTGAAATCCTGGCTCGTAGCTCGTCAATTTGTTTTCCAGGGAACGTACATTCGCTAACAGGAGGCTGGGTAGCGGTGGTAGCCAGTGAGCTTTAGCCTAGCATGTAGCCCTCCTCTTGCCTCGCTTGCGCTGCCGTCTCGAAGCACTCTCCTGGGGTCAGCGAACTCACTGAGACCGGTGCTTCGTGGCCCTCGGCAAAAGTTTTGGTGGTATGGGCGAACAATGAGCTGCAGCTCCAGCGAATAGAACCACTAAAAACAAAGTTTCGTGAGTTGGCGATGTCCAATAATGCCTGTCGGTTGTATGTTAGCAGTGCATGGCATTTGTGCACTGCAGAAAGAACGAAAAACACGAAAAACATACAAAAAAGAGAAAAAGTTCGAAATTTTAGCGCGGAGCTGGCAAACACGTCTGCCTCGGGGGGCGCCATGGTACACCAAGGTATAGCTATGAAATAAGACCAGTGTCAAGTCCAGTTAATTTAATAAGTATTATGCACAAAAGACACAACTCTAACCAAATATTATATTTACATCCAGACAAAGTAGTGATAAACATTGTTTCTCATGTTGTAGGTAATGCACAGGTGTGACAGGTTGGTGAGTTGGCTGCATAACAGCCCATCCAGACTTTGAGGCAGTAGCACTAAACCCCTGTGTTACAGGCTCTAACACTTGTAATGTAGTGTTACACTTATCTTCAGCTTTTTGGTGAGATGTGGTTAAACAGGGTAGTTCCAGGAAGAAGAGAGCAATGTTTTTATAAATAAGTAAATTTAATGTTTTACCCTCCACTTACACATACTGTACATGCGCACCAGCTCTTTCAGCGGTTATAGACTGTGTCACATGACACACTCCTATTAGGCGTTCTGGCTTGGGCGGCTGCAAAAACAAGAGTTTAACAATGATTTGTTATCTTGATTATATGATGAGACCCAAACATCTGGGTCCACAACTCACAAAACTGCACAATCCCTAAAAGATGCTCTGCCTTTGCACAATCAGCCTTTTCATTTCAAACCATCAAACAATGGAATCAGATCCTAGGCAATTGGGCAACCTGGCCATTTCATACTGGACGGAGCTGCTGCGCTCAATCTGACTTCCTGTGGGCCTGGAGGAATTGGCCATTACACACTGGCTGCCCTGTCGCTGTTCTTGTGGAGGACTTACTGACGAAATCAGGGCGAGTAGCTGCCGTGCCCTCTTCTGTGTCTCAGCTGAATTTAACTGGAAAGGGATTTTAGTTTAGATGTACAAACATATTTAAAATAACTATCTTGCTCCAATGTACTTAACTAAAAATAATTTTCAATGGTTTACCTGTGGTTGGTTCCCCATGCTGGGATTAAAAGAAAAATAATTACCATGACAGTACAGGCACAAACATATTTTTGGGTTGCTAATTTAAGAGTTAGTCCTAGACCTGCAATTTACCTTGTCAGCTCTAGACCTCGGCTAGATGGTA
Source organism: Perccottus glenii (assembly GCA_024416835.2). Classification (NCBI taxonomy): domain Eukaryota; kingdom Metazoa; phylum Chordata; class Actinopteri; order Gobiiformes; family Odontobutidae; genus Perccottus; species Perccottus glenii. The sequence continues at coordinate 2,013,570 of CM044565.2, read as the reverse complement.
AAAATATTTAGAATAAGCCCCGTGTAGCTGAGTTTGCGAGCTATACATGCAGTGTAGCTAAGCATGTAGTGCAACAACCATACAAAGACTATTTTAAACAAAACTAGGTGGGACACTTTCAAGCGGTATATCAATCACTGTCTAACGTTAGCTAGTTGTAGGGTTGCCACCTTCCATGCATACTAACGTTAGTTGAAAGTTGTACGGGAGGTTGTATGAACAAGCAGTTACTCTTCAGGGGTGTTTTGAGGCTAGCAAGTGCAAAGGTAGAAACTAGCTCACTACTCACTAAATAAGGCGTGAAACTATCTAAATCAAAACATTAATTTGGCATTTGATTTAAACAAAGTATAAACCAGGTGAGTTTGCAAGTTTACCTAGCATGGCTGGTTAGCTTTACTAGCGATTAGCAAGCAAATAATATAATACACATTCATTCATGAATATGAGTGCTATTTTTTAATGTTTAATCTTCAGTGATACTGAACTTGCTCAGCCAGCTGTGTGTCATCATCTTACCCAAACATTGGAAGTGTCATATGTCCATGCGGCATCTATGCAGGTGAACCGAACAATGTTAATGATTCAGTTTGACTCCCAAGACAAGACGATACTCACCCGACTGGCCAATAGGAACACGGCCCCGCCCATGACACAATTCTCACAGTGAAAGCAAAATCCTGACACGAGAGAAAGAAATTGAATCAAGAGCAAAGAAAAGCGTTTCGAGAGAAACACTTTTTTTTTTAAAAGAAAATATTCTGATAGCAAAAAATATATAGTATAAGTATTTTGAGAGAGATTTTTTTTCTCAGAAATAATTTTAAAAATTTCAAATGTATATTTTTTTATGTTCTATGTGAAAACACTTTCTCTCAAACTTTTTTTTTTCTCTCAAACTTTTTTTTTTCTCTCAAACTTTTTTTTTTCTCTCAGATCTTTTTTTTTTTCTCTCGGATCTTTTATTTTCTCGCATGTAATAAAGACACAAAACTAACTCCATACCATCAACAACACATCTACACAAGCATCAACAACACATCTCCACAAGCATCAACAACCCATCTCCACAAGCATTCAGAACACATATACACAAGCATTCAGAACACATCTACACAAGCATCCACAACACATCTACACAAGCATCCACATCACAACTACACAAACAATTACAACACATCTACACAAGCATCAACATAACTACACAATCTTTAACAACACATCTACACAAGCATCCACATCACATCTACACAAGCATCCACAACACATCTACACAAGAATCCACAACACATCTACACAAGAATCCACAACACATCTACACAAGCATCCACAACACAACTACACAAGAATCCACAACACATCTACACAAGCATCCACAACACATCTACACAAGAATCCACAACACATCTACACAAGCATCCACAACACATCTACACAAGCATTCATTACATCTACACAAGCATCCATAACACATCTACACAAGCATCCACATCCCAACTACACAAGCATCCACAACACATCTACACAAGCATTCATTACATCTACACAAGCATCCATAACACATCTACACAAGCATCCACATCCCAACTACACAAGCATCCACAACACATCTACACAAGCATCCACATTCTTGGGGCGGCAGTAGCTCAGTGGTAGAGCGGCCGTCCTTCAACCGGAAGGTAGTAGGTTCGATTCCCGCTCGCCCCACAGTTCATACTGTCGTTGTGTCCTTGGGCAAGACATTTAACCCACCTTGCCTCCAGTGTCTGTAACACTGGTGTATGAATGTGTGTGACTGTAGAGGTGTGTTTGGTGGTGGTCGGAGAAGGTTGAGCGCCGTTTGTGTGGCAGCCGCCATCTCTGTCTGCCCCAGGGGCCTGTTTCAGAAAGGAGGTTAAGTGAAAACTCTGAGTATGTTAACCCTGAAATGAGGAAACTCTGGGTTTTCCGTTTCAGAATGGGAGGTAAATCAACCCCAAGAAAGCAGAGTAAGTCAAGCCCGTTTCTGAAAGAGAGGTAACTTATACTCAGAGTCAGTTACCATGGTAACTTACTCTGTGAACCTAACCTGGTCGGGAGCAGGTTTTCTTCAGTAAACCCAGAGTTTATTTCGGTGTCCTCCCCTTTTTAAAGAGGAAGTGGTATTTAAACACCTCATTCATTCTTTCGATACATTCATTCATTGCACATTTCAGTCACGCAGAGCGGATCAAATTAAAGTGAATGAAATGGCATGTCCTTTATGGACGATCCTGTGGATGAAGAGGCTGCATTAATCCGTAGGGAGTTACATTTACGTCGGGAGAGGATTTTGAGGCCCAGAGTGGATTTTTTGTCATATCCATATTCATTTTTATTTGAGCGGTACCGTTTTTCTTTACAGTCAATAAGATACATCCATAATCTCATCCATCCTTACATCAGAAATATCAGCCATCGCGGCCGTGCTCTTACATCCGAGCAGATGCTTTGCGTTGCATTACGTTTCTTTGCAAATGGTAGTTTTCTGTATAACATCGGGGATGCAGAACATATTAGTAAGGCTACTGTTTGCAGAGTTGTAAGGAAAGTGTGCCTCGCTCTTAAGCGCTTTTTCAGAATTTTTGTGTTGTTTCCTGGGCACTGCTAGACACTGGATGCTATTCAGTTATTTAATATGTCAAATGTTAGTAAAGTCAGGTAGACTACAACCATGATATGCTCAAGCCTTACCTGATTGAATTACGTTTTTATATTTCATTTTCAGCTGCTGCCATGTTCTTTTAACACCTGCAGGATTGCACCTACATGAAAATTAAAATAAGGTTGAATTAATGTAATAATTACTATCTCTATAAAGTATTGGTCTACTTGTTACTAATTACTTTCTAAATCCCATATCAACATCAACCACTTGAACAATACAAGGAGAGACAAGAAACTGCACTTTTAATGCTTTCAAATAAACATACAATTGCATGAATTAATCTTGAAAAAATATATCTTTTAAAATTTGATGTTAAATCCACTATTATTTTATACAGAATTGCTTTATAGTCTATGCAGCATTTAATGCAATTACATAAGATTTTACTTTAAATTACGGAGTAATCCCTTTAATTATATTACAGAACTGTAACTAAAAACTTTAGTTAACTTTAGTTAGTTAGAACTAAAAAGTTTTTAGATTACTTAGTAATTAATTACACACAACACTGTATAACAGTAATTCAAATGTAAACTTACGCATTGACTCGAGCAGCTATTTTCTCCCACGCTAACTCTCTGTCCTTCGCCGCTGCAGCCGTGTTGCTTTTTTAAAATATATGTTCGTACTCTCCATATGCTTGCATAAGCACATCCAGTTCTGCTGGTGAAAAATATGAAGACCTCTTTTTGTCTGGCGCCGTTGCCATGGTGACTCATAATATCTGCGCTCCATTGATAATGGCTTTTTATAGTTGTGGTGCGCGCTTAACTCCAGAGTCAATCAACTTAGAGTTGATTGAACTAACCAATTTCAGCTGATCTGTAACCGAAAACTCAGAGTTTCCCATCTCAAGGTAAGTCAACTCAGAGTTCAAGTTTTAACTCAGAGTTGGTTGAACCTCCTTATTGAAACAGGCCCCAGGTGTGAATGTGTGTGAATGGGGTGAGTGGTAAGCATGTTGTAAAGCACTTTGTGATCTATATCTGTGAAAGGTGCTATATAAATAAACTTACTTACACAACACATCTCCACAACACATCTACACACGCATTCACAACACATCTCCACAAGCATTCACAACACATCTCCACACGCATTCACAACACATCTCCACAAGCATTCACAACACATCTCCACAAGCATTCACAACACATCTCCACAAGCATTCACAACACATCTCCACACGCATTCACAACACATCTCCACAAGCATTCACAACACATCTCCACAACACATCTACACAAGCATTCACTACACATCTACACAAGCATCAACAACACATCTACAGAAGCGTCCACAACACATCTTGTCATGGCCAATGGCCCAGGAACCGGAAGACTCCAATGCAAAACCCACAGACACAGGCAAAGAGTTAAAAGTTTATTGGTCCAACAGGTTCAAAACAAAGTCCAAGGAACAGGAAAAAACCAAGGCTAGGGTCCGAGCAGAAATAATCCAGGAATATAATACAAACAAAAATCAGACTAAGGAAAACCATAGAACCTCCACAGAAAACACAGACTACGAAAGATAAGACACTAGGAAACACAAAACAAACTCACGGTAAGGGAGAAGACGACCTGGCACAGAGCAGAGGAACACACAGGTATAAATAGACACAGACAACAAGGGACAGGTGAAACACATCAGGGCGGAGCATGCAATCACACAGGAGGGAAAGACACAAGGCAGGAAGTCAATAAACATACACAGACAGGGTCAAGACATTTCACAAATAAAACCAAAACTGTAATACAAGCTAAAACAACAATCAGAAACATAACCCAAACTAGAAATCAGAATAAATAATGAAACCCACTAAATTACTTAAAAGAACCATAACATCAAACAAAACAGACAGACTAATTAAACAAACATTAATCCTGACACATCTACACAAACATTCACAACACATCTCCACAAGCATTAACAACACATCTACACAAGAATTAACAACACATCTACACAAGCATTCACAACACATCTCCACAAGAATTCACTACACATTTACACAAACATCCACAACACATCTACACAAGGATTCACAACACATCTCCACAAGCATTAACAACACATCTACACAAGAATTAACAACACATCTACACAAGCATCCACAACATCTACACAAGCATCCACATCACAACTACACAAACATTAACAACACATCTACACAAGCATCCACATCACCACTACACAAACCTTAACAACACATCTACACAAGCATCCACAACACATCTACACAAGCATCCACAACACATCTACACAAGCATCCACAACACATCTACAACACATCTACACAAGCATCAACAACACATCTACACAAGCATCCACAACACATCTACACAAGCATCCACAACACATCTACACAAACATCTGCACAAGCATCCACAACACATCTACACAAGCATTCACAACACATCTACACAAACATTCAAAACACATCTCTACAAGCATTGACAACACATACACAAGCATCAACAACACATCTACAGAAGCATCCACAACACATCTACACAAGCATTCACAACACATCTTCACAAGCATTAACAACACATCTCCACAAGCATTCACAACACATCTTTACAAGAATTCACAACACATCTACACAAGCATCAACAACACATCTACACAAGCATTCACAACACATCTACACAAGCATTCACAACACATCTCCACAAGCATTCAAACACATCTACACAAGCATCAACTACACATCTTCACAAGTATTCACAACGCATCTACACAAGCATCCACAACACATCTACACACACATTCACAACACATATACACAAGCATTTTATAACACATCTACACAAGCATTTACAACACATCTACACAAGCATCCATAACACATCTACACAAGCATCCACAACTACACAAACATTAACAACACATCTACACAAGCTTTCACAACACATCTACATAAGCATCCACAACACATCTAAACAAGAATCCACAACACATCTACACAAGCATTCACAACACATCTACACAAGCATCCAGAACACATCTACACAAGCATCAACATAACAACTACACAATCTTTAACAACACATCTACACAAGCATCCACATTACATCTACACAAGCATCCATAACACATCTTCACAAGCATCCACAACTACACAAACATTAACAACACATCTACACAAGCATCCACAACACATCTACACGCATTCACAACACATATACACAAGCATTTTATAACACATCTACACAAGCATTCACAACACATCACAAGTATTCACAACACATCTACACAAGCATCCACAACACATCTACACAAGCATTCACAACACATCTTCACAAGTATTCACAACGCATCTACACAAGCATCCACAACACATCTACAACACATTCACAACACATATACACAAGCATTTTATAACACATCTACACAAGCATTTACAACACATCTACACAAGCATCCATAACACATCTACACAAGCATCCACAACTACACAAACATTAACAACACATCTACACAAGCACAACACATCTACATAAGCATCCACAACACATCTAAACAAGAATCCACAACACATCTACACAAGCATTCACAACACATCTACACAAGCATCAACTAAACATCTACACAAGCATTCACAACACATCCACAAGCATTCAAAACACATCTCCACAAGCATTTACAACACATCTACACAAGCATCAACTACACATCTACACAAGCATTCACAATACATCTACACAAGCATTCACAACACATCTACACAAGCATTCACAACACATCTCCACAAGCATTCAAAACACATCTCCACAAGCATCAACACATCTACACAAGCATTTACAACACATCTACACAAGCACTTACAACACATCTGCACAAGCAATCACAACACATCTACACAAGCATTCACAACACATCTACACAAGCATCCAGAACACATCTACACAAGCATCAACATAACAACTACACAATCTTTAACAACACATCTACACAAGCATCCACATTACATCTACACAAGCATCCATAACACATCTTCACAAGCATCCACAACTACACAAACATTAACAACACATCTACACAAGCATTCACAACACATCTACACAAGCATCCACAACACATCTACACAAGCATCCACAACACATCTACACAAGCATCCACAACACATCTACACAAGCATTCACAACACATCTACACAAGCATCCACAACACATCTACACAAACATCCACAACACATCTACACAAGCAATCACAACACATCTACATAAGCATCCACATTTCATCTACATAGCATCCACAACACATCTACACAAGCATCCACAACACATCTACACAAGCATCCACAACACATCTACACAAGCATCAACAACACATCTATACAATCATCAACACATCTACACAAGCATCAACAACACATCTACACAAGCATTCACAACACATCTACAAAAGCATCAACTACACATCTACACAAGCATTCACTACACATCTACACAAGCATTCACAAAACATCTCCACAAGCATTAACAACACATCTACACAAGCATCCACAACACATCTACACAAGCTTTTACAACACATCTCCACAAGTATCCACAACACATCTACACAAGCATCCAGAACACATCTACACACGCATTCACAACACATATACACAAGCATTTTATAACACATCTACACAAGCATTCACAACACATCTCCACAAGTATTCACAACACATCTACACAAGCATCCACAACACATCTACACAAGCATTCACAACACATCTTCACAAGTATTCACAACGCATCTACACAAGCATCCACAACACATCTACACACACATTCACAACTACACAAACATTAACAACACATCTACACAAGCATTCACAACACATCTACATAAGCATCCACAACACATCTAAACAAGAATCCACAACACATCTACACAAGCATTCACAACACATCTAAACAAGCATTCACAATACATCTACATAAGCATCCACATTTCATCTACATAAGCACCCACAACACATCTACATAAGCATCCACAACACATCTACACAAGCATTCACTACACATCTACACAAGCATTCACTACACATCTACACAAGCATCCACAACATATCTACACAAGCAATAACAACACATCTACACAAGCATCCACATCACATCTACACAAGCATTCACTACACATCTACACAAGCATTCACTACACATCTACACAAGCATCCACAACACATCTACACAAGCATCAACAACACATCTACACAAGCATCAACAACACATCTACACAAGCATCCACAACACATCTACACAAGCATCCACAACACATCTAAACAAGCATTCACAACACATCTAAATTCCACCAGCATGTTTCCCTGCCACACCAGAGGAGACAAAACTTTGGATCATGTATACACAAACATTAATGGAGCTTACATCGCAACCCCCCCTCCCCCACCTCGGACAGTCTGATCACCTTTCTTTGTTTCTCACCCCTAAGTATTCACCCCTCATCAATCGTGTGAAGTCAACAGTGAGGACCATCGAAGTGTGGCCAACTGGAGCAGACTCTTTATACTTCAGGACAGGTTTCAACACACTGACTGGAGTATGTTTGCTTCTCAGGCTGCCTGTGGCTCTCACACGGACATTGCCATTGATATCTACACCTCCTCTGTACTGGATCACATCAACTCCACCATTGACAGTGTTACAACAGAAAAACAGATAACAACGTACCCTAATCAGAAGCCATGGATGAACAAGGAGGTGCGACTTCTGCTGAAAGCCCGCAACACTGCCTTCAGGTCAGATGACGCTCAGGCCTACAGTAAATCCAGGGCTAACCTGAAAAGGGGCATCAAAAAGGCCAAGAACTGCTACAAGCTGAAGGTAGAGGAACATTTTTTTAAACTCTGAATGCCTGAATGACTATCGCCCCGTAGCACTCACACCCATCATTATGAAGTGCTTCGAGCGACTGGTCCTAGCACACCTCAAAGACTGCTTCCCACCCACACTGGACCCACACCAATTTGCTTACCGCAGAAATAGGAGCACAGAGGATGCAGTATGCACAGTGCTGCACTTTGCACTCACACACTTGGACAATAACAACACATATGTTAGGATGTTGTTTGTTGACTTCAGTTCAGCATTTAAAACCATCATTCCCTCCAAGCTGACCACAAAACTTGGAGACCTGGACATTAACACCTCCCTCTGCAACTGGATTATGGACTTTCTGACCAACAGGCCTCAGCATGTTCGGTCAGGCTACCAGTGTTGTGCCTGAACGCGTTCATTGAACGATAGTTCATGAACTCGTTCATATTTTGGGTGAACGTGAACTGAACGGGCTGTATTACTGCCTGATGAACGTTACTGTGAACTCGTTCATTCTGGTGTCTGAACGGCACGCCACGCCAGATTTCTATAGAGCCTTCCAGGCGAAACCCCGGCTAAAACACACCGCAAACCAGCCGGAAACGGGTCTTAATATGTAGCGGAAAAACACCAAAACCTGGCAACACCAGCCACCAGTGTCGCACCGCCGTTCGCATGCCTGGCGTCAAAAAAAAAAAAAAAAAGGAAAAAAAAGCATTGAGGCGACAGCAGCATGTAGTAAGGCATATGATTATTTAAATTCATTCATGTAACTTGTTTGTTGAACCTGCCTGGTCTATTTTTCCAGGATTCCAATATTCTGTTTTAGCATGTGGACAATGGAAAATTATTAAAATTTAAAAACGTTTTCACCTTAATGATTACTGTCCTGTTTTTCTTTGAATAATTCCTCATTAAAAAAGACCATTCAAGCAGCACGTTTTTCCTCATGTTTCTGAGAATGTACTGTAGGGTTGAAAGCTGCAGCTGCTACTAGTGTGGAGTGAATGGACAGCAACAAAGCATTAAAGCAACAATGTCCCCTCAATGCTAATGTAAACCCTGGTTGGATAAGGATTGAGAATTGGATATGAAAATGAAATCTGACGCATAGCTTCATTGTTAAAACTGATAAAATAATTGCTGTTTGTGATTCTACTGTATATGGGCTGTGGCAATAATTTTGAAAAATAATAGCTCGCAGCAACACACATGGAAAAACGAACTATGAACTAGTTCATTTTTGAACTGTGTATTTAGTTCAAAATTTTGAAGTTTGAACTGAACTGAACTAGTTCATTTTAAAAAACTGAACTTTGAACTAGTTCTTGTAGAAAGTAAACTTTCCCAACACTGCAGGCTACACCCACTCCACCACCATCACACTTAACACTGGCGTACCACAGGGCTGTGTGCTGAGCCCATTCCTTTACTCCCTTTACACCAACGACTGCAAGCCTGTGTATGGATCCAACTCCATCATTAAGTTTGCAGACGACACCACTGCCCACGACTGCCTACAGGGAAGAGGTACAGCACCTGGCCACATGGTGTGCTGACAATAACCTGCTCCTTAACACCACTAAGACAAAGGAGCTCATTGTGGACTTCAGGAAGAAAAAAGGAGGCACGCATGACCCCATCCACATAAACGGTATGGTTGTTGAACGTGTCTCCAGCTTCAAGTTCCTGGGAACCACCATCTCGGAGGAACTGTCCTGGACCACAAACACCTCCAGCCCGGTCAAGAAGGCTCACCAGCGCCTCTTCTTCCTCAGGACACTGAAGAAGAACCAGGTGTCTTCAGCCATCCTGGTGAACTTCTACCGGTGTGCGATCGAGAGCATCCTGACCAGTTGCATCACAGTCTGGTATGGAAACTGCTCAGTGGCTGACCGCAAAGCACTGCAGAGGGTGGTGAAAACTGCCCAGCGCATCACAGGGACACCACTTCCTGCTATTGAGGACATCCAGAGGAAACACTGTCTACGTCGAGCTCACAGCATTCTTAAGGACTCCTCTCACCCTCCTCTGTTTAACCTCCTGCCATCCGGGAGGCGCTTTAGGAGCCTCCGGACAAGGACCACAATATTCAGGAAAAGCTTTTCCCTACAGCTGTCTCCTTACTGAACTCTGCCCTCTGACACCAACACACACACAGACTCCTCCCCCACATCACCACTGCGTCTGACTGATTTATTTATTTATTTACAACAAGCAAAAAACAGTAAACTTGTTATTACTTGCACTACTGTCTGTTCATCCAGAAACACTGAGTAATCCATTTGCACACTGTAATATTTTCTATGCACTGTACTGTCCATTGCACAAGTGTAAATTATGTTCATATGTTCATAGTTTTGCCTATAATGTACATACACTTTTACATAATCCATCTGTATAGTATGTTCATAGTACACCTACCTGTATATCATGCTTATAGTATTTAAAATCTGTAAATTATGTCCATAATACTTATCTGTATAGTTATTGTACATATTATAGACCTTGTATATTCTGTACTTACTGCTTATTGCACTTCTGGTTAGATGCTAACTGCATTTCGTTGCCTTGTACCTTACATGTGCAGTGACAATAAAGTTGAATCTAATCTAATCTAATCAAACCTAATCAAATCTAATCTAATCAAATCTAATCTAATCAAATCTAATCTAATCTAATCTAATCTAATCTAATCTAATCTAATCTTCACAACACATCTACACAAGCATCCACAACACATCTACACAAGCATCAACAACACATCTACACAAGCATTCACAACACATCTACACAAGCATTCTCTACACATCTACACAGGCATCCACAACACATCTACACAAGCATCCACAACACATCTACACAAGCATCCACAACACATCTCCACAAGCATCCACAACACATCTCCACAAGCATTAACAACACATCTACACAAGCATCCACAACACATCTACACAGGCATTAACAACACATCTACACAAGCAATACCAACACATCTACACAAGTATTCACAACACAGCACAGTGTGTTGGAGCACAACGTGTTGGAGCACAACGTGTTGGAGCACAGTGTTGAGCAGAGTGTGGAGGAAGCGTGTTGGAGCACAGTGTGGAGCACAGTGTGTTGGAGCACAGCATGTTGGAGCACAGTGTGAAGCACAGTGTGTTTGAGAACAGTGTGGAGCAAAGCGTGTTGGAGCACACTGTGGAGCACAGTGTGTTGGAGCACAACGTGTTGGAGCACAATGTGTTGGAGCACAGTGTGTTTGAGCACAGTGTGTTGGAGAACAGTGTAAAGCACAGTGTGTTGGAGCACAGTATGGAGCACAGCGTTTTTGAGCATAGCGTGGTTGAGCACAGCGTGTTTGAGCACAAAGTCTTTTAGCACAGTGTGAAGCACAGCGTGTTGGAGCACATTGTGGAGCATATCATGTTGGAGCACAGTGTGGAGCACAGTGTGTTGGAGCACAGCGTGTTGGAGCACAATGTGTTGGAGCACAGTGTGTTTGAGCACAGCGTGTTGGAGAACAGTGTAAAGCACAGTGTGTTGGAGCACAGTATGGAGCACAGCATTTTTGAGCATAGCGTGGTTGAGCACAGCGTGTTTGAGCACAAAGTCTTTTAGCACAGTGTGAAGCACAGCGTGTTGGAGCACATTGTGGAGCATATCATGTTGGAGCACAGTGTGGAGCACACTGTGTTGGAGCAGAGTTTGGAGCACAGTGTGATGCACAGCGTGTTTAAAGACAACGTGTTGAAGCAGAGTGTAGAACAGTGTGAAGCACTTTGTGGAGCACAGTGTGGAGCACAGCGTGTTGGAGCACAGTGTGGAGCACAGCGTGTTGGAGAAGAGTGTGGAGCACAGCAATTTTGAGCACAGCATGTTTGAGCACAGAGTGTTTGAGCACAGTGTGAAGAACAGCGTGTTGGAGCACAGACAGAGTCAAATTTATTAAAACACGCAAGATAAAAAAAAACAATAATCTATCTAAAGAGCCCAGCAAGGGCTTTGAGAGTTAATCCCGGTTTGCAGGTAAGGTCCGGGGATTGTGGAGAAGACAGTCTTTTAGAAGAGTAGTCTGGTTGTGGTCCTTGCCCTCCAGTCCGTGCAGGGCCGGCTAGTATGAGTGTTACTGCCCTCTCAGCGGTCCCAGTAGATGTCGAAGTTTCCCTGGCTCTCTCTCCCTGGTCGCGGGTCACCCCAGGCCTCCTCATCGGCCCCTCGCTTCCCGTCCTACCAGACACGCCTCCGGGTCCCCTGGCCTCAGGTCTCCTCAGGAATCCTCCCGGCTCCCTTCTTCCTCTGACCGGCGTCCGCCCGCGCCGGTCTTTCCCCGGTTCCGTCTGCTCTTCTCCGTTCCTTCCTTCTCTCCTTTTCCTCTCTCTCAATCCTCTCTCTCTGTCTTTCTATTGGGCCTTTTAAACTAGACCCGGGCACGTCTTATTGGTCTCGGTGATTGCGCAGGTGTGGGCGTTCCCCAGCACGAGTTTGTCCGTGTGCCACCAAAATTTAAAGGGACTCACACAGAACACACAAAACAAATGTAAAGGAGAAGCAAGGCACCCCGTGACAGGAGCACAATGTGGAGCACAGCGTCTTGGAGCACAGCGTCTTGGAGCACAGTGTGAAGCACAGTGTGGAGTACAGCGTGTTTAAGCACATTGTAGAGTACAGTGTGGAGCACAGCGTGTTGGAGCACATTGTAGATTTTAATATGTTAGAGCACAGAGTGGAGCACAGCGTGTTGGAGCACAGTTTGGATTACAGCGTGTTGGAGCACAGTGTGGAGCACAGCGTGTTTGAGAACATTGTGGAGCAAAGAGTGTTGGAGGACAGTGTTAAGAACAGGGTGTTGGAGCACAGTGTGGAGCTCAGAGTGTTGGAGCACAGCGTATTGTAGCACAGCGTGTTGGAGCACAGTGTGGAGCAGAGTGTGGAGTACAGCGTGTTTAAACACAGTGTGGAGCACAGCGTGTTGGAGCACAGTGTGGAGCACAGCGTATTGGAGAACAGTTTTGGAGCACAGTGTGTTGAATTATAGTGTTGAGCACAGCAATGTTTAAGCACAATGTGGAGGAAAGCGTGTTGGAGCACAGTGTGGAGCACAGCGTGTTAGAGCACAGTGTGGAGCAAAGTTTGGAGCACAGCGTTTTTGAGCACAGCATGTTTGAGCACAGCATGTTGGAGCACAAAATGTTGGAGCACAACATGGAGCAAAGTGTGGAGCAGAGTGTGGAGCACAGCGTGTTGGAGCACAATGTGAAGCACAGTGTGTTTGAGCACAGTGTGGAGCAAAGCGTGTTGGAGCACAGTGTGGAGCACAGCGTGTTGGAGCACAGTTTGGAGCACAGTGTGGAGCACCGCGTGTTTGAGGACAACGTGTTGGAGCAGAGTGTGGAGCACAGCGTGTTGGAGCACAGTGTGGAGAACAGCGTGTTGGAGCACAATGTGGAGCACAGCGTCTTGGAGCACAGTGTGAAGCACAGTGTGGAGTACAGCGTGTTGGAGCCCAGTGTGGAGCACAGTGTGAAGCACAGTGTTGAGCACAGCAATGTTTAAGCACAATGTGGAGGACAGCGTGTTGAAACACAGCGTGTTTGTGCACTTTGCGGAGCACAGTGGGTTGGAGCACAGCGAATTGGAGCACAAAATGTTGGAGCACAACATGTTGGAGCACAGTTTGGAGCAGAGTGTGAGCACAGCGTGTTGAAGCACAGTGTGAAGCACAGTGTGTTTAAGCACAGTGTGGAGATTAGCGTGTTAGAGCATAGTTGGAACACAGTGTGGAGAACAGCGTGATGGAGCACAGCGAATTGGAGCACAAAATGTTGGAGCACAACATGTTGGAGCACAGTTTGGAGCAGAGTGTGGAGCACAGTGTGAAGCACAGTGTGGAGCACAGCGTGTTTGAGAACAGCGTATTTGAGCACAGTGTGAAGCACAGATTGTTTGAGCACAGTGTGGAGCAAGATTTAGAGCATAGCATTTTGGATTACAGTGTGGAGCTCAGTGTGTTGGAGCACAGCGTATTCGAGCACATCGTGTTGGAGCACACTGTGGAGTAGAGTGTGGAGCACAGCGTGTTGGAGCAGAGTGTTAAGCACAGCGTTTTGGAGCACAGTGTGAAGAACAGTGTGGAGCACAGCGTGTTTGAGCACAGTGTGGAGAACAGAGTGTTGGAGCACAGTGTGGAGCACAGCGTGTTAGAGCACAGTGTGGAGCAAAGTGTGGAGTACAGCGTGTTGGAGCACAATGTTGAGCACACTATGTTTAAGCACATTGTAGAGCACAGCATATTGGAGCACAGTGTGAAGCACAGTGTGAAGCACAGTGTGGAGCACAGCGTGTTGGAGCAAAGTGTGGAGCACAGCGTGTTGGAGCACAATGTTGAGCACAGCGTGTTGGAGCACAGTGTGGAGTACAGCATGTTGGAGCACAGTGTGAAGCAAAGTGTGGAGAACAACACATTGGAGCACATTGTGGAGCACAGTGTGGAGCACAGCATGTTGGATCAAAGTTTGGAGCACAGCGTGATGAAGCACAGTGTGGAGCATAGGCGTATTGTAGCACAGCGTGTTGGAGCACAGTGTGGAGCACAGCGTGTTATACCACAGTGTGGAGCAAAGTGTATGGAAGTTTTATCAAGTCAAAACTATTGAGAGCGCAAACCCAATTTCGAGCGAGCAGTCTACAATGTGAGCGAGCATACACAGATCTGAGCGAGCAGAGTCTATAGTGGGCGCTCGTTTCTGTGTCAGCGCGTGCGCAAATCTGTCAGTGCGCTCTCAGTTCTGTGTTAGCACTCGCTCCAGTCTGTCAGTGCACTCTCACGATTCCGTGTTCGTGCCCTCTCTGTTTTGACTGTGTTTGAACAGTAAGCTGCAGAGAGCGCAGCAAGTTTAAAAATGGCAACAGGACACACCACATCCGGGTATAACTTTCAATGTAAAAGTCAACAAGTCCCGTTGACGGATAGTAAGTGAAACAACCTGCACACCCGCATTCAAGAACCGTTATACCTTAGTGAGCATTGTTTTTACCAAGTTGTATTTTATTATTTAATTTAATTATAAATAAAGGGACAATCCATACTAATGAAAAAATACATGTAAATAGGCTATGCGAGACATAGCCCTACACATACTGTACATATAAACACAGCAAACAGTTTGTCCAACAGCCACAAACAAAAGCAAGAATGAAGATTTCATCCTTGTTCTGAAGCTAAAACTATTATCATTATTATTGCACATCCCCAAAGTGGTGCTGTAGATTACACACTGCCCTAAGTTCATTCAAAACCAGTTCCCTAAAACTATTATTGAAACTATTATTTTCTAAACTATTGTCATCTCCTATTGTCTCAATAACCAATCAACACAAGTAATTAATACATTCTAGATATTCATCTTAAATGCACCTTGATAAACAGATTAAAGCTGTAACTTACACACTGTATAATTTTAAGAGTAAAACAACTCTAAACTTTAACCAACAGACCACAACCTTACACTTTTTTTTCTTTCATTTAGATTTAAAATACAAAAACATTTTTAATGTAGGTACTATATTAATATTCTGTCGACCTTCGGAAGTACAGTATATAGTCAACATCAAGGATACTGAGAGTAGTTCTGGTGAGGTGGAGCTTTTAGTAACTTACCTAACTTAACTGAGAGATTGTTTTTACAATGGATAATTAGATATTACCAAATGAATAGATAATCCTTAAATAATGTTTTATTGAGAAGAAATGTGTATTATTGAGGATTCACATCACTTAATTGGATACAAATTCCAGATATTATTATAGGCCTGTTTAGATTTTGATCATGCAAAAAGCTAGTGAAATTGGGAAAACATTTTAGACCTGTAGGGTGTAAGTAATAATTTCACCTTTAATATTGTCAGTTCAATGACTGATGGATCAAAAGCAGAAGAGCAGAAATGTTAGCAGTTGGTGTGTTGTAGCCTTTTGTGTGGGTCCTGGAGTTTAAAAGACCTCAGGACTTGGAGGTAACTGGTCTTGGTGGTTTTCAGGATGGTTTTCAGATATTTCCAATGATGCAACAAAGTTACATTAAAGAAGTTACAAAATAAAACAAAATATGTCCTGTATTTCACAGAAATTGAAATGGAAACTATGTAGCTACATAACTGTCCCTGTGCTTGACTTTGGAATTAATCATAATGGCTGGATGATTATGGACAATATGTGGGAATAAAGTCTGTTTCAGTTGGACAAAGTGGTCCAAACAGGGTCCTGCTCCAACTGTGCAGTGCCAATCAATCAAATACACTTTATTGTCCCAAAGGGAAATTTGTCTTGGGCGCAGTGCCGTGCAACAGCAGAACATACAGCACAAAACAAACACAAGAACATACTGTATGTACTGTATGTGTATCACACACATTCATACAGTAAAGGTACTGTAACCAGCAATCATCTGTGTAAATACAGCTTATTGGAATTATTCTTAGTCACAAACTTTTGGGAGCATTGGCCTGCTTGGAATAAGAACAGACTGGTCGGGAGTTTGTTTGTTTTTCTTCATTTGAGCCTTATTGAACAAAGAAAGGGTCCTCTGAGAAGCCATCAGCCACCAAATATAAAAATCACTCCTGCCTCACCAGCCAAGGATCCTCATCTGACTGTACCACCATCAACACCTCCACCACTGAAATGGACTCCCCAATAGGACCATGGACCCCCCCAGTAACATCAACACCTTCTGCAGACCTCACCATCTCTGTCCCATCTATCTATATATGTCCCCTGTCTCTGACACCGCTGAGACTTTTGAAGCAGTCAGATCTCACATTTAAAGCTGAAAAATTATTATTATTTATTTTTTTAGTATCTGCTGCAAAGAGAAAACATCTGGGATAGAACTTCAGTTTGTAGGACGCATCACTTTGGAAACCCCAGTGTAGTTATGTCTTGCTGCAGCCAGGAAAGGTACTAATAAATTAAAAAGTAAAAAAAAAAAAATACTAAGTAGTTACTAGTAATAATAATAGTAGTAATAATAATATATAAGTATTATTATTATTATTATTATTATGTAATAAAGAGATACATTTAGAAGTGTGACACAATACTTTGTTTAATCTGTTACACAAATGAGTACAGCATTGATGAGTAGACAATGGTCCAGGATTATACTGGCTTTGCTGCCATCAAGTGAGGTTACAGTACTACATTAGGGCTTATGATTTAATTCAAGTTAGTCATTTTCTGTTAATAGGTGGCAACGCATAACCGTAACTATACAATCCAAACTTTAAAAACTATATATTATCTGCTTGTACCTTTTGTAAACTTCTACATATGTTTTTCATATATCTTTTTGTTTTGCTTAAAAACATAGTGTAATTATCGTAGCTTAACTTGTTGACTTTTAAATTGAAAGTTATACCGGATGTGGGTGTGTCCTGTTGCCATTTTTAAACTTGCTGCGCTCTCTGCAGCTTACTGTTCAAACACAGTCAAAACAGAGAGGGCGCAAACACCGAATCGTGAGAGTGCACTGACAGACTGGAGGCGCTAACACAGAACTGAGGCGCACTGACAGATTCGCGCGCAGCGCTGACACAGAAAGCGAGCGCGCACTATAGACTCTGCTCGCTCAGATCTGTGTATGCTCGCTCACATTGTAGCCTGCTCGCTCGAAATCGGGTTTGGCGCTCTCAATAGTTTTGACTTGATAAAACTTCCATAGTTTAAGCACATCGTTTTTGAGCAGAGCGTGTTTCAGCACAGCGTGTTTCAGCACAGTGTTGGAGCACAACGTGTTGGAGCACAGTGTTAGAGTGTGGAGCACAGCGTGTTGGAGCACAGTGTGAAGCACAGTGTGTGTGAGCACAGTGTGGAGCAAAGCGTGTTGGAGCACAGTGTGGAGCACAGTGTGTTGGAGTACAGTTTGGAGCACAGTGTGGTTCACAGCGTGTTGAAGCAGAGCGTGTTTGAGGACAAAGGTGATGCTCGACCTCTTCTTCTTCTGATTAATGTCAGTTTAGACTTAAGCCGTGATCGGTGGCCCAGGTATAGCTAGACCTTTTATTCTTTTGTTTAGTGCCAGTTTAGACTTAAGCCATGATCTTGGCCCAGGTGAGGCCAGACCTCTTCTTCTTCTTCTGTTTAATGCCAGTTTAGACATAAGCCATGATCGGTGGCCGAGGTGAGGGTCGACCTCTTCTTCTTCTGTTTGACAGTTTAGACTTAAGCCGTGATCTGTGGCCCAGGTGAGGCTCGACCTCTTCTTCTTCTTCTGTTTAATGCCAGTTTACACGTAAGCTGTGATCGGTGGCCCAGGTGATGCCTGACCTCTTCTTCTTTTGTTTAATGTCAGTTTAGACTTAAACCGTGGTGGTTGGCCCATCTGAGGCCCGACCACTTCTTATTCTTCTTCTGTTTAATGCCAGTTTAGACTTAAGCCGTGATTGGTGGCCCAGGTGAGGCTCGACCTCTTCTTCTTCCGTTTAATGCAAGTTAAGACTTATGGCATGATTGGTGGCCTGGGTGAGGCTCGACCTCTTCTTTTTCTTCTTCTGTTCAATGCGACTTTAGACTTAAGCCGTGATCGGTAGCCCAGGTAAGGCTCAACCTCTTCTTCTTTTGTTTAATGCAAGTTTAGACTTAAGCCGTTATTGGTGGCCCAGGTGAGGCCCGTACTTTCTTCTTTTTTTGTTAAAAGCCAGTTTAGATTTAAGCCGTGATCGGTGGCCCAGGTGATACTCGACCTCTTCTTCTTCTTCTTCAGTTAAAAGCCTGTTCAGACTTAAGCTGTGATTGATGGCCCAGGGAGGAATCGACCTCTTCTTCTTCTTCTGTTTAATGACAGTTTAGACTTAAGCCGTGATCGTGGTCCAGGTGGGGCTCGACCTCTTCCTTTTATTCTTCTGTTTAATGCCAGTTTAGACTTAAGGTGTGATCGGTAACCCAGGTGAGGCTCGACCTCTTCTTCTTCTACTTCTGTTTAATGCCAGTTTAGACTTAAGCCATTATCGGTGGCCCAAGTGAGACTCGACCTCTTCTTCTTTTTCTTCTTCTGTGAAATGCCAGTTTAAACTTAAGCCATGATCGCTGGCCCATGTGAGGCCCGACCTCTTCTTAGCACCAGTTTAGACTTAAGCCGTGTTCGGTGGCTGAGGGGAGGCTTGACCTCTTCTTCTGTTTAATGCCAGTTTAGACTTAAGCCGTGATCGGTGGCCCAGGTGAGACACGACCTCTTATTCTTCTTCTGTTTAATGCCAGTTTAGACCTAAGCCGTGATCGGTGGCCGAGGTGAGGCTCGACCTCTTCTTCTTCTGTTCAATTGCAGTTTAGACTTAAGCCGTGATTGGTGGCACAGGTGAGGCTCGACCTCTTCTTCTTCTGTTTAATGCCAGTTTAGACTTAAGCGGTGATCGGTGGCCCATGTGAGGCTCGACCTCTTCTTCTTCTCTTTAATGCCAGTTTAGATTTAAGCCGTAATCGGTAACCCAGGTGAGGCTCGACCTCTTCTTCTTCTATTTCGTTTTAATGCCAGTTTAGACTTAAGCGGTGATCGGTGGCCCATGTGAGGCACGACCTCTTCTTATTTTTCTTCTGTTTAATGCCAGTTTAGACTTAAGCCGTGATTGATGGCCCAGGTGAGGCTCGACCTCTTCTTCTTCTGTTTAATGTCAGTTTAGACTTAAGTCGTGATCGTTGGCCCAGCTGAGGCTCGACCTTTTCTTCTTCTTCTTCCGTTGAATGCCAGTTTAGACTTAAGCTGTTCTCGGTGGCCCAGGTAAAGGCCCGTACTTAATTCTTCTTCTGTTAAAAGCCAGTTTAGACTTAAGCCGTGATCGGCGGCCCAGGTGAGGCACGACTTCTTCTTCTTCTGTTTAATGCTAGTTTAAACTTAAGCCGCTATCAGTGGCCCAGGTGAGGCGGCTCGACCTTTTAATCTTCTTTTTAATGCCAATTTAGACATAAGCCATGATCGGTGGCATAGGTGAGGCTCGATCTCTTTTTCTTCTTCTGTTTATAATGCCAGTTTAGACTTAAGACGTGATTGGTGGCCCAGGTGAGGCACGACCTCTTCTTCTTCTTTTTCTGTTTAATGCCAGTTTAGATTTAAGCCATGATCGGTGGCCCAGGTGAGACCGACCTCTTCTTCTTCGGTTTAATGTTAGTTTAGACTTAAGCCTTGATCGGTGGCCCAGGTGAGGCTTGACCTCTTCTTCTTCTGTTCAATGCCAGTTTAGAAATCAAACCATCATCGGTGGCCCAAGTGAGGCTTGAACTCATTTGGGCCACCGATGGCCTTCTTCTGTTTAATGGCAGTTTAGACTTAAGCCGTTATCGGTGGCCCAGGTGAGGCTCGACCTCTTCTTCTTCTGTTTAATGCCAGTTTAGATTTATACGTGATCGTTGGCCCCCTGTGAGGCCGACCTCTTCTTTTTCTTCTGTTTAATTCCTGTTTATAAATAAGCCATGATTGGTGACCCAGGTGAGGCACGACCTCTTCTTCTTCTTTTTCTGTTTAATGCCAGTTTAGACTTAAGCCGTGATCAGAGGCCTAGGTGAGGCTCGACCTCTTCTTTTTTTGTTTAATGTCAGTTTAGACTTAAGCCGTGGTGGGTGGCCCAGGTGAGGCTTTACCTCTTTTTCTTCTGTTCAATGCCAGTTTAGAAATCAAGCCATCATCGGTGGCCCAAGTGAGGCTTGAACTCATTTGGGCCACCGATGGCCTTCTTCTGTTTATTGCCAGTTTATACTTAAGCCGTAATCGGTGGCCATGGTGAGACTCGACCTCTTCTTCTTCGGTTTAATGCCAGTTTAGATTTATATGTGATCGTTGGCCCCTGTGAGGCCGACCTCTTCTTTTTCTTCTGTTTAATTCCAGTTTAGACTTAAGCCGTGATCAGTGGCCTAGGTGAGGCTCGACCTCTTCTTCTTTTGTTTAATGTCAGTTTAGACTTAAGCCGTGATCGCTGGCCCATCTGAGGCCCGACCTCTTCTTATTCTTCTTCTGTTTAATGCCAGTTTAGACTTAAGCCGTGATTGGTGGCCCAGGTGAGGCTCGAGCTCTTCTGTTAAATCCAGTGTAGACAAAAGCCGTGATCTGTGGGCCAGGTGAGGCTCGACCTCTTTTTCTTCTTTTTAATGCAAGTTTAGATTTAAGCCGTGATTGTTTGCCCATGTGAGGCTTGACCTCTTCTTATTCTCCTTCTTTTTAATGCTAGTTTACACTTAGGCCGTAATCGGTGGCCAAGGTGAGGCTTGACCTCTTCTTCTTCTGTTTAATGCCAGTTTAGACTTAAGCCGTGACTGGTGGCCCAGGTTAGGCTCGACCTCTTCTTCTTCTGTTTAATGCCAGTTTAGATTCAAGCCCTCATCGGTGGCCCAAGTAAGGCTTGAACTCACTTGGGCCACCGATGGCCTTCTTCTGTTTAATGTCAGTTTATACTTAAGCCGTGGTGGGTGGCCCAGGTGAGGCTCGACCTCTTCTTCTTCTGTTTAATGCCAGTTTAGACTTAAGCCGTGCTCGGTGGCTGAGGTGAGGCTCGACCTCTTCATCTTCAGTTTAATGCCAGTTTAGACTTAAGCGGTGATCAGTGGCACATGTGAGCTCGACCTCTTCTTATTTTCTTCTGTTTAATGCCAGTTTAGACTTAAGCCGTGCTCGGTGGCTGAGGTGAGGCTCGACCTCTTCTTCTTCTGTTTAATGCCAGTTTAGACTTAAGCCGTGATCTCTGGCCCAGGTGAGGCTCGACCTCTTCTTCTTCTGTTTATTGCCAGTTTAGAATTAAGTCGTGATCGGTGGGCCAGGTGAGGCTTGACCTCTTCTTCTTTCAAATGCCAGTTTAGACATAAGCCATGATCAGTGGCCCAGGTGAGGCCCGACCTCTTCTTCTTCTTCTTCTGTTTAATGTCAGTTTAGATTTAAGCCGTTATCGTTAGCCCATGTGAGGACCGACCTATTCTTATTCTTCTTCTGTTTTTTGGCAGTTTAGACTTAAGGCGTGATCAGTGGCCCAGGTAAGGTTCGACCTCTTTCTTCTTTTGTTTAATGCCAGTTTAGACTTAAGCTGTGATCGGTGGCCCTAGGTAAGGTTCCACCTCTTTTTCTTTTGTTTAATGCCAGTTTAAACTTAAGCCGTGATCGCTGGCAAATGTGAGGCCAGTCCTCTTCTTATTCTTCTTCTGTTTAATTAAGCACATCTACAGTCTGTTTTACTGCACATCTACTGTCTGTTCTACTGCACGTCTACAGTGCTCTACTGCACATCTACAGTCTATTCTACTGCAAGTCTACAGTCTGTTCTACTGCACATCTACAGTTTGTTCTACAGCACATCTACAGTCTGTTCTACTTCACGTCTACAGTGTTCTACTCATCTACTGCACATCAACAGTTTGTTCTACTGCACATCTACAGTCTGTTCTACTGAACGTCTACAGTCAGTACTACTGCACATCTACAGTCTGTTCTATTGTATATTTTCAGTCTGTTCTACTGTATATATACAGTATATTCTACCGCACGTCTACAGTGTTCTACTGCACGTCTACATTGCTCTACTGCACATCTACAGTCTATTCTACTGCACGTCTACATTCTGTTCTACTGCACTTCTACAGTTTTTTTTTTAGAACAGATTTTCAGTCTGTTCTACTGTATTTTTACAGTATGTTCTACCGCACGTGAACAGTGCTCTACCGCACATCTACAGTCTTTTCTACAGCACGTCTACAGTCTGTTCTACTGAACATCTACGGTCTGTTCTACAGTATATATTCAGTCTGTTGTACTGTATATCTACAGTCTGTTCTACTGCACTTCTAAAGTATTTTCTACTTCACGTCTACAGTGTTCTATCTCAAATCTACAGTCTGTTCTACTGCACATTTACAGTGTTCAACTTCAAATCTACAGTCTGTTCTATTGTATATTTTCAGTCTGTTCTACTGTATATCTACACTATGTTCAACTGCACGTCTACAGTCTGTTCTACTGCACTTCTACAGTCTTTTCTACTTCACGTCTACAGTGTTCTACTTCATATCTACAGTCTGTTCTAAAGCACATCTACATTCAATTCTACTGCACATTTACATCTTTCTAAGGCACATCTACAGTGTTCTACTGCACAACTACAGTCTGCTCCACTGCCCATCTACAGTGTTCTACTTCTTATCTACTGTTTGTTCTACTGCACATATCTACAGTCTATTCAACTGCACATCTACAGTGTTCAATTGCACATCTAAAGTCTGTTCTACTGCACATTTACAGTGTTCTACTTCATATCTACAGTCTGTTCTACTTCACATCTACAGTCTATTCTACTGCACAATTACATCTTTCTACTGCACATCTACAGTCTGCTCTACTGCCCATCTACAGTGTTCTACAGTGTTCAATTGCACATCTGTTCTACTGCATGTCTACAGTGCTCTACTGCACATCTACAGTCTTTTCTACTGCACGTCTACAGTCTGTTCTACTGTACATCTACGGTCTGTTCTACAGTTTAAATGAAGTCTGTTGTACTGTATATCTACAGTCTGTTCTACTGCACGTCTACATTCTGTTCTACTGTATATGTACAGTCTGTTCTACTGCACGTTTTAAGTCTGTTCTACTGCACATCTACAGTCTGTTCTACTCCACGTCTTAAGTCTGTTCTACTGCACATCAACAGTGTTCTACTGCACATCTACAGTCTGTTCTACTGCACATCTACATTCTTTTC
>CM044565.2:1946104-1989221 GCA_024416835.2 Perccottus glenii | reverse complement strand
GAGCCTCACCTAGGCCACCGATCACGGCTTTTGTCTACACTGGATCTAACAGAAGAGGTCGATCCTCACCTGGGCCACCGATCACGAATTACGTCCAAACTGGCATTAAACAGAAGAAGAAGAGGTCGAGCATCACCTAGGCCACCAATTACGGATTTTGTCTACACTGAATTTAACAGAAGAGGTCGAGAATCACCTGGGCCACCAATCACGGCTTAAGTCTAAACTGGCATTAAACAGAAGAAAAAGAGGTCGAGCCTCACCTGGGCCACCAATTACGAATTAAGTCTAAACTAGCATTAAACAGAAGAAGAAGAGGTCGATTCTCACCTAGGCCACCGATCAAGGCTTAAGTCTAAACTGGCATCAAACAGAAGAAGAAGAGGTCGAGCCTCACCTGGGCCACCAATTACGAATTTTGTCTACACTGGATTTAACAGAAGAGGTCGAGAATCACCTGGGCCACCGATCACGGCCTAAGTCAAAACTGGCATTAAACAGAAGAAGAAAAAGAAGAGCTCGAGCCTCCCCTGGGCCACCGATCACGGCTTAAGTCTAAACTGGCATGAAACAAAATAAGAAGAGGTCGAGCCTGACCTTGGCCACCGATCACGGCTTAAGTTTAAACTGGCATTAAACAGAAGAAGAAGAGGTCGAGCTTCACCTAGGCCACCAATTACGAATTTTGTCTACACTGGATTTAACAGAAGAGGTCGAGAATCACCTGGGCCAGCGATCACGACTTAAGTCTAAACTTGCATTAAACAGAAGAAGAAGAGGTTAAGCCTCACCTGGGCCATCAATCACGGCTTAAGTCTTAACTGGCATTAAACAGAAGAAGAAAAAGAAGAGCTCGAGCCTCCCCTGGGCCACCGATCACGGCTTAAGTCTAAACTGGCATGAAACAAAATAAGAAGAGGTCGAGCCTGACCTAGGCTACCGATTACGGATTTTGTCTACAATGGATTTAACAGAAGAGGTTGACCTGGGCCTCCGATCACGGCTTAAGTCTAAACTGGCATTAAACAAAAGAATAAGAGGTCGAGCCTCACCTGGGCCACCGATCACGGCTTTAGTCTAAACTGGCATTAAACAGAAGAAGAAGAGGTCGAGCCTGACCTAGGCAACCGATTAATGATTTTGTCTACAATGGATTTAACAGAAGAGGTTGAGAATCACATGGGCCTCCGATCACGGCTTAAGTATAAAATGGCATTTAAAAGAAGAAGAAGAGGTCGAGCCTCACCTGGGCCACCGATAATAGCTTATTTCTAAACTGGCATTAAAAAGAAGAAGAAGAGGTCGAGCCTCACCTAGGCCATCGATTACGGCTTATGTCTAAACTGGCATTAAACAGAAGAAGAAGAGGTTGAGCCTCACCTGGGCCACCGATCACGGCTTAAGTTTAAACTGGCATTAAACAGAAGAAGAAGAGGTTGAGCCTCACCTGGGCCACCGATAATAGCTTATTTCTAAACTGGCATTAAAAAGAAGAAGAAAAGCTCGAGCCTCACCTCGGCAACCGATAATAGCTTATTTCTAAACTGGCATAAAACAGAAGAAGAAGAGGTTGAGCTTCAACTGGGCCACCAATCACGGTTGAAGTCTAAACTGGCATAAAACAGAAGAAGAAGAGGTTGAGCTTCAACTGGGCCACCAATCACGGCTGAAGTCTACACTGGCATTAAACAGAAGAAGAAAAAGAAGAGGTCAAGCCTCACCTAGGCCACCGATCAAAGCTTGAGTCTAAAATGTCATTCAACAGAAGAAGGAGAGGTTGAGCCTCACCTGGGCCAGTGATCACGGCTTAAGTCTAAACTGGCATTAAACAGAAGAAGAATAAGAAGAGGTTGGGCCTCACATAGGCCAACAATCACGGCTTAAAGCTAAACTGGCATTATACAGAAGAAGAGGTCGAGCCTTTCCTGGGCCACCGATCACGGCTTAAGTCTAAACTGGCATTAAACAGAAGAAGAAGAGGTCGAGCCTCACCTGGGCCACCGATTACGGCTTACGTCTAAACTGGCATTAAACAGAAGAAGAATAAGAAGAGGTCGGGCCTTACCTGGGCCAACAATCACGGCTTAAAGCTAAACTAACATTAAACAGAAGAAGAAGAAGAGATTGAGCCTTACCTGGGCCACCATTCACGGCTTAAGTCTAAACTGGAATTAAACAGAAGAAGAAGAGGTCGAGCCTGACCTTGATCACCGATCACGGCTTTTGTCTACACTGGATTTAACAGAAGAGGTCGAGCCTCACCTGGGCCACCATTCACGGCTTAAATCTAAACTGTAATTAAACAGAAGAAGACTACAGTGTTCTACTGTATAGCTACAGTTTGTTCTACTTCACGTCTACAATCTGTTCTACTGCACATCTACAGTCTGTTCTACTGTATATCTACAGTTTGTTCTACTGCACATCTACAGTCTGTTCGACTGCACATCTAATGTGTTTAACTGCACATCTACAGTCTGTTCTATTGCACATTTACAGTGTTCTACTTCATATCTACAGTCTGTTCTAATGTACATCTACAGTCTATTCTACTGCACATTTACAGCTTTCTACTGCACATATACAGTCTGTTCTACTGCACGTCTACAGTCTGTACTACTGCACATCTACAGTCTATTCTTTTGTATATTTTCAGTCTGTTCTACTGTATATCTACACTCTGTTCTACTGCACGTCTACAGTGTTCTACTGCACATCTACACTCTGTTCTACTGCACGTCTACATTCTGTTCTACTGCACATCTACAGTCTGTTCTACTGCACATCTACAGTCTGCTCTACTGCACATCTACAGTCTGTTCTACTGCACATCTACAGTGCTCTTCTGCACATCTACAGTCTATTCTACTGCACGTCTAAATTCTGTTCTACTGCACATCTACGGTCTGTTCTACTTCACGTCTACAGTGTTCTACTGCACATCTACAGTCTGTTCTATTGCACATTTACAGTGTTCTACTTCATATCTACAGTCTGTTCTAATGCACATCTACAGTCTGTTCTATTGCACATTTACAGTGTTCTATTTCATATCTACAGTCTATTCTACTGCACATTTACATCTTTCTACTGCACATATAGTCTTTTCTACTGCACGTCTACAGTCTGTACTACTGCACATCTACAGTCTATTCTTTTGTATATTTTCAGTCTGTTCTACTGTATATCTACACTCTGTTCTACTGCACATCTACAGTCTATTCTACTGCACGTCTACATTCTGTTCTACTGCACATCTACGGTCTGTTCTACTTCACGTCTACAGTGTTCTACTGCACATCTACAGTCTGTTCTATTGCACATTTACAGTGTTCTACTTCATATCTACAGTCTATTCTACTGCACATTTACATCTTTCTACTGCACATATAGTATTTTCTACTGCACGTCTACAGTCTGTACTACTGCACATCTACAGTCTATTCTTTTGTATATTTTCAGTCTGTTCTACTGTATATCTACACTCTGTTCTACTGCACGTCTACAGTGTTCTACTGCACATCTACACTCTGTTCTACTGCACATCTACAGTCTATTCTACTGCACGTCTACAGTCTGTTCTACTGCACATCTACAGTCTATTCTACTGTACATCCACAGTGTTCTACTGCACGTCTACAATATGTTCTACTGCACATCTACAGTCTGTTCTACTGCACAACTACAGTCTATTCGACTGCACATCTACAGTGTTCTACTGCACATCTGTAGTCTGTTATACTTTACGTCTGCAGTGTTCTACTGCAAATCTACAGTCTGTTCTACTGCACATCCACAGTGCTCTACTGCACATCTACAGTCTGTTTTACTGCACGTCTACAGTCTGTTCTACTGCACATCTACAGTCTGTTCTACTGCACGTCTACAGTGTTCTACTGCACATCTACAGTCTGTTTTACTGCACGTCTACAGTCTGTTCTACTGCACATCTACAGTCTGTTCTTCTGTATATCTACAGTTTGTTCTACTGCACGTCTTTAGTCTGTTCTACTGCACATCTACAGTGTTCTACTGCACATCTACAGTCTGTTCTACTTCACATCTACAGTCTTTCTACTGCACATATCTACAGTCTGTTCTACTGCACGTCTACAGTCTGTACTACTGCACATCTATAGTCTGTTCTTTTGTATATTTTCAGTCTGTTCTACTGTATATCTACAGTCTGTTCTACTGCACGTCTACAGTGTTCTACTGCACATCTACAGTCTATTCTACTTGCACGTCTACAGTCTGTTCTACTGCACATCTACAGTCTGTTCTACTGCAGGTCTACAGTCTGTTCTACTGCACGTCTACATTCTGTTCTACTGCACATCTACAGTCTGTTCTACTGCACATCTACAGTCTGCTCTAACTGCACATCTACAGTCTGTTCTACTGAATATCTACAGTCTTTTTTACTTCACATCTACAGTCTGTTCTACTGCACATCTACAGTGTTCTACTGCACATCTACAGTCTATTCTACTGCACGTCTACAGTCTGTTCTACTGCACATCTACGGTCTGTTCTACAGTATATATTCAGTCTGTTGTACTGTATATCTACAGTCTGTTCTACTGCACGTCTACATTCTGTTCTACTGCACATCTACAGTCTTTTCTACTTCACGTCTACAGTGTTCTACTGCACATCTACAGTCTGTTCTACTGCACATTTACATTTGTTCTACTGCATATCTACAGTCTGTTCTACTGCACATCTACAGTCTGTTCTATTGCACATCTACAGTGTTCTACTTCATATCTACAGTCTATTCTACTGCACATTTACATCTTTCTACTGCACATATACAGTCTTTTCTACTGCACGTCTACAGTCTGTACTACTGCACATTTACAGTCTTTTCTTTTGTAAATTTTCAGTCTGTTCTACTGTATATCTACACTCTGTTCTACTGCACGTCTACAGTGTTCTACTGCACATCTACACTCTGTTCTACTGCACATCTACACTCTATTCTACTGCACGTCTACAGTCTGTTCTACTGCACATCTACAGTCTATTCTACTGCACATCCACAGTGCACATCTACAGTCTGTTCTACTGCAGGTCTACAGTCTCTTCTACTGCACATCTACAGTCTATTCGACTGCACAGCTACAGTGTTCTACTGCACATCTGTAGTCTGTTATACTTTACGTCTGCAGTGTTCTACTGCAAATCTACAGTCTGTTCTACTGCACATCCACAGTGCTCTACTGCACATCTACAGTCTGTTTTACTGCATTTCTACAGTGCTCTTCTGCACATATACAGTCTGTTCTACTGTATATCTACAGTCTGTTCTACTGCACGTCTACAGAGTTCTTCTGCACATCTACAGTCTGTTCTACTGTATATCTACAGTTTGTTCTACTTCACGTCTTTAGTCTGCACATCTACAGTGTTCTACTGCACATCTACATTCTGTTCTATTGCACATTTACAGTGTTCTACTTCATATCTACAGTCTGTTCTACTGCACATCTACAGTCTATTCTACTGCACATCTACATCTTTCTACGGCACATCTACACTCTGTTTTACTGCACGTCTACAATCTGTTCTACTGCACATCTACAGTCTGTTCTACTGCACGTCTACAGTGTTTTACTGCACGTCTACAGTCATTTCTACTGCACATCTACAGTCTGTTCTACTGCACATCTACAGTGTTCTACTGCACATCTACAATCTGTTCTACTGCACATCTACAGTCTATTCTACTGCACATCTACAGTGTTCTACTGCACATCTACAGTCTGTTATACTGCACGTCTGCAGTGTTCTACTGCAAATCTACAGTCTGCTCTACTGCACATGTCTACAGTCTGTTCTTCTGCACATATACAGTCTGTTCTACTGCAAAACTACAGTCTGTTCTACTGCACGAGTACAGAGTTCTTCTGCACATCTACAGTCTGTTCTACTGTATATCTACAGTTTGTTCTACTGCACGTCTTTAGTCTGTTCTACTGCACATCTACAGTCTAGTCTACTGCACATCTACATCTTTCTACTGCACATCTACAGTCTGTTCTACTGCACATCTACAGTCTGTTCTACTGCACATCTACAGTGTTCTTCTGCACATCTACATTCTGTTCTATTGCACATTTACAGTGTTCTACTTCATGTCTTCAGTCTGTTCTACTGCACATCTACAGTCTAGTCTACCGCACATCTACATCTTTCTACGGCACATATACAGTCTGTTCTACTGCACGTCTACAGTCTGTACTACTGCACATCTATAGTCTGTTCTTTTGTATATTTTCAGTCTGTTCTACTGAATATCTACAGTCTTTTTTACTGCACATCTACAGTCTGTTCTATTGCACATCTACAGTGCTCTTCTGCACATCTACAGTCTATTCTACTGCACGTCTACAGTCTGTTCTACTGCACTTCTACAGTCTTTTTTACTTCACGTCTACAGTGTTCTACTGCACATCTGCAATCTGTTCTATTGCACATTTACAGTGTTCTACTTCATATCTACAGTCTGTTCTAATGCACATCTACAGTCTGTTCTATTGCACATTTACAGTGTTCTACTTCATATCTACAGTCTGTTCTAATGCACATCTACAGTCTATTCTACTGCACATCTACAGTCTGTTCTACTGCACATATACAGTCTGTTCTACTGCACGTCTACAGTCTGTACTACTGCACATCTACAGTCTATTCTTTTGTATATTTTCAGTCTTTTCTACTGTATATCTACACTCTGTTCTACTGCACATCTACAGTGTTCTACTGCAAATCTACAGTGTGCACTACTGCATATCCACAGTGCTCTACTGCACATCTACGGTCTGTTCTACAGTATATACAGTCTGTTGTTCTGTATATCTACAGTCTGTTCTACTGCACGTCTACATTCTGTTCTACTGCACTTCTACAGTCTTTTCTACTTCACGTCTACAGTGTTCTACTGCACATCTACAGTCTGTTCTAATGCACATCTACAGTCTGTTCTATTGCACATTTACAGTGTTCTACTTCATATCTACAGTCTGTTCTAATGCACATCTACAGTCTATTCTACTGCACATTTACATCTTTCTACTGCACATATACAGTCTGATCTACTGCACGTCTACAGTGCTCTTCTGCACATATACAGTCTGTTCTACTGCAAAGCTACAGTCTGTTCTACTGCACGTCTACAGAGTTCTTCTGCACATCTACAGTCTGTTATACTGCATGTCTACAGTTTTCTACTTCACGTATACAATCTGTTCTACTGCACATCTACAGTCTGTTCTACTGCACATCTACAGTCTGTTCTACTGTATATCTACAGTTTGTTCTACTGCACGTCTTTAGTCTGTTCTACTGCACATCTACAGTGTTCTACTGCAAATCTACAGTGTGCACTACTGCATATCCACAGTGCTCTACTGCACATCTACGGTCTGTTCTACAGTATATATTCAGTCTGTTGTTCTGTATATCTACAGTCTGTTCTACTGCACGTCTACATTCTGTTCTACTGCACTTCTACAGTCTTTTCTACTTCACGTCTACAGTGTTCTACTGCACATCTACAGTCTGTTCTAATGCACATCTACAGTCTGTTCTATTGCACATTTACAGTGTTCTACTTCATATCTACAGTCTGTTCTAATGCACATCTACAGTCTATTCTACTGCACATTTACATCTTTCTACTGCACATATACAGTCTGTTCTACTGCACGTCTACAGTCTGTACTACTGCACATCTACAGTCTATTCTTTTGTATATTTTCAGTCTTTTCTACTGTATATCTACACTCTGTTCTACTGCACATCTACAGTGTTCTACTGCAAATCTACAGTGTGCACTACTGCATATCCACAGGGCTCTACTGCACATCTACGGTCTGTTCTACAGTATATATTCAGTCTGTTGTTCTGTATATCTACAGTCTGTTCTACTGCACGTCTACATTCTGTTCTACTGCACTTCTACAGTCTTTTCTACTTCACGTCTACAGTGTTCTACTGCACATCTACAGTCTGTTCTACTGCACATCTACAGTCTGTTCTATTGCACATTTACAGTGTTCTACTTCATATCTACAGTCTGTTCTAATGCACATCTACAGTCTATTCTACTGCACATCTACAGTCTATTCTTTTGTATATTTTCAGTCTTTTCTACTGTATATCTACACTCTGTTCTCCTGCACGTCTACAGTGTTCTACTCTACATCTACACTCTGTTCTACTGCACGTCTACAGTGTTTTACTGCACGTCTACAGTCTGTTCACCTGCACATCTACAGTCTGTTCTACTGCACATCTTACAATCTGTTCTACTGCAGGTCTACAATCTGTTCTACTGCAGGTCTACAATCTGTTCTACTGCACATCTACAGTCTGTTCTACTGCACATCTATAGTGCTCTTCTGCACATCTACAGTCTATTCTACTGCACGTCTAGAGTCTGTTCTACTGCACATCTACGGTCTGTTCTACAGTATATATTCAGTCTGTTGTACTGTATATCTACAGTCTGTTCTACTGCACGTCTACATTCTGTTCTGCTGCCCTTCTACAGTCTTTTCTACTTCACGTCTACAGTGTTCTACTGCACATCTACAGTCTGTTCTAATGCACATCTACAGTCTATTCTACTGCACATTTACATCTTTCTACTGCACATATACAGTCTGTTCTACTGCACGTCTACAGTCTGTACTACTGCACATCTACAGTCTATTCTTTTGTATATTTTCAGTCTTTTCTACTGTATATCTACACTCTGTTCTACTGCACATCTACAGTGTTCTACTGCAAATCTACAGTGTGCACTACTGCATATCCACAGGGCTCTACTGCACATCTACGGTCTGTTCTACAGTATATATTCAGTCTGTTGTTCTGTATATCTACAGTCTGTTCTACTGCACGTCTACATTCTGTTCTACTGCACTTCTACAGTCTTTCTACTTCACGTCTACAGTGTTCTACTGCACATCTACAGTCTGTTCTAATGCACATCTACAGTCTGTTCTATTGCACATTTACAGTGTTCTACTTCATATCTACAGTCTGTTCTAATGCACATCTACAGTCTATTCTACTGCACATCTACAGTCTATTCTTTTGTATATTTTCAGTCTTTTCTACTGTATATCTACACTCTGTTCTCCTGCACGTCTACAGTGTTCTACTCACATCTACACTCTGTTCTACTGCACGTCTACAGTGTTTTACTGCACGTCTACAGTCTGTTCACCTGCACATCTACAGTCTGTTCTACTGCACATCTTACAATCTGTTCTACTGCAGGTCTACAATCTGTTCTACTGCAGGTCTACAATCTGTTCTACTGCACATCTACAGTCTGTTCTACTGCACATCTATAGTGCTCTTCTGCACATCTACAGTCTATTCTACTGCACGTCTAGAGTCTGTTCTACTGCACATCTACAGGTCTGTTCTACAGTATATATTCAGTCTGTTGTACTGTATATCTACAGTCTGTTCTACTGCACGTCTACATTCTGTTCTGCTGCCCTTCTACAGTCTTTTCTACTTCACGTCTACAGTGTTCTACTGCACATCTACAGTCTGTTCTACTGCAGGTCTACAGTGTGTTCTACTGCACATCTACAGTCTATTCGTACAGTGTTCTACTGCACATCTGTAGTCTGTTATGCTTTACGTCTGCAGTGTTCTACTGCAAATCTACAGTCTGTTCTACTGCACATCCACAGTGCTCTACTGCACATCTTCAGTGTTTAACTGCAAATCTACAGTCTTTTCTACTGCACATCTACAGTCTGTTCTACTTCACATCTACAGTCTGTTCTACTGAATATCTAAAGTCTTTTTTACTGCACATCTACAGTCTGTTCTATTGCACATCTACAGTGCTCTTCTGCACATCTACAATCTATTCTACATCACGTCTACAGTCTGTTCTACTGCACATCTACAGACTGTTCTACTTTACGTCTGCAGTGTTCTACTTCAAATCTACAGTCTGTTCTACTGCATGTCTACAGTGCTCTTCTGCACATATACAGTCTGTTCTACTGCAAAACTACAGTCTGTTCTACTGTATATCTACAGTCTGTTCTACTGCACGTCTACAGAGTTCTTCTGCACATCTACAGTCTGTTCTACTGCACATCTACAATCTGTTCTACTGCAGGTCTACAGTCTGTTCTACTGCACATCTACAGTCTATTCGACTGCACATCTACAGTGTTCTACTGCACATCTGTAGTCTGTTATACTTTACGTCTGCAGTGTTCTACTGCAAATCTACAGTCTGTTCTACTGCACATCCACAGTGCTCTACTGCACATCTACAGTCTGTTTTACTGCATGTCTACAGTGCTCTTCTGCACATATACAGTCTGTTCTACTGCAAAACTACAGTCTGTTCTACTGTATATCTACAGTCTGTTCTACTGCACGTCTACAGAGTTCTTCTGCACATCTACAGTCTGTTCTACTGCACATCTACAATCTGTTCTACTGCAGGTCCACAGTCTGTTCTACTGCACATCTACAGTCTATTCGACTGCACATCTACAGTGTTCTACTGCACATCTGTAGTCTGTTATACTTTACGTCTGCAGTGTTCTACTGCAAATCTACAGTCTGTTCTACTGCACATCCACAGTGCTCTACTGCACATCTACAGTCTGTTTTACTGCACGTCTACAGTCTGTTCTACTGCACATCTACAGTCTGTTCTACTGCACGTCTACAGTGTTTTACTGCACGTCTACAGTCTGTTCTACTGCACATCTACAGTCTGTTCTACTGCACATCTACAGTCTATTCTACTGCACATCCACAGTGTTCTACTGCACGTCTACAATCTGTTCTACTGCACATCTACAGTCTGTTCCACTGCAGGTCTACAGTGTTCTACTGCACATCTGTAGTCTGTTATACTGCACGTCTGCAGTGTTCTCTACTGCACATCTACAGTCTGTTTTACTGCATGTCTACAGTGCTCTTATGCACATATACAGTCTGTTCTACTGCAAAACTACAGTCTGTTCTACTGTATATCTACAGTTTGTTCTACTGCACGTCTTTAGTCTGTTCTACTGCACATCTACAGTGTTCTACTGCACATCTACAGTCTATTCTACTTCACATCTACATCTTTCTACGGCACATATACAGTCTGTTCTACTGCACGTCTACAGTCTGTACTACTGCACATCTATAGTCTGTTCTTTTGTATATTTTCAGTCTGTTCTACTGTATATCTACACTCTGTTCTACTGCACGTCTACAGTGTTCTACTGCACATCTACAGTGCTCTTCTGCACATCTACAGTCTATTCTACTGCACGTCTACAGTCTGTTCTACTGCACATCTACAGTGCTCTTCTGCACATCTACAGTCTATTCTACTGCACGTCTACAGTCTGTTCTACTGCACATCTACAGTCTGTTCTACTGCACGTCTACATTCTGTTCTACTGCACATCTACAGTCTGTTCTACTGCACATCTACAGTCTGTTCTACTGCACATCTACAGTCTGTTCTACTGAATATCTACAGTCTTTTTTACTTCACATCTACAGTCTGTTCTACTGCACATCTACAGTGCTCTTCTGCACATCTACAGTCTATTCTACTGCACGTCTACAGTCTGTTCTACTGCACATCTACGGTCTGTTCTACAGTATATATTCAGTCTGTTGTACTGTATATCTACAGTCTGTTCTACTGCACGTCTACAGTCTGTTCTACTGCACTTCTACAGTCTTTTCTCCTTCACGTCTACAGTGTTCTACTGCACATCTACAGTCTATTCTATTGCACATTTACAGTGTTCTACTTCATATCTACAGTCTGTTCTAATGCACATCTACAGTCTGTTCTATTGCACATTTACAGTGTTCTACTTCATATCTACAGTCTATTCTACTGAACATTTACATCTTTCTACTGCACATCTACAGTCTATTCTACTGCACATCCACAGTGTTCTACTGCACGTCTACAATCTGTTCTACTGCAGATCTACAGTCTGTTCTACTGCAGGTCTACAGTCTGTTCTACTGCACATCTACAGTCTATTCGACTGCACATCTACAGTGTTCTACTGCACATCTGTAGTCTGTTATACTTTACGTCTGCTGTGTTCTACTGCAAATCTACAGTCTGTTCTACTGCACATCCACAGTGCTCTACTGCATATCTACAGTCTGTTTTACTGCATTTCTACAGTGCTCTTCTGCACATATACAGTCTGTTCTACTGTATATCTACAGTCTGTTCTACTGCACGTCTACAGAGTTCTTCTGCACATCTACAGTCTGTTCTACTGCACATCTACAGTCTGTTCTACTGTATATCTACAGTTTGTTCTACTTCACGTCTTTAGTCTGTTCTACTGCACATCTACAGTGTTCTACTGCACATCTACATTCTGTTCTATTGCACATTTACAGTGTTCTACTTCATATCTACAGTCTGTTCTACTGCACATCTACAGTGTTCTTCTGCACGTCTACAATCTGTTCTACTGCACATCTACAGTCTATTCGACTGCACATCTACAGTGTTCTACTGCACATCTGTAGTCTGTTATACTTTACGTCTGCAGTGTTCTACTGCAAATCTACAGTCTGTTCTACTGCATGTCTACAGTGCTCTTCTGCACATATACAGTCTGTTCTACTGCAAAACTACAGTCTGTTCTACTGCACATCTACATTCTGTTCTATTGCACATTTACAGTGTTCTACTTCATATCTACAGTCTGTTCTACTGCACATCTACAGTCTATTCTACTGCACATCTACATCTTTCTACGGCACATCTACACTCTGTTTTACTGCACGTCTACAATCTGTTCTACTGCACATCTACAGTCTGTTCTACTGCACGTCTACAGTGTTTTACTGCACGTCTACAGTCATTTCTACTGCACATCTACAGTCTGTTCTACTGCACATCTACAGTGTTCTACTGCACGTCTACAATCTGTTCTACTGCACATCTACAGTCTATTCGACTGCACATCTACAGTGTTCTACTTCATATCTACAGTCTGTTCTACTGCACATCTACAGTCTATTCTACTGCACATCTACATCTTTCTACGGCACATCTACACTCTGTTTTACTGCACATCTACAGTCTGTTCTATTGCACATCTACAGTGCTCTTCTGCACATCTACAGTCTATTCTACTGCACGTCTACAGTCTGTTCTACTGCACTTCTACAGTTCTATAGTTTTACTTCACGTCTACAGTGTTCTACTGCACATCTGCAATCTGTTCTATTGCACATTTACAGTGTTCTACTTCATATCTATAGTCTGTTCTAATGCACATCTACAGTCTGTTCTATTGCACATTTACAGTGTTCTACTTCATATCTACAGTCTGTTCTAATGCACATCTACAGTCTATTCTACTGCACATTTACATCTTTCTACTGCACATATACAGTCTGTTCTACTGCACGTCTACAGTCTGCACATCTACAGTCTATTCTTTTGTATATTTTCAGTCTGTTCTACTGTATATCTACAGTCTGTTCTACTGCACGTCTACAGTGTTCTACTGCACATCTACACTCTGTTCTACTGCACGTCTACAGTCTTTTCTACTGCACATCTACAGTCTGTTCTACTGCACATCTACAGTCTATTCTACTGTACATCCACAGTGTTCTACTGCACGTCTACAATCTGTTCTACTGCACATCTACAGTGTTCTACTGCACATCTGTAGTCTGTTATACTTTACGTCTGCAGTGTTCTACTGCAAATCTACAGTCTGTTCTACTGCACATCCACAGTGTTCTACTGCACATCTACAGTCTGATCTACTGCACGTCTACAGTGCTCTTCTGCACATATACAGTCTGTTCTACTGCAAAGCTACAGTCTGTTCTACTGCACTCTACAGAGTTCTTCTGCACATCTACAGTCTGTTATACTGCATGTCTACAGTTTTCTACTTCACGTATACAATCTGTTCTACTGCACATCTACAGTCTGTTCTACTGCACATCTACAGTCTGTTCTACTGTATATCTACAGTTTGTTCTACTGCACGTCTTTAGTCTGTTCTACTGCACATCTACAGTGTTCTACTGCAAATCTACAGTGTGCACTACTGCATATCCACAGTGCTCTACTGCACATCTACGGTCTGTTCTACAGTATATATTCAGTCTGTTGTTCTGATATCTACAGTCTGTTCTACTGCACGTCTACATTCTGTTCTACTGCACTTCTACAGTCTTTTCTACTTCACGTCTACAGTGTTCTACACATCTACAGTCTGTTCTAATGCACATCTACAGTCTGTTCTACTGCACATTTACAGTGTTCTACTGCACATCTACAGTCTGTTCTAATGCACATCTACAGTCTATTCTACTGCACATTTACATCTTTCTACTGCACATATACAGTCTGTTCTACTGCACGTCTACAGTCTGTACTACTGCACATCTACAGTCTATTCTTTTGTATATTTTCAGTCTTTTCTACTGTATATCTACACTCTGTTCTACTGCACATCTACAGTGTTCTACTGCAAATCTACAGTGTGCACTACTGCATATCCACAGGGCTCTACTGCACATCTACGGTCTGTTCTACAGTATATATTCAGTCTGTTGTTCTGTATATCTACAGTCTGTTCTACTGCACGTCTACATTCTGTTCTACTGCACTTCTACAGTCTTTTCTACTTCACGTCTACAGTGTTCTACTGCACATCTACAGTCTGTTCAAATGCACATCTACAGTCTGTTCTATTGCACATTTACAGTGTTCTACTTCATATCTACAGTCTGTTCTAATGCACATCTACAGTCTATTCTACTGCACATCTACAGTCTATTCTTTTGTATATTTTCAGTCTTTTCTACTGTATAGCTACACTCTGTTCTCCTGCACGTCTACAGTGTTCTACTCTACATCTACACTCTGTTCTACTGCACGTCTACAGTGTTTTACTGCACGTCTACAGTCTGTTCACCTGCACATCTACAGTCTTTTCTACTGCACATCTTACAATCTGTTCTACTGCAGGTCTACAATCTGTTCTACTGCAGGTCTACAATCTGTTCTACTGCACATCTACAGTCTGTTCTACTGCACGTCTAGAGTCTGTTCTACTGCACATCTACGGTCTGTTCTACAGTATATATTCAGTCTGTTGTACTGTATATCTACAGTCTGTTCTACTGCACGTCTACATTCTGTTCTACTGCCCTTCTACAGTCTTTTCTACTTCACGTCTACAGTGTTCTACTGCACATCTACAGTCTGTTCTACTGCAGGTCTACAGTGTGTTCTACTGCACATCTACAGTCTATTCGACTGCACATCTACAGTGTTCTACTGCACATCTGTAGTCTGTTATGCTTTACGTCTGCAGTGTTCTACTGCAAATCTACAGTCTGTTCTACTGCACATCCACAGTGCTCTACTGCACATCTTCAGTGTTTAACTGCAAATCTACAGTCTTTTCTACTGCACATCTACAGTCTGTTCTACTGCACATCTACAGTCTGTTCTACTGAATATCTAAAGTCTTTTTACTGCACATCTACAGTCTGTTCTATTGCACATCTACAGTGCTCTTCTGCACATCTACAATCTATTCTACATCACGTCTACAGTCTGTTCTACTGCACATCTGTAGACTGTTATACTTTACGTCTGCAGTGTTCTACTTCAAATCTACAGTCTGTTCTACTGCACATCCACAGTGCTCTACTGCACATCTACAGTCTGTTTTACTGCTTGTCTACAGTGCTCTTCTGCACATATACAGTCTGTTCTACTGCAAAACTACAGTCTGTTCTACTGTATATCTACAGTCTGTTCTACTGCACGTCTACAGAGTTCTTCTGCACATCTACAGTCTGTTCTACTGCACATCTACAATCTGTTCTACTGCAGGTCTACAGTCTGTTCTACTGCACATCTACAGTCTATTCGACTGCACATCTACAGTGTTCTACTGCACATCTGTACAGTCTGTCTACTACTTTACGTCTGCAGTGTTCTACTGCAAATCTACAGTCTGTTCTACTGCACATCCACAGTGCTCTACTGCACATCTACAGTCTGTTTTACTGCACGTCTACAGTCTGTTCTACTGCACATCTACAGTCTGTTCTACTGCACGTCTACAGTGTTTTACTGCACGTCTACAGTCTGTTCTACTGCACATCTACAGTCTGTTCTACTGCACATCTACAGTCTATTCTACTGCACATCCACAGTGTTCTACTGCACGTCTACAATCTGTTCTACTGCACATCTACAGTCTGTTCCACTGCAGGTCTACAGTGTTCTACTGCACATCTGTAGTCTGTTATACTTTACGTCTGCAGTGTTCTACTGCACATCTACAGTCTGTTTTACTGCATGTCTACAGTGCTCTTATGCACATATACAGTCTGTTCTACTGCAAAACTACAGTCTGTTCTACTGTATATCTACAGTCTGTTCTACTGCACGAGTACAGAGTTCTTCTGCACATCTACAGTCTGTTCTACTGCACATCTACAGTCTGTTCTTCTGTATATCTACAGTTTGTTCTACTGCACGTCTTTAGTCTGTTCTACTGCACATCTACAGTGTTCTACTGCACATCTACAGTCTATTCTTTTGTATATTTTCAGTCTGTTCTACTGTATATCTACATTCTGTTCTACTGCACGTCTACAGTGTTCTACTGCACATCTCCAGTCTATTCTACTGCACGTCTACAGTCTGTTCTACTGCACATCTACAGTCTGTTCTACTGCACGTCTACATTCTGTTCTACTGCACATCTACAGTCTGTTCTACTGCACATCTACAGTCTGCTCTACTGCACATCTACAGTCTGTTCTACTGAATATCTACAGTCTTTTTTACTTCACATCTACAGTCTGTTCTACTGCACATCTACAGTGCTCTTCTGCACATCTACAGTCTATTCTACTGCACGTCTACAGTCTGTTCTACTGCACATCTACGGTCTGTTCTACAGTATATATTCAGTCTGTTGTACTGTATATCTACAGTCTGTTCTACTGCACGTCTACATTCTGTTCTACTGCACTTCTACAGTCTTTTCTCCTTCACGTCTACAGTGTTCTACTGCACATCTACAGTCTATTCTATTGCACATTTACAGTGTTCTACTTCATATCTACAGTCTGTTCTAATGCACATCTACAGTCTGTTCTATTGCACATTTACAGTGTTCTACTTCATATCTACAGTCTATTCTACTGCACATTTACATCTTTCTACTGCACATATACAGTCTTTTCTACTGCACGTCTACAGTCTGTACTACTGCACATCTACAGTCTTTTCTTTTGTAAATTTTCAGTCTGTTCTACTGTATATCTACACTCTGTTCTACTGCACGTCTACAGTGTTCTACTGCACATCTACACTCTGTTCTACTGCACATCTACAGTCTATTCTACTGCACGTCTACAGTCTGTTCTACTGCACATCTACAGTCTATTCTACTGCACATCCACAGTGTTCTACTGCACGTCTACAATCTGTTCTACTGCACATCTACAGTCTGTTCTACTGCAGGTCTACAGTCTGTTCTACTGCACATCTACAGTCTATTCGACTGCACATCTACAGTGTTCTACTGCACATCTGTAGTCTGTTATACTTTACGTCTGCAGTGTGTTCTACTACAGTCTGTTTCTACTGCACATCCACAGTGCTCTACTGCATATCTACAGTCTGTTTTACTGCATTTCTACAGTGCTCTTCTGCACATATACAGTCTGTTCTACTGTATATCTACAGTCTGTTCTACTGCACGTCTACAGAGTTCTTCTGCACATCTACAGTCTGTTCTACTGCACATCTACAGTCTGTTCTACTGTATATCTACAGTTTGTTCTACTGCACATCTACAGTCTGTTCTACTGAATATCTAAAGTCTTTTTTACTGCACATCTACAGTCTGTTCTACATCTGTAGACGTGAAGTAGAAAAGACTGTAGAAGTGCAGTAGAGCAGACTGTAGTTGTGCAGTAGAACACTGTAGATGTGCCGTAGAAAAATGTAAGTGTGCAGTAGAAAAGAATGTAGATGTGCAGTAGAACAGACTGTAGATGTGCAGTAGAACACTGTTGATGTGCAGTAGAACAGACTTAAGACGTGGAGTAGAACAGACTGTAGATGTGCAGTAGAACAGACTTAAAACGTGCAGTAGAACAGACTGTACATATACAGTAGAACAGAATGTAGACGTGCAGTAGAACAGACTGTAGATATACAGTACAACAGACTTAATTTAAACTGTAGAACAGACCGTATATGTACAGTAGAACAGACTGTAGACGTGCAGTAGAAAAGACTGTAGATGTGCAGTAGAGCACTGTAGACATGCAGTAGAACAGATGTGCAATTGAACACTGTAGAACACTGTAGATGGGCAGTAGAGCAGACTGTAGATGTGCAGTAGAAAGATGTAATTGTGCAGTAGAATAGACTGTAGATGTGAAGTAGAACAGACTGTAGATATGAAGTAGAACACTGTAAATGTGCAGTAGAACAGACTTTAGATGTGCAATTGAACACTGTAGATGTGCAGTTGAATAGACTGTAGATATGTGCAGTAGAACAAACAGTAGATAAGAAGTAGAACACTGTAGATGGGCAGTGGAGCAGACTGTAGTTGTGCAGTAGAACACTGTAGATGTGCCTTAGAAAGATGTAAATGTGCAGTAGAATTGAATGTAGATGTGCTTTAGAACAGACTGTAGATATGAAGTAGAACACTGTAGACGTGAAGTAGAAAGACTGTAGAAGTGCAGTAGAACAGACTGTAGACGTGCAGTAGAACATAGTGTAGATATACAGTAGAACAGACTGAAAATATACAATAGAACAGACTGTAGATTTGAAGTTGAACACTGTAAATGTGCAGTAGAACAGACTGTAGATTTGAGATAGAACACTGTAGACGTGAAGTAGAAAATACTTTAGAAGTGCAGTAGAACAG
The DNA here is from genome assembly GCA_024416835.2 of Perccottus glenii. Lineage (NCBI taxonomy): Eukaryota > Metazoa > Chordata > Actinopteri > Gobiiformes > Odontobutidae > Perccottus > Perccottus glenii. Next base: position 1,970,229 of record CM044565.2, on the reverse strand, counting down.
ACTGTAGATATACAGTACAACAGACTGAATATATACTGTAGAACAGACCGTAGATGTTCAGTAGAACAGACTGTAGACGTGCTGTAGAAAAGACTGTAGATGTGCGGTAGAGCACTGTTCACGTGCGGTAGAACATACTGTAAAAATACAGTAGAACAGACTGAAAATCTGTTCTAAAAAAACTGTAGAAGTGCAGTAGAACAGAATGTAGACGTGCAGTAGAATAGACTGTAGATGTGCAGTAGAGCAATGTAGACGTGCAGTAGAACACTGTAGACGTGCGGTAGAATATACTGTATATATACAGTAGAACAGACTGAAAATATACAATAGAACAGACTGTAGATGTGCAGTAGTACTGACTGTAGACGTTCAGTAGAACAGACTGTAGATGTGCAGTAGAACAAACTGTTGATGTGCAGTAGATGAGTAGAACACTGTAGACGTGAAGTAGAACAGACTGTAGATGTGCTGTAGAACAAACTGTAGATGTGCAGTAGAACTGTAGACTTGCAGTAGAATAGACTGTAGATGTGCAGTAGAGCACTGTAGACGTGCAGTAGAACAGACAGTAGATGTGCAGTAAAACAGACTGTAGATGTGCTTAATTAAACAGAAGAAGAATAAGAAGAGGACTGGCCTCACATTTGCCAGCGATCACGGCTTAAGTTTAAACTGGCATTAAACAAAAGAAAAAGAGGTGGAACCTTACCTAGGGCCACCGATCACAGCTTAAGTCTAAACTGGCATTAAACAAAAGAAGAAGAGGTCGAACCTTACCTGGGCCACTGATCACGCCTTAAGTCTAAACTGCCAAAAAACAGAAGAAGAATAAGAATAGGTCGGTCCTCACATGGGCTAACGATAACGGCTTAAATCTAAACTGACATTAAACATAAGAAGAAGAAGAAGAGGTCGGGCCTCACCTGGGCCACTGATCATGGCTTATGTCTAAACTGGCATTTGAAAGAAGAAGAGGTCAAGCCTCACCTGGCCCACCGATCACGACTTAATTCTAAACTGGCAATAAACAGAAGAAGAAGAGGTCGAGCCTCACCTGGGCCAGAGATCACGGCTTAAGTCTAAACTGGCATTAAACAGAAGAAGAAGAGGTCGAGCCTCACCTCAGCCACCGATCACGGCTTAAGTCTAAACTGGCATTAAACAGAAGAAAAATAAGAAGAGGTCGAGCCTCACATGTGCCACTGATCACCGCTTAAGTCTAAACTGGCATTAAACTGAAGATGAAGAGGTCGAGCCTCACCTGGGCCACCGATCACGGCTTAAGTCTAAACTGGCATTAAACAGAAGAAGAAGAGGTCGAGCCTCACCTGGGCCACCCACCACGGCTTAAGTATAAACTGACATTAAACAGAAGAAGGCCATCGGTGGCCCAAGTGAGTTCAAGCCTTACTTGGGCCACCGATGAGGGCTTGAATCTAAACTGGCATTAAACAGAAGAAGAAGAGGTCGAGCCTAACCTGGGCCACCAGTCACGGCTTAAGTCTAAACTGGCATTAAACAGAAGAAGAAGAGGTCAAGCCTCACCTTGGCCACCGATTACGGCCTAAGTGTAAACTAGCATTAAAAAGAAGGAGAATAAGAAGAGGTCAAGCCTCACATGGGCAAACAATCACGGCTTAAATCTAAACTTGCATTAAAAAGAAGAAAAAGAGGTCGAGCCTCACCTGGCCCACAGATCACGGCTTTTGTCTACACTGGATTTAACAGAAGAGGTCGGGCCTGACCTGGGCCACCAATCACGGTTTAAGTCTAAACTGGCATTAAACAGAAGAAGAATAAGAAGAGGTCGGGCCTCAGATGGGCCAGCGATCACGGCTTAAGTCTAAACTGACATTAAACAAAAGAAGAAGAGGTCGAGCCTCACCTAGGCCACTGATCACGGCTTAAGTCTAAACTGGAATTAAACAGAAGAAAGAAGAGGTCGGCCTCACAGGGGCCAACGATCACATATAAATCTAAACTGGCATTAAACCGAAGAAGAAGAGGTCGAGTCTCACCATGGCCACCGACGATTACGGCTTAAGTATAAACTGGCAATAAACAGAAGAAGGCCATCGGTGGCCCAAATGAGTTCAAGCCTCACTTGGGCCACCGATGATGGCTTGATTTCTAAACTGGCATTGAACAGAAGAAAAGAGGTAAAGCCTCACCTGGGCCACCCACCACGGCTTAAGTCTAAACTGACATTAAACAAAAAGAAGAGGTCGAGCCTCACCTAGGCCTCTGATCACGGCTTAAGTCTAAACTGGCATTAAACAGAAAAAGAAGAAGAAGAGGTCGTGCCTCACCTGGGTCACCAATCATGGCTTATTTATAAACAGGAATTAAACAGAAGAAAAAGAAGAGGTCGGCCTCACAGGGGGCCAACGATCACGTATAAATCTAAACTGGCATTAAACAGAAGAAGAAGAGGTCGAGCCTCACCTGGGCCACCGATAACGGCTTAAGTCTAAACTGCCATTAAACAGAAGAAGGCCATCGGTGGCCCAAATGAGTTCAAGCCTCACTTGGGCCACCGATGATGGTTTGATTTCTAAACTGGCATTGAACAGAAGAAGAAGAGGTCAAGCCTCACCTGGGCCACCGATCAAGGCTTAAGTCTAAACTAACATTAAACCGAAGAAGAAGAGGTCGGTCTCACCTGGGCCACCGATCATGGCTTAAATCTAAACTGGCATTAAACAGAAAAAGAAGAAGAAGAGGTCGTGGCCTCACCTGGGCCACCAATCACGTCTTAAGTCTAAACTGGCATTATAAACAGAAGAAGAAAAAGAGATCGAGCCTCACCTATGCCACCGATCATGGCTTATGTCTAAATTGGCATTAAAAAGAAGATTAAAAGGTCGAGCCGCCTCACCTGGGCCACTGATAGCGGCTTAAGTTTAAACTAGCATTAAACAGAAGAAGAAGAAGTCGTGCCTCACCTGGGCCGCCGATCACGGCTTAAGTCTAAACTGGCTTTTAACAGAAGAAGAATTAAGTACGGGCCTTTACCTGGGCCACCGAGAACAGCTTAAGTCTAAACTGGCATTCAACGAAGAAGAAGAAGAAAAAGGTCGAGCCTCAGCTGGGCCAACGATCACGACTTAAGTCTAAACTGACATTAAACAGAAGAAGAAGAGGTCGAGCCTCACCTGGGCCATCAATCACGGCTTAAGTCTAAACTGGCATTAAACAGAAGAAAAATAAGAAGAGGTCGTGCCTCACATGGGCCACCGATCACCGCTAAGTCTAAACTGGCATTAAAAACGAAATAGAAGAAGAAGAGGTCGAGCCTCACCTGGGTTACCGATTACGGCTTAAATCTAAACTGGCATTAAAGAGAAGAAGAAGAGGTCGAGCTCACATGGGCCACCGATCACCGCTTAAGTCTAAACTGGCATTAAACAGAAGAAGAAGAGGTCGAGCCTCACCTGTGCCACCAATCACGGCTTAAGTCTAAACTGCAATTGAACAGAAGAAGAAGAGGTCGAGCCTCACCTCGGCCACCGATCACGGCTTAGGTCTAAACTGGCATTAAACAGAAGAAGAATAAGAGGTCGTGTCTCACCTGGGCCACCGATCAAACTGGCATTAAACAGAAGAAGAGGTCAAGCCTCCCCTCAGCCACCGAACACGGCTTAAGTCTAAACTGGTGCTAAGAAGAGGTCGGGCCTCACATGGGCCAGCGATCATGGCTTAAGTTTAAACTGGCATTTCACAGAAGAAGAAAAAGAAGAAGAGGTCGAGTCTCACTTGGGCCAGATAATGGCTTAAGTCTAAACTGGCATTAAACAGAAGTAGAAGAAGAAGAGGTCGAGCCTCACCTGGGTTACCGATCACACCTTAAGTCTAAACTGGCATTAAACAGAAGAATAAAAGGAAGAGGTCGAGCCCCACCTGGACCACGATCACGGCTTAAGTCTAAACTGTCATTAAACAGAAGAAGAAGAAGAGGTCGATTCCTCCTGGGCCATCAATCACAGCTTAAGTCTGAACAGGCTTTTAACTGAAGAAGAAGAAGAAGAGGTCGAGTATCACCTGGGCCACCGATCACGGCTTAAATCTAAACTGGCTTTTAACAAAAAAGAAGAAAGTACGGGCCTCACCTGGGCCACCAATAACGGCTTAAGTCTAAACTTGCATTAAACAAAAGAAGAAGAGGTTGAGCCTTACCTGGGCTACCGATCACGGCTTAAGTCTAAAGTCGCATTGAACAGAAGAAGAAAAAGAAGAGGTCGAGCCTCACCCAGGCCACCAATCATGCCATAAGTCTTAACTTGCATTAAACGGAAGAAGAAGAGGTCGAGCCTCACCTGGGCCACCAATCACGGCTTAAGTCTAAACTGGCATTAAACAGAAGAAGAATAAGAAGTGGTCGGGCCTCAGATGGGCCAACCACCACGGTTTAAGTCTAAACTGACATTAAACAAAAGAAGAAGAGGTCAGGCATCACCTGGGCCACCGATCACAGCTTACGTGTAAACTGGCATTAAACAGAAGAAGAAGAAGAGGTCGAGCCTCACCTGGGCCACAGATCACGGCTTAAGTCTAAACTGTCAAACAGAAGAAGAAGAGGTCGACCTCACCTCGGCCACCGATCATGGCTTATGTCTAAACTGGCATTAAACAGAAGAAGAAGAAGAGGTCTGGCCTCACCTGGGCCAAGATCATGGCTTAAGTCTAAACTGGCACTAAACAAAGAATAAAAGGTCTAGCTATACCTGGGCCACCGATCACGGCTTAAGTCTAAACTGACATTAATCAGAAGAAGAAGAGGTCGAGCATCACCTTTGTCCTCAAACACGCTCTGCTTCAACACGCTGTGAACCACACTGTGCTCCAAACTGTACTCCAACACACTGTGCTCCACACTGTGCTCCAACACGCTTTGCTCCACACTGTGCTCACACACACTGTGCTTCACACTGTGCTCCAACACGCTGTGCTCCACACTCTAACACTGTGCTCCAACACGTTGTGCTCCAACACTGTGCTGAAACACGCTGTGCTGAAACACGCTCTGCTCAAAAACGATGTGCTTAAACTATGGAAGTTTTATCAAGTCAAAACTATTGAGAGCGCGCAAACCCGATTTCGAGCGAGCAGGCTACAATGTGAGCGAGCATACACAGATCTGAGCGAGCAGAGTCTATAGTGCGCGCTCGTTTCTGTGTCAGCGCGTGCGCGAATCTGTCAGTGCGCTCTCAGTTCTGTGTTAGCGCTCGCTCCAGTCTGTCAGTGCACTCTCACGATTCGGTGTTTGCGCCCTCTCTGTTTTGACTGTGTTTGAACAGTAAGCTGCAGAGAGCGCAGCAAGTTTAAAAAAATGGCAACAGGACACACCCACATCCGGGTATAACTTTCAATTTAAAAGTCAACAAGTTAAGCTACGATAATTACACTATGTTTTTTAAGCAAAAACAAAAAAAGATATATGAAAAACATATGTAGAAGTTTACAAAAGGTACAAGCAGATAATATATAGTTTTTAAAGTTTGGATTGTATAGTTACGGTTATGCGTTGTGCCACCTATTAACAGAAAATGACTAACTTGAATTAAATCATAAGCCCTAATGTAGTACTGTAACCTCACTTGATGGCAGCAAAGCCAGTATAATCCTGGACCATTGTCTACTCATCAATGCTGTACTCATTTGTGTAACAGATTAAACAAAGTATTGTGTCACACTTCTAAATGTATCTCTTTATTACATAATAATAATAATAATAATAATACTTATATATTATTATTACTACTATTATTATTACTAGTAACTACTTAGTATTTTTTTTTTTTTTACTTTTTAATTTATTAGTACCTTTCCTGGCTGCAGCAAGACATAACTACACTGGGGTTTCCAAAGTGATGCGTCCTACAAACTGAAGTTCTATCCCAGATGTTTTCTCTTTGCAGCAGATACTAAAAATAAATAATAATAATTTTTCAGCTTTAAATGTGAGATCTGACTGCTTCAAAAGTCTCAGCGGTGTCAGAGACAGGGGACATATATAGATAGATGGGACAGAGATGGTGAGGTCTGCAGAAGGTGTTGATGTTACTGGGGGGGTCCATGGTCCTATTGGGGGAGTCCATTTCAGTGGTGGAGGTGTTGATGGTGGTACAGTCAGATGAGGATCCTTGGCTGGTGAGGCAGGAGTGATTTTTTATATTTGGTGGCTGATGGCTTCTCAGAGGACCCTTTCTTTGTTCAATAAGGCTCAAATGAAGAAAAACAAACAAACTCCCGACCAGTCTGTTCTTATTCCAAGCAGGCCAATGCTCCCAAAAGTTTGTGACTAAGAATAATTCCAATAAGCTGTATTTACACAGATGATTGCTGGTTACAGTACCTTTACTGTATGAATGTGTGTGATACACATACAGTACATACAGTATGTTCTTGTGTTTGTTTTGTGCTGTATGTTCTGCTGTTGCACGGCACTGCGCCCAAGACAAATTTCCCTTTGGGACAATAAAGTGTATTTGATTGATTGGCACTGCACAGTTGGAGCAGGACCCTGTTTGGACCACTTTGTCCAACTGAAACAGACTTTATTCCCCACATATTGTCCATAATCATCCAGCCATTATGATTAATTCCAAAGTCAAGCACAGGGACAGTTATGTAGCTACATAGTTTCCATTTCAATTTCTGTGAAATACAGGACATATTTTGTTTTATTTTGTAACTTCTTTAATGTAACTTTGTTGCATCATTGGAAATATCTGAAAACCATCCTGAAAACCACCAAGACCAGTTACCTCCAAGTCCTGAGGTCTTTTAAACTCCAGGACCCACACAAAGGCTACAACACACCAACTGCTAACATTTCTGCTCTTCTGCTTTTGATCCATCAGTCATTGAACTGACAATATTAAAGGTGAAATTATTACTTACACCCTACAGGTCTAAAATGTTTTCCCAATTTCACTAGCTTTTTGCATGATCAAAATCTAAACAGGCCTATAATAATATCTGGAATTTGTATCCAATTAAGTGATGTGAATCCTCAATAATACACATTTCTTCTCAATAAAACATTATTTAAGGATTATCTATTCATTTGGTAATATCTAATTATCCATTGTAAAAACAATCTCTCAGTTAAGTTAGGTAAGTTACTAAAAGCTCCACCTCACCAGAACTACTCTCAGTATCCTTGATGTTGACTATATACTGTACTTCTCCAAGGTCGACAGAATATTAATATAGTACCTACATTAAAAATGTTTTTGTATTTTAAATCTAAATGAAAGAAAAAGTGTAAGGTTGTGGTCTGTTGGTTAAAGTTTAGAGTTGTTTTACTCTTAAAATTATACAGTGTGTAAGTTACAGCTTTAATCTGTTTATCAAGGTGCATTTAAGATGAATATCTAGAATGTATTAATTACTTGTGTTGATTGGTTATTGAGACAATAGGAGATGACAATAGTTTAGAAAATAATAGTTTCAATAATAGTTTTAGGGAACTGGTTTTGAATGAACTTAGGGCAGTGTGTAATCTACAGCACCACTTTGGGGATGTGCAATAATAATGATAATAGTTTTAGCTTCAGAACAAGGATGAAATCTTCATTCTTGCTTTTGTTTGTGGCTGTTGGACAAACTGTTTGCTGTGTTTATATGTACAGTATGTGTAGGGCTATGTCTCATAGCCTATTTACATGTATTTTTCATTAGTATGGATTGTCCCTTTATTTATAATTAAATTAAATAATAAAATACAACTTGGTAAAAACAATGCTCACTAAGGTATAACGGTTCTTGAATGCGGGTGCAGGTTGTTTCACTTACTATCCGTCAACGGGACTTGTTGACTTTTACATTGAAAGTTATACCCGGATGTGGGTGTGTCCTGTTGCCATTTTTTTAAACTTGCTGCGCTCTCTGCAGCTTACTGTTCAAACACAGTCAAAACAGAGAGGGCACGAACACACGGAATCGTGAGAGTGCACTGACAGACTGGAGCGAGTGCTAACACAGAACTGAGAGCGCACTGACAGATTTGCGCACGCGCTGACACAGAAACGAGCGCCCACTATAGACTCTGCTCGCTCAGATCTGTGTATGCTCGCTCACATTGTAGACTGCTCGCTCGAAATTGGGTTTGCGCGCTCTCAATAGTTTTGACTTGATAAAACTTCCATACACTTTGCTCCACACTGTGGTATAACACGCTGTGCTCCACACTGTGCTCCAACACGCTGTGCTACAATACGCTATGCTCCACACTGTGCTTCATCACGCTGTGCTCCAAACTTTGATCCAACATGCTGTGCTCCACACTGTGCTCCACAATGTGCTCCAATGTGTTGTTCTCCACACTTTGCTTCACACTGTGCTCCAACATGCTGTACTCCACACTGTGCTCCAACACGCTGTGCTCAACATTGTGCTCCAACACGCTGTGCTCCACACTTTGCTCCAACACGCTGTGCTCCACACTGTGCTTCACACTGTGCTTCACACTGTGCTCCAATATGCTGTGCTCTACAATGTGCTTAAACATAGTGTGCTCAACATTGTGCTCCAACACGCTGTACTCCACACTTTGCTCCACACTGTGCTCTAACACGCTGTGCTCCACACTGTGCTCCAACACTCTGTTCTCCACACTGTGCTCAAACACGCTGTGCTCCACACTGTTCTTCACACTGTGCTCCAAAACGCTGTGCTTAACACTCTGCTCCAACACGCTGTGCTCCACACTCTACTCCACAGTGTGCTCCAACACGATGTGCTCGAATACGCTGTGCTCCAACACACTGAGCTCCACACTGTAATCCAAAATGCTATGCTCTAAATCTTGCTCCACACTGTGCTCAAACAATCTGTGCTTCACACTGTGCTCAAATACGCTGTTCTCAAACACGCTGTGCTCCACACTGTGCTTCACACTGTGCTCCACACTCTGCTCCAAACTGTGCTCCAACATGTTGTGCTCCAACATTTTGTGCTCCAATTCGCTGTGCTCCATCACGCTGTTCTCCACACTGTGTTCCAACTATGCTCTAACACGCTAATCTCCACACTGTGCTTAAACACACTGTGCTTCACACTGTGCTTCAACACGCTGTGCTCCACACTCTGCTCCAAACTGTGCTCCAACATGTTGTGCTCCAACATTTTGTGCTCCAATTCGCTGTGCTCCAACCCACTGTGCTCCGCAAAGTGCACAAACACGCTGTGTTTCAACACGCTGTCCTCCACATTGTGCTTAAACATTGCTGTGCTCAACACTGTGCTTCACACTGTGCTCCACACTGGGCTCCAACACGCTGTACTCCACACTGTGCTTCACACTGTGCTCCAAGACGCTGTGCTCCACATTGTGCTCCAACACGCTGTTCTCCACACTGTGCTCCAACACGCTGTGCTCCACACTCTGCTCCAACACGTTGTCCTCAAACACGCGGTGCTCCACACTGTGCTCCAAACTGTGCTCCAACACGCTGTGCTCCACACTGTGCTCCAACACGCTTTGCTCCACACTGTGCTCAAACACACTGTGCTTCACATTGTGCTCCAACACGCTGTGCTCCACACTCTGCTCCACACTTTGCTCCATGTTGTGCTCCAACATTTTGTGCTCCAACATGCTGTGCTCAAACATGCTGTGCTCAAAAACGCTGTGCTCCAAACTTTGCTCCACACTGTGCTCTAACACGCTGTGCTCCACACTGTGCTCCAACACGCTTTCCTCCACATTGTGCTTAAACATTGCTGTGCTCAACACTATAATTCAACACACTGTGCTCCAAAACTGTTCTCCAATACGCTGTGCTCCACACTGTGCTCCAACACGCTGTGCTCCACACTGTGTTTAAACACGCTGTACTCCACACTCTGCTCCACACTGTGCTCCAACACGCTGTGCTACAATACGCTGTGCTCCAACACTCTGAGCTCCACACTGTGCTCCAACACCCTGTTCTTAACACTGTCCTCCAACACTCTTTGCTCCACAATGTTCTCAAACACGCTGTGCTCCACACTGTGCTCCAACACGCTGTAATCCAAACTGTGCTCCAACACGCTGTGCTCCACTCTGTGCTCTAACATATTAAAATCTACAATGTGCTCCAACACGCTGTGCTCCACACTGTACTCTACAATGTGCTTAAACACGCTGTACTCCACACTGTGCTTCACACTGTGCTCCAAGACGCTGTGCTCCAAGACGCTGTGCTCCACATTGTGCTCCTGTCACGGGGTGCCTTGCTTCTCCTTTACATTTGTTTTGTGTGTTCTGTGTGAGTCCCTTTAAATTTTGGTGGCACACGGACAAACTCGTGCTGGGGAACGCCCACCACACCTGCGCAATCACCGAGACCAATAAGACGTGCCCGGGTCTAGTTTAAAAGGCCCAATAGAAAGACAGAGAGAGAGGATTGAGAGAGAGGAAAAGGAGAGAAGGGAAGCGGACGGAGAAGAGCAGACGGAACCGGGGGAAAGACCGGCGCGGGCGGACGCCGGTCAGAGGAAGAAGGGAGCCGGGAGGATTCCTGAGGAGACCTGAGGCCAGGGGACCCGGAGGCGTGTCTGGTAGGACGGGAAGCGAGGGGCCGATGAGGAGGCCTGGGGTGACCCGCGACCAGGGAGAGAGAGCCAGGGAAACTTCGACATCTACTGGGACCGCTGAGAGGGCAGTAACACTCATACTAGCCGGCCCTGCGGCACGGACTGGAGGGCAAGGACCACAACCAGACTACTCTTCTAAAAGACTGTCTCTCCACACAATCCCCGGACCTTACCTGCAAACCGGGGATTAACTCTCAAAGCCCTTGCTGGGCTCTTTAGATAGATTATTGTTTTTTTTTATCTTGCGTGTTTTAATAAATTTGACTCTGTCTGTGCTCCAACACGCTGTTCTTCACACTGTGCTCAAACACTCTGTGCTCAAACATGCTGTGCTCAAAATTGCTGTGCTCCACACTCTTCTCCAACACGCTGTGCTCCACACTGTGCTCCAACACGCTGTGCTCCACACTGTGCTCCACAAAGTGCTTCACACTGTTCTACACACTCTGCTTCAACACGTTGTCTTTAAACACGCTGTGCATCACACTGTGCTCCAAACTCTGCTCCAACACAGTGTGCTCCACACTGTGCTCCAACATGATATGCTCCACAATGTGCTCCAACACGCTGTGCTTCACACTGTGCTAAAAGACTTTGTGCTCAAACACGCTGTGCTCAACCACGCTATGCTCAAAAATGCTGTGCTCCATACTGTGCTCCAACACACTGTGCTTTACACTGTTCTCCAACACGCTGTGCTCAAACACACTGTGCTCCAACACATTGTGCTCCAACACGCTGTGCTCCAACACACTGTGCTCCACACTGTGCTCCAACATGATATGCTCCACAATGTGCTCCAACACGCTGTGCTTCACACTGTGCTAAAAGACTTTGTGCTCAAACACGCTGTGCTCAACCACGCTATGCTCAAAAACGCTGTGCTCCATACTGTGCTCCAACACACTGTGCTTTACACTGTTCTCCAACACACTGTGCTCAAACACACTGTGCTCCAACACATTGTGCTCCAACACGTTGTGCTCCAACACACTGTGCTCCACAGTGTGCTCCAACACGCTTTGCTCCACACTGTTCTCAAACACACTGTGCTTCACACTGTGCTCCAACATGCTGTGCTCCAACACACTGTGCTCCACACTGTGCTCCAACACGCTTCCTCCACACTCTGCTCAACACTGTGCTCCAACACGTTGTGCTCCAACACGTTGTGCTCCAACACACTGTGCTGTGTTGTGAATACTTGTGTAGATGTGTTGGTATTGCTTGTGTAGATGTGTTGTTAATGCCTGTGTAGATGTGTTGTGGATGCTTGTGTAGATGTGTTGTTAATGCTTGTGGAGATGTGTTGTGGATGCTTGTGGAGATGTGTTGTGGATGCTTGTGTAGATGTGTTGTGGATGCTTGTGTAGATGTGTTGTGGATGCCTGTGTAGATGTGTAGAGAATGCTTGTGTAGATGTGTTGTGAATGCTTGTGTAGATGTGTTGTTGATGCTTGTGTAGATGTGTTGTGGATGCTTGTGTAGATGTGTTGTGAAGATTAGATTAGATTAGATTAGATTAGATTAGATTAGATTAGATTTGATTAGATTAGATTTGATTAGATTAGATTTGATTAGGTTTGATTAGATTAGATTAGATTCAACTTTATTGTCACTGCACATGTAAGGTACAAGGCAACGAAATGCAGTTAGCATCTAACCAGAAGTGCAATAAGCAGTAAGTACAGAATATACAAGGTCTATAATATGTACAATAACTATACAGATAAGTATTATGGACATAATTTACAGATTTTAAATACTATAAGCATGATATACAGGTAGGTGTACTATGAACATACTATACAGATGGATTATGTAAAAGTGTATGTACATTATAGGCAAAACTATGAACATATGAACATAATTTACACTTGTGCAATGGACAGTACAGTGCATAGAAAATATTACAGTGTGCAAATGGATTACTCAGTGTTTCTGGATGAACAGACAGTAGTGCAAGTAATAACAAGTTTACTGTTTTTTGCTTGTTGTAAATAAATAAATAAATCAGTCAGACGCAGTGGTGATGTGGGGGAGGAGTCTGTGTGTGTGTTGGTGTCAGAGGGCAGAGTTCAGTAAGGAGACAGCTGTAGGGAAAAAGCTTTTCCTGAATATTGTGGTCCTTGTCCGGAGGCTCCTAAAGCGCCTCCCGGATGGCAGGAGGTTAAACAGAGGAGGGTGAGAGGAGTCCTTAAGAATGCTGTGAGCTCGACGTAGACAGTGTTTCCTCTGGATGTCCTCAATAGCAGGAAGTGGTGTCCCTGTGATGCGCTGGGCAGTTTTCACCACCCTCTGCAGTGCTTTGCGGTCAGCCACTGAGCAGTTTCCATACCAGACTGTGATGCAACTGGTCAGGATGCTCTCGATCGCACACCGGTAGAAGTTCACCAGGATGGCTGAAGACACCTGGTTCTTCTTCAGTGTCCTGAGGAAGAAGAGGCGCTGGTGAGCCTTCTTGACCGGGCTGGAGGTGTTTGTGGTCCAGGACAGTTCCTCCGAGATGGTGGTTCCCAGGAACTTGAAGCTGGAGACACGCTCAACAACCATACCGCTTATGTGGATGGGGTCATGCGTGCCTCCTTTTTCTTCCTGAAGTCCACAATGAGCTCCTTTGTCTTAGTGGTGTTAAGGAGCAGGTTATTGTCAGCACACCATGTGGCCAGGTGCTGTACCTCTTCCCTGTAGGCAGTCGTGGGCAGTGGTGTCGTCTGCAAACTTAATGATGGAGTTGGATCCATACACAGGCTTGCAGTCGTTGGTGTAAAGGGAGTAAAGGAATGGGCTCAGCACACAGCCCTGTGGTACGCCAGTGTTAAGTGTGATGGTGGTGGAGTGGGTGTAGCCTGCAGTGTTGGGAAAGTTTACTTTCTACAAGAACTAGTTCAAAGTTCAGTTTTTTAAAATGAACTAGTTCAGTTCAGTTCAAACTTCAAAATTTTGAACTAAATACACAGTTCCAAAAATGAACTAGTTCATAGTTCGTTTTTTCCATGTGTTGCTGCGAGCTATTATTTTTCAAAATTATTGCCACAGCCCATATACAGTAGAATCACAAACAGCAATTATTTTATCAGTTTTAACAATGAAGCTATGCGCCAGATTTCATTTTCATATCCAATTTCAATCCTTATCCAACCAGGGTTTACATTAGCATTGAGGGGACATTGTTGCTTTAATGCTTTGTTGCTGTCCATTCACTCCACACTAGTAGCAGCTGCAGCTTTCAACCCTACAGTACATTCTCAGAAACATGAGGAAAAACGTGCTGCTTGAATGGTCTTTTTTAATGAGGAATTATTCAAAGAAAAACAGGACAGTAATCATTAAGGTGAAAACGTTTTTAAATTTTAATAATTTTCCATTGTCCACATGCTAAAACAGAATATTGGAATCCTGGAAAAATAGACCAGGCAGGTTCAACAAACAAGTTACATGAATGAATTTAAATAATCATATGCCTTACTACATGCTGCTGTCGCCTCAATGCTTTTTTTTCCTTTTTTTTTTTTTTGATCAGGCATGCGGCGAACGGCTGTGCGACACTGGTGGCTGGTGTTGCCAGGTTTTGGTGTTTTTCCGCTACATATTAAGACCCGTTTCCGGCTGGTTTGCGGTGTGTTTTAGCCGGGGTTTCGCCTGGAAGGCTCTATAGAAATCTGGCGTGAGCGTGCCGTTCACAGACACCAGAATGAACGAGTTCACAGTAACGTTCATCAGGCAGTAATACAGCCCGTTCAGTTCACGTTCACCCAAAATATGAACGAGTTCATGAACTATCGTTCAATGAACGCGTTCAGGCACAACACTGGTAGCCTGACCGAACATGCTGAGGCCTGTTGGTCAGAAAGTCCATAATCCAGTTGCAGAGGGAGGTGTTAATGTCCAGGTCTCCAAGTTTTGTGGTCAGCTTGGAGGGAATGATGGTTTTAAATGCTGAACTGAAGTCAACAAACAACATCCTAACATATGTGTTGTTATTGTCCAAGTGTGTGAGTGCAAAGTGCAGCACTGTGCATACTGCATCCTCTGTGCTCCTATTTCTGGTAAGCAAATTGGTGTGGGTCCAGTGTGGGTGGGAAGCAGTCTTTGAGGTGTGTTAGGACCAGTCGTCAAGCACTTCATAATGATGGGTGTGAGTGCTACGGGGCGATAGTCATTCAGGCATTCAGAGTTTAAAAAAATGTTCCTCTACCTTCAGCTTGTAGCAGTTCTTGGCCTTTTTGATGCCCCTTTTCAGGTTAGCCCTGGATTTACTGTAGGCCTGAGCGTCATCTGACCTGAAGGCAGTGTTGCTTTTCAGCAGAAGTCGCACCTCCTTGTTCATCCATGGCTTCTGATTAGGTACGTTGTTATCTGTTTTTCTGTTGTAACACTGTCAATGGTGGAGTTGATGTGATCCAGTACAGAGGAGGTGTAGATATCAATGGCAATGTCCGTGAGAGCCACAGGCAGCCTGAGAAGCAAACATACTCCAGTCAGTGTGTTGAAACCTGTCCTGAAGTATAAAGAGTCTGCTCCAGTTGGCCACACTTCGATGGTCCTCACTGTTGACTTCACACGATTGATGAGGGGTGAATACTTAGGGGTGAGAAACAAAGAAAGGTGATCAGACTGTCCGAGGTGGGGGAGGGGGGGTTGCGATGTAAGCTCCATTAATGTTTGTGTATACATGATCCAAAGTTTTGTCTCCTCTGGTGTGGCAGGGAAACATGCTGGTGGAATTTAGATGTGTTGTGAATGCTTGTTTAGATGTGTTGTGGATGCTTGTGTAGATGTGTTGTGGATGCTTGTGTAGATGTGTTGTTATTGCTTGTGTAGATATGTTGTTGATGCTTGTGTAGATGTGTTGTGGATGCTTGTGTAGATGTGTAGTGAATGCTTGTGTAGATGTGTAGTGAATGCTTGTGTAGATGTGATGTGGATGCTTGTGTAGATGTGTTGTTATTGCTTGTGTAGATATGTTGTGGATGCTTGTGTAGATGTGTAGTGAATGCTTGTGTAGATGTGTAGTGAATGCTTGTGTAGATGTGTTGTGGATGCTTATGTAGATGTGTTGTGGGTGCTTATGTAGATGAAATGTGGATGCTTATGTAGATGTATTGTGAATGCTTGTTTAGATGTGTTGTGAATGCTTGTGTAGATGTGTTGTGGATTCTTGTTTAGATGTGTTGTGGATGCTTATGTAGATGTGTTGTGAATGCTTGTGTAGATGTGTTGTTAATGTTTGTGTAGTTGTGAATGTGTGTGTAGATGTGTTGTGGATGCTTGTGTAGATGCGTTGTGAATACTTGTGAAGATGTGTTGTGAATGCTTGTGTAGATGTGTTGTGGATGCTTGTGTAGATGTGTTGTGAATACTTGTGGAGATGTGTTGTGAATGCTTGTGTAGATTTGTTATAAAATGCTTGTGTATATGTGTTGTGAATGCGTGTGTAGATGTGTTCTGGATGCTTGTGTAGATGTGTTGTGAATACTTGTGGAGATGTGTTGTAAAAGCTTGTGTAGATGTGTTGTGGATGCTTGTGTAGATGTGTTGTTAAAGCTTGTGGAGATGTTTTGTGAATGCTTGTGTAGATGTGTAGTGAATGCTTGTGTAGATGTGTAGTTGATGCTTGTGTAGATGTGTTGTGAATGCTTCTGTAGATGTGTTGTTGATGCTTGCGTAGATGTGTTGTTAATGCTTGTAGAGATGTGTTGTTGATGCTTGTGTAGATGTGTTGTGGATGCTTGTGTAGATGTGTTGTGGATTCTTGTGTAGATGTGTTGTGGATGCTTATGTAGATGAAATGTGGATGCTTATGTAGATGTGTTGTGATTGCTTGTGTAGATGTGTTGTGGATGATTGTGTAGATGTGTTGTGGATTCTTGTGTAGATGTGTTGTGATTGCTTGTGTAGATGTGTTGTGGATGCTTGTGTAGATGTGTTGTGGATTCTTGTGTAGATGTGTTGTGGATGCTTATGTAGATGTGTTGTGAATGCTTGTGTAGATGTGTTGTTAATGTTTGTGTAGTTGTGGATGCTTGTGAAGATGTGTTATGGATGCTTGTGTAGATGTAATGTGGATGCTTGTGTAGATGTGTTGTTAAAGATTGTGTAGTTGTTATGTTGATGCTTGTGTAGATGTGTTCTGGATGCTTGTGTAGATGTGTTGTGAATGCTTGTGTAGATGTGTTGTGATTGCTTGTGCAGATGTGTTGTAAGTGCTTGTGTAGATGTGTTGTAAATGCTTGTGTAGATGTGTTGTTGATGCTTGTGGAGATGTGTTTTGAATGCTTGTGGAGATGTGTTGTGAATGCTTGTGTAGATGTGTTGTGAATGCTTGTGTAGATGTATTGTGAATGCTTGTGTAGATGTGTAGTTGATGCTTGTGTAGATGTGTTGTAAATGCTTGTGGAGATGTGTTTTGAATGCTTGTGGAGATGTGTTGTGAATGCTTGTGTAGATGTTTAGTTGATGCTTGTGTAGATGTGTTGTGAATGCTTGTGTAGATGTGTTGTGGATTCTTGTTTAGATGTGTTGTGGATGCTTATGTAGATGTGTTGTGAAAGCTTGTGTAGATGTGTTGTTAATGTTTGTGTAGTTGTGGATGCTTGTGTAGATGTGTTATGGATGCTTGTGTAGATGTGTTGTAAATGCTTGTGTAGATGTGTTATAAAATGCTTGTGTATATGTGTTGTGAATGTGTTGTAGATGTGTTGTGGATGCTTGTGTAGATGCGTTGTGAATACTTGTGAAGATGTGTTGTGAATGCTTGTGTAGATGTGTTGTGGATGCTTGTGTAGATGTGTTGTGAATACTTGTGATGTGTTGTGAATGCTTGTGTAGATGTGTTATAAAATGCTTGTGTATATGTGTTGTGAATGCGTGTGTAGATGTGTTGTGGATGCTTGTGTAGATGTGTTGTTAATGTTTGTGTAGTTGTGGATGCTTGTGAAGATGTGTTATGGATGCTTGTGTAGATGTAATGTGGATGCTTGTGTAGATGTGTTGTTAAAGATTGTGTAGTTGTTATGTTGATGCTTGTGTAGATGTGTTCTGGATGCTTGTGTAGATGTGTTGTGAATGCTTGTGTAGATGTGTTGTGGATTCTTGTTTAGATGTGTTGTGGATGCTTATGTAGATGTGTTGTGAAAGCTTGTGTAGATGTGTTGTTAATGTTTGTGTAGTTGTGGATGCTTGTGTAGATGTGTTATGGATGCTTGTGTAGATGTGTTGTAAATGCTTGTGTAGATGTGTTATAAAATGCTTGTGTATATGTGTTGTGAATGTGTGTGTAGATGTGTTGTGGATGCTTGTGTAGATGTGTTGTGGATGCTTGTGAAGATGTGTTGATGCTTGTGTAGATGTGTTTTGAATGCTTGTGGAGATGTGTTGTGAATGCTTGTGTAGATGTGTTGTGAATGCTTGTGTAGATGTGTTGTTGATGCTTGTGTAGATGTGTTGTGAATTCTTGTAAAGATGTGTTGTGAATGCTTGTGGAGATGTGTTGTTAATGCTTGTGAAGATGTGTTGTGAATGCTTGTGTAGATGTGTTGTGGATGCTTCTGTAGATGTGTTGTTGATGCTTGTGTATATGTGTTGTCAATGCTTGTAGAGATGTGTTTTGAATGTTTGTGTAGATGTGTTGTGAATTCTTGTGTAGATGTGTTGTGGATGCTTGTGCAGATGTGTTGTTAATAATTGTGTAGTTGTGATGTGGAGGCTTGTGTAGATGTGTTGTGAATGCTTGTGTAGATGTGTTGTTGATGCTTGTGTAGATGTGTTGTAGATGTGTTGTGGATTCTTGTGTAGATGTGTTGTGGATGCTTGTGTAGATGTGATGTGGATGCTTGTGTAGATGTGTTGTTAAGGTTTGTGTAGTTGTGATGTGGATGCTTGTGTAGATGTGTTGTTAATGTTTGTGTAGTTGTGATGTGGATGCTTGTGTAGATGTGTTGTGGATGCTTGTGTAGATGTGTTGTTAATTCTTGTGTAGATGTGTTGTTAATGCTTGTGGAGATGTTTTGTGAATCCTTGTGTAGATGTGTTGTGGATGTTTGTGTAAATGTGTAGTGAATTCTTGTGGAGATGTGTTGTGAATGCTTGTGTAGATGTGTTGTTAATTCTTGTGTAGATGTGTTGTTAATGCTTGTGGAGATGTGTTGTGAATGTGTGTAGATGTGTCAGGATTAATGTTTGTTTAATTAGTCTGTCTGTTTTGTTTGATGTTATGGTTCTTTTAAGTAATTTAGTGGGTTTCATTATTTATTCTGATTTCTAGTTTGGGTTATGTTTCTGATTGTTGTTTTAGCTTGTATTACAGTTTTGGTTTTATTTGTGAAATGTCTTGACCCTGTCTGTGTATGTTTATTGACTTCCTGCCTTGTGTCTTTCCCTCCTGTGTGATTGCATGCTCCGCCCTGATGTGTTTCACCTGTCCCTTGTTGTCTGTGTCTATTTATACCTGTGTGTTCCTCTGCTCTGTGCCAGGTCGTCTTCTCCCTTACCGTGAGTTTGTTTTGTGTTTCCTAGTGTCTTATCTTTCGTAGTCTGTGTTTTCTGTGGAGGTTCTATGGTTTTCCTTAGTCTGATTTTTGTTTGTATTATATTCCTGGATTATTTCTGCTCGGACCCTAGCCTTGGTTTTTTCCTGTTCCTTGGACTTTGTTTTGAACCTGTTGGACCAATAAACTTTTAACTCTTTGCCTGTGTCTGTGGGTTTTGCATTGAGTCTTCGGTTCCTGGGCCATTGGCCATGACAAGATGTTGTTGATGCTTGTGTAGATGTGTTGTGAATGCTTGTGTAGATGTGTGGAGATGTGTTGTGAATGCTTGTGGAGATGTGTTGTGAATGCTTGTGGAGATGTGTTGTGAATGCGTGTGGAGATGTGTTGTGAATGCGTGTGGAGATGTGTTGTGAATGCTTGTGGAGATGTGTTGTGAATGCTTGTGGAGATGTGTTGTGAATGCGTGTGGAGATGTGTTGTGAATGCTTGTGGAGATGTGTTGTGAATGCGTGTGTAGATGTGTTGTGGAGATGTGTTGTGTAAGTAAGTTTATTTATATAGCACCTTTCACAGATATAGATCACAAAGTGCTTTACAACATGCTTACCACTCACCCCATTCACACACATTCACACCTGGGGCCTGTTTCAATAAGGAGGTTCAACCAACTCTGAGTTAAAACTTGAACTCTGAGTTGACTTACCTTGAGATGGGAAACTCTGAGTTTTCGGTTACAGATCAGCTGAAATTGGTTAGTTCAATCAACTCTAAGTTGATTGACTCTGAGTTAAGCGCGTGCACCACAACTATAAAAAGCCATTATCAATGGAGCGCAGATATTATGAGTCACCATGGCAACGGCGCCAGACAAAAAGAGGTCTTCATATTTTTCACCAGCAGAACTGGATGTGCTTATGCAAGCATATGGAGAGTACGAACATATATTTTAAAAAAGCAACACGGCTGCAGCGGCGAAGGACAGAGAGTTAGCGTGGGAGAAAATAGCTGCTCGAGTCAATGCGTAAGTTTACATTTGAATTACTGTTATACAGTGTTGTGTGTAATTAATTACTAAGTAATCTAAAAACTTTTTAGTTCTAACTAACTAAAGTTAACTAAAGTTTTTAGTTACAGTTCTGTAATATAATTAAAGGGATTACTCCGTAATTTAAAGTAAAATCTTATGTAATTGCATTAAATGCTGCATAGACTATAAAGCAATTCTGTATAAAATAATAGTGGATTTAACATCAAATTTTAAAAGATATATTTTTTCAAGATTAATTCATGCAATTGTATGTTTATTTGAAAGCATTAAAAGTGCAGTTTCTTGTCTCTCCTTGTATTGTTCAAGTGGTTGATGTTGATATGGGATTTAGAAAGTAATTAGTAACAAGTAGACCAATACTTTATAGAGATAGTAATTATTACATTAATTCAACCTTATTTTAATTTTCATGTAGGTGCAATCCTGCAGGTGTTAAAAGAACATGGCAGCAGCTGAAAATGAAATATAAAAACGTAATTCAATCAGGTAAGGCTTGAGCATATCATGGTTGTAGTCTACCTGACTTTACTAACATTTGACATATTAAATAACTGAATAGCATCCAGTGTCTAGCAGTGCCCAGGAAACAACACAAAAATTCTGAAAAAGCGCTTAAGAGCGAGGCACACTTTCCTTACAACTCTGCAAACAGTAGCCTTACTAATATGTTCTGCATCCCCGATGTTATACAGAAAACTACCATTTGCAAAGAAACGTAATGCAACGCAGCATCTGCTCGGATGTAAGAGCACGGCCGCGATGGCTGATATTTCTGATGTAAGGATGGATGAGATTATGGATGTATCTTATTGACTGTAAAGAAAAAGCGGTACCGCTCAAATAAAAATGAATATGGATATGACAAAAATCCACTCTGGGCCTCAAAATCCTCTCCCGACGTAAATGTAACTCCCACGGATTAATGCAGCCTCTTCATCCACAGGATCGTCCATAAAAGGACATGCCATTTCATTCACTTTAATTTGATCCGCTTCTGCGTGACTGAAATGTGCGCAATGAATGAATGTATCGAAAGAATGAATGAGGTGTTTAAATACCACTTCCTCTTTAAAAAGGGGGAGGACACCGAAATAAACTCTGGGTTTACTGAAGAAAACCTGCTCCCGACCAGGTTAGGTTCACAGAGTAAGTTACCATGGTAACTGACTCTGAGTATAAGTTACCTCTCTTTCAGAAACGGGCTTGACTTACTCTGCTTTCTTGGGGTTGATTTACCTCCCATTCTGAAACGGAAAACCCAGAGTTTCCCTCATTTCAGGGTTAACATACTCAGAGTTTTCACTTAACCTCCTTTCTGAAACAGGCCCCTGGGGCAGACAGAGATGGCGGCTGCCACACAAACGGCGCTCAACCTTCTCCGACCACCACCAAACACACCTCTACAGTCACACACATTCATACACCAGTGTTACAGACACTGGAGGCAAGGTGGGTTAAATGTCTTGCCCAAGGACACAACGACAGTATGAACTGTGGGGCGAGCGGGAATCGAACCTACTACCTTCCGGTTGAAGGACGGCCGCTCTACCACTGAGCTACTGCCGCCCCAAGAATGTGGATGCTTGTGTAGATGTGTTGTGGATGCTTGTGTAGTTGGGATGTGGATGCTTGTGTAGATGTGTTATGGATGCTTGTGTAGTTGGGATGTGGATGCTTGTGTAGATGTGTTATGGATGCTTGTGTAGATGTAATGAATGCTTGTGTAGATGTGTTGTGGATGCTTGTGTAGATGTGTTGTGGATTCTTGTGTAGTTGTGTTGTGGATGCTTGTGTAGATGTGTTGTGGATTCTTGTGTAGATGTGTTGTGGATTCTTGTGTAGATGTGTTGTGGATGCTTGTGTAGATGTGATGTGGATGCTTGTGTAGATGTGTTGTTAAAGATTGTGTAGTTATGTTGATGCTTGTGTAGATGTGTTGTAATTGTTTGTGTAGTTGTGATGTGGATGCTTGTGTAGATGTGTTGTGGATGCTTGTGTAGATGTGTTCTGAATGCTTGTGTATATGTGTTCTGAATGCTTGTGGAGATGGGTTGTTGATGCTTGTGGAGATGTGTTGTTGATGCTTGTGTAGATGTGTTGTTGATGGTATGGAGTTAGTTTTGTGTCTTTATTACATGCGAGAAAATAAAAGATCCGAGAGAAAAAAAGATCTGAGAGAAAAAAAGTTGAAAAAAAGATCTGAGAGAAAAAAAGAAGATCTGAGAGAAAAAAAGTTTGAGAGAAAGTGTTTTCACATAGAACATAAAAAATATACATTTAAAATTTTTAAAATTATTTCTGAGAAAAAAAATCTCTCTCAAAATACTTATACTATATATTTTTTGCTATCAGAATATTTTCTTTAAAAAAAAAAAGTGTTTCTCTCGAAACGCTTTTCTTTGCTCTTGATTCAATTTCTTTTTTCTCGTGTCAGGATTTTGCTTTCACTGTGAGAATTGTGTCATGGGCGGGGCCGTGTTCCTATTGGCCAGTCGGGTGAGTATCGTCTTGTCTTGGGAGTCAAACTGAATCATTACCATTGTTCGGTTCACCTGCATAGATGCCGCATGGACATATGACACTTCCAATGTTTGGGTAAGATGATGACACACAGCTGGCTGAGCAAGTTCAGTATCACTGAAGATTAAACATTAAAAAATAGCACTCATATTCATGAATGAATGTGTATTATATTATTTGCTTGCTAATCGCTAGTAAAGCTAACCAGCCATGCTAGGTAAACTTGCAAACTCACCTGGTTTATACTTTGTTTAAATCAAATGCCAAATTAATGTTTTGATTTAGATAGTTTCACGCCTTATTTAGTGAGTAGTGAGCTAGTTTCTACCTTTGCACTTGCTAGCCTCAAAACACCCCTGAAGAGTAACTGCTTGTTCATACAACCTCCGTACAACTTTCAACTAACGTTAGTATGCATGGAAGGTGGCAACCCTACAACTAGCTAACGTTAGACAGTGATTGATATACCGTTTGAAAGTGTCCCACCTAGTTTTGTTTAAAATAGTCTTTGTATGGTTGTTGCACTACATGCTTAGCTACACTGCATGTATAGCTCGCAAACTCAGCTACACGGGGCTTATTCTAAATATTTTTACCATCTAGCCGAGGTCTAGAGCTGACAAGGTAAATTGCAGGTCTAGGACTAACTCTTAAATTAGCAACCCAAAAATATGTTTGTGCCTGTACTGTCATGGTAATTATTTTTTCTTTTAAATCCCAGCATGGGGAACCAACCACAGGTAAACCATTGAAAATTATTTTTAGTTAAGTACATTGGAGCAAGATAGTTATTTTAAATATGTTTGTACATCTAAACTAAAATCCCTTTCCAGTTAAATTCAGCTGAGACACAGAAGAGGGCACGGCAGCTACTCGCCCTGATTTCGTCAGTAAGTCCTCCACAAGAACAGCGACAGGGCAGCCAGTGTGTAATGGCCAATTCCTCCAGGCCCACAGGAAGTCAGATTGAGCGCAGCAGCAGCTCCGTCCAGTATGAAATGGCCAGGTTGCCCAATTGCCTAGGATCTGATTCCATTGTTTGATGGTTTGAAATGAAAAGGCTGATTGTGCAAAGGCAGAGCATCTTTTAGGGATTGTGCAGTTTTTGTGAGTTGTGGACCCAGATGTTTGGGTCTCATCATATAATCAAGATAACAAATCATTGTTAAACTCTTGTTTTTGCAGCCGCCCAAGCCAGAACGCCTAATAGGAGTGTGTCATGTGACACAGTCTATAACCGCTGAAAGAGCTGGTGCACATGTACAGTATGTGTAAGTGGAGGGTAAAACATTAAATTTACTTATTTATAAAAACATTGCTCTCTTCTTCCTGGAACTACCCTGTTTAACCACATCTCACCAAAAAGCTGAAGATAAGTGTAACACTACATTACAAGTGTTAGAGCCTGTAACACAGGGGTTTAGTGCTACTGCCTCAAAGTCTGGATGGGCTGTTATGCAGCCAACTCACCAACC
>CM044565.2:1893948-1946004 GCA_024416835.2 Perccottus glenii | reverse complement strand
GAGGCTCGACCTCTTTTTCTTCTGTTTAATGACAGTTTAGACATAAGCCGTGATCGGTGGACCATGTGAGGTTCGACCTCTTCTTATTCTCCTTCTGTTTAATGCCAGTTTAGACTTAGGCCGTGATCGGTGGCCGAGGTGAGGCTCGACCTCTTCTTCTTCTATTTAATGCCAGTTTAGACATAAGCCGTGATCGGTGGCCAAGGTCAGGCTCTACCTCTTCTTCTTCTGTTAAATGCCAGTTTAGATTTAAGCCGTGATCGGTGGCCCAGGTGAGGCTCAATCTCTTCTTCTTTTGTTTAATGCCAGTTTAAACTTAAGCCGTAATTGGTGGCCCAGGTGAGGCTCGACCTCTGCTGTTAAATCCAGTGTAGACAAAAGCCGTGATCGGTGGACTAGGTGAGGCTCGACCTCTTCTTCTTCTGTTGAATGCCAGTTTAAACTCAAGCCGTGATCGGTGGCCCAGGTGAGGCTCGACCTCTTCTTATTCTGTTTTATGCCAGTTTAAACTTAAGCCGTGATTTGTGGCCCAGGTAATGCTCGACCATTTCTGTTAAATCCAGCATAGACCAAATCCGTGATCAGTGGCCCAGCTGAGGCTCGACCTCTTCTTTTTCTGTTTCATGACAATTTAGACTTAAGTCATGATCGGTGGCCCAGGTGAGGCTCGACCTCTTCTTTTTCCGTTTAATGCAAGTTTAGACTTAAGGCGTGATTGGTGGCCCAGGTGAGGCTCGACCTCTTCTTTTTCTTCTTCTGTTTAATGCCAGTTTAGACTTAAGCCGTGATTGGTGGCCCAGGTGATGCTCAAATCTTCTTCTTGAGTTGAATCCCAGTTTAAACTCAAGCCGTGATCGGAGGCCCAGGTGAGGCTCAGCCTTATCTTCTTCTGGTGAATCCCATTTCAAACTCAAGCCGTGATCGGTGGCCCAGGTGAGGCTCGACCTCTTCTTCTTCTGTTTAATGCCAGTTTAGACTTAAGATGTGATCGGTGGCCCAGGTAAGGCTCGACCTCTTCTTCTTTTATTTAACGCCAGTTTAAACTCAAGCCGTGATCGGTGGCCCTGGTGAGGCTCGACCTCTTCTTCTTTTGTTTAATGCCAGTTTAGACTTAAGCCGTGATCGGTGGCCCATGTGAGGCTCGACCTCTTCTTTTTCTTCTTCTGTTTAATGCCAGTTTAGACTTAAGCTGTGATCGGTGGCCCAGGTAAGGCTCGACCTCTTCTTCTTTTATTTAACGCCAGTTTAGACTTAAGTCTTGATTGCTGGCCCAGGTGAGGCTCGACCTCTTCTTCTTCTGTTCAATGCCAGTTTAAACTCAAGCCGTGATCGGTGGCCCAGGTGAGGCTCGACCTCTTCTTCTTTTGTTTAATGCCAGTTTAGACTTAAGCCGTGATCGGTGGCCCAGGTGATTCTCAACCTCTTCTGTTAAATCCATTGTAGACAAAATCCGTAATCGATGGCCTAGGTGAGGCTCGACCTCTTCTTCTTCCGTCTAAAGCAAGTTTAGACTTGAGCCTTGATCGGTGGCCCAGGTGAGAATCGACCTCTTCTTCTTCTGTTTAATGCCAGTTTAGACTTAAGCCGTGATTGGTGGCCCAGGTGAGGCTCGACCTCTTTTTCTTCTGTTTAATGCCAGTTTAGACTTAAGCCTTGATTGGTGGCCCATGTGAGGCTCAAACTCTTTTTATTCTCCTTCTGTTTAATACCAGTTTAGACTTAAGCCGTGATTGGTGGCCCAGGTGATTCTCGACCTCTTCTGTTAAATTCAGTGTAGACAAAATCCGTGATCGGTGGCCCAGGTGAGGCTCGACCTCTTCTTCTTTCATTTTATGCCAGTTTAAACTTAAGCCGTGATCGGTGGCCCATGTGAGGCTCGACCTCTTCTTATTCTCCTTCTGTTTAATGCCAGTTTAGACTTAAGCCGTGATCGGTGGCCCAGGTGAGGCTCGACCTCTTCTTCTTCTGTTTAATGCCAGTTTAGACTTAAGCCGTGATCGGTGGCCCAGGTGAGGCTCGACCTCTTCTTCTTCTGTTGAATCCCAGTTTAAACTCAAGCCGTGATCGGTGGCCCAGGTGAGGCTCAACCTCTTCTTCTTATGTTTAATGCCAGTTTAAACTTAAGCCGTGATCGGTGGCCCAGGTGAGGCTCGACCTCTTCTTCTTTCTGTTTAATGCCAGTTTAAACTTAAGCCGTGATCGGTGGCCCAGGTGAGGCTCGACCTCTTCTTATTCTCCTTCTGTTTAATGCCAATTTAGACTTAAGCCGTGATCGGTGGCCGAGGTGAGGCTCGAGCTTTTCTTCTTCTGTTTAATGCCAGTTTAGACGTAAGCTGTAATCGGTGGCCCAGGTGAGGCTCGACCTCTTCTTCTTCTGTTTAATTTCAGTTTAGACTTAAGCCGTTATCGGTGGCCTAGGTGAGGCTCGACCTCTTCTTTTTCTTTTTAATGCCAGTTTAGTTGTAAGCCGTAATCGTTGGCCCAGGTGAGGCTCGACCTCTTCTTCTTCTGTTTAATGTCAGTTTAGACTTAAGCTGTTATCGGTGGCCTAGGTGAGGATCGACCTCTTCTTCTTTTGTTTAATGCCAGTTTAAACTTAAGCCGTGATCGGTAGCCTAGGTGAGGCTCGACCTCTTCTTCTTTTGTTTAATGCAAGTTTAGACTTAAGGCGTGATTGGTGGCCCAGGTGAGGCTCGACCTCTTCTTTTTCTTCTTCTGTTTAATGCCAGTTTAGACTTAAGCCGTGATCGGTGGCCCAGGTGATTCTCAACCTCTTCTTCTTTATTTAATCCAGTTTAGACTTAAGCTGTGATCGGTGGCCCAGGTGAGGCTCGACCTCTTCTTCTTCTGTTTAATGCCAGTTTAGACTTAAGCCGTGATCGGTGGCCCAGGTGAGGCTCGACCTCTTCTTCTTTCATTTTATGCCAGTTTAAACTTAAGCCGTGATCGGTGGCCCATGTGAGGCTCGACCTCTTCTTATTCTCCTTCTGTTTAATGCCAGTTTAGACTTAAGCCGTGATCGGTGGCCCAGGTGAGGCTCGACCTCTTCTTCTTCAGTTTAATGTCAGTTTAGACTTAAGCCGTTATCGGTGGCCCAGGTGAGGCTCAACCTCTTCTTCTTCTTTTGAATCCCAGTTTAAACTCAAGCCGTGATCGGTGGCCCAGGTGAGGCTCAACCTCTTCTTCTTCTGTTTAATGCCAGTTTAGACTTAAGCCGTGATCGGTGGCCCAGGTGAGGCTCGACCTCTTCTTCTTTCATTTTATGCCAGTTTAAACTTAAGCCGTGATCGGTGGCCCAGGTGAGGCTCGACCTCTTCTTCTTCTTCTGTTTAATGCCAGTTTAGACTTAAGCCGAGATTGGTGGCCCAGGTGAGGCTCGACCTCTTCTTCTTCTGTTTGATGCCAGTTTAGACTTAAGCCTTGATCGGTGGCCCAGGTAAGGCTCGACCTCTTCTTCTGTTTAATGCCAGTTTAGCTTTAAGCCGTGATTGTTGGCCCATGTGAGGCCCGACCTCTTCTTATTCTTCTTCTGTTTAATGCCAGTTTAAGACTTAAGCTGTGATCGGTGGCCCAGGTGATGCTTGACCTCTTCTTCTTCTGTTTAATGCCAGTTTAGACTTAAGCTTGATCGGTGGCCCAGGTGAGGCTCGACCTCTTCTTCTTCTGTTTAATGACAGTTTAGACTTAAGCCGTGATCGGTGGACCATGTGAGGTTCGACCTCTTCTTATTCTCCTTCTGTTTAATGCCAGTTTAGACTTAGGCCGTGATCGGTGGCCCAGGTGAGGCTCGACCTCTTCTTCTATTTAATGCCAGTTTAGACTTAAGCCGTGATCGGTGGCCCAGGTGAGGCTCGACCTCTTCTTCTTCTGTTTAATGCCAGTTTAGACTTAAGCCGTGATCGGTGGCCCAGGTGAGGCTCAATCTCTTCTTCTTTGTTTAATGCCAGTTTAAACTTAAGCCGTGATTGGTGGCCCAGGTGAGGCTCGACCTCTGCTGTTTAATCCAGTGTAGACAAAAGCCGTGATCGGTGGACTAGGTGAGGCTCAACCTCTTCTTCTTCTGTTGAATGCCAGTTTAAACTCAAGCCGTGATCGGTGGCCCAGGTGAGGCTCGACCTCTTCTTCTTTTGTTTAATGCCAGTTTAAACTTAAGCCGTGGTCGGTGGCCCAGTTCAGGCTCGACCTCTTCTTATTCTGTTTAATGCCAGTTTAGACTTAAGCCGTGATCGGTGGCCCAGGTGAGGCTCGACCTCTTCTTCTTCTGTTTAATGCAAGTTTAGACTTAAGGCGTGATTGTTGGCCCAGGTGAGGCTCGACCTTATCTTCTTCTGTTGAATCCCATTTCAAACTCAAGCCGTGATCGGTGGCCCAGGTGAGGCTCGACCTCTTCTTCTTCTGTTAAATGCCAGTTTAGACTTAAGATGTGATCGGGGCCCAGGTAAGGCTCGACCTCTTCTTCTTTTATTTAACGCCAGTTTAAACTCAAGCTGTGATCGGTGGCCCAGGTGAGGCTCGACCTCTTCTTCTTCTGTTTAATGCCAGTTTAGACTTAAGCCGTGATCGGTGGCCCAGGTGAGGCTCGACCTCTTCTTCTTTCGTTTAATGCCAGTTTAAACTCAAGCCGTGATCGGTGGCCCAGGTGAGGCTCGACCGCTTCTTCATTCATTTTATGCCAGTTTAAACTTAAGCGGTGATCGGTGGCCCATGTGAGGCTTGACCTCTTCTTATTCTCCTTCTGTTTAATGCCAGTTTAGACTTAAGCCGTGATCGGTGGCCCAGGTGAGGCTCGACCTCTTCTTCTTTTATTTACCGCCAGTTTAGACTTAAGTCTTGATCGCTGGCCCAGGTGAGGCTCGACCTCTACTTTTTCTGTTTAATGCCAGTTTAAACTCCAGCCGTGATTTGTGGCCCAGGTAATGCTCGAACATTTCTGTTAAATCCAGCAGAGACAAAATCCGTGATCAGTGGCCTAGGTGAGGCTCCACCTCTTCTTTTTCTGTTTCATGCCAGTTTAGACTTAAGCCGTGATCGGTGGCCCAGGTGAGGCTCGACCTCTTCTTCTTCTTCTGTTTAATGCCAGTTTAGACTTAAGCCGTGATCGGTGGCCCAGGTGATTCTCAACCTCTTCTGTTAAATCCATTGTAGACAAAATCCGTAATCGATGGCCTAGGTGAGGCTCGACCTCTTCTTCTTCTGTTTAATGCCAGTTTAGACTTAAGCCGTGATCGGTGGCCCAGGTGAGGCTCGACCTCTTCTTTTTTCATTTTATGCCAGTTTAAACTTAAGCCGTGATCGGTGGCCCAGGTGAGGCTCGACCTCTTCTTATTCTCCTTCTGTTTAATGCCAGTTTAGACTTAAGCCATGATCGGTGGCCCAGGTGAGGCTCGACCTCTTCTTCTTCAGTTTAATGTCAGTTTAGACTTAAGCCGTTATCGGTGGCCCAGGTGAGGCTCGACCTCTTCTTCTTCTGTTTGAATGCCAGTTTAAACTCAAGCCGTGATCGGTGGCCCAGGTGAGGCTCAACCTCTTCTTCTTCTGTTTAATGCCAGTTTGAACTTAAGCCGTGATCGGTGGCCCAGGTGAGGCTCGACCTCTTCTTCTTTCATTTTATGCCAGTTTAAACTTAAGCCGTGATCGGTGGCCCATGTGAGGCTCGACCTCTTCTTATTCTCCTTCTGTTTAATGCCAGTTTAGACTTAAGCCGAGATTGGTGGCCCAGGTGAGGCTCGACCTCTTCTTCTTCTGTTTGATGCCAGTTTAGACTTAAGCCTTGATCGGTGGCCCAGGTAAGGCTCGACCTCTTCTTCTGTTTAATGCCAGTTTAGACCTAAGCCGTGATCGGTGGCCCATGTGAGGCTCGACCTCTTCTTTTTCTTCTTCTGTTTAATGCCAGTTAAGACTTAAGCTGTGATCGGTGGCCCAGGTGATGCTTGACCTCTTCTTCTTTTGTTTAATGCCAGTTTAGACTTAAGTCTTGATCGCTGGCCCAGGTGAGGCTCGACCTCTTTTTCTTCTGTTTAATGACAGTTTAGACATAAGCCGTGATCGGTGGACCATGTGAGGTTCGACCTCTTCTTATTCTCCTTCTGTTTAATGCCAGTTTAGACTTAGGCCGTGATCGGTGGCCGAGGTGAGGCTCGACCTCTTCTTCTATTTAATGCCAGTTTAGACATAAGCCGTGATCGGTGGCCAAGGTCAGGCTCTACCTCTTCTTCTTCTGTTAAATGCCAGTTTAGATTTAAGCCGTGATCGGTGGCCCAGGTGAGGCTCAATCTCTTCTTCTTTTGTTTAATGCCAGTTTAAACTTAAGCCGTAATTGGTGGCCCAGGTGAGGCTAGACCTCTGCTGTTTAATCCAGTGTAGACAAAAGCCGTGATCGGTGGACTAGGTGAGGCTCAACCTCTTCTTCTTCTGTTGAATGCCAGTTTAAACTTAAGCCGTGGTCGGTGGCCCAGTTCAGGCTCGACCTCTTCTTATTCTGTTTAATGCCAGTTTAGACTTAAGCCGTGATCGGTGGCCCAGGTGAGGCTCGACCTCTTCTTTTTCCGTTTAATGCAAGTTTAGACTTAAGGCGTGATTGTTGGCCCAGGTGAGGCTCGACCTTATCTTCTTCTGTTGAATCCCATTTCAAACTCAAGCCGTGATCGGTGGCCCAGGTGAGGCTCGACCTCTTCTTCTTCTGTTAAATGCCAGTTTAGACTTAAGATGTGATCGGTGGCCCAGGTAAGGCTCGACCTCTTCTTCTTTTATTTAACGCCAGTTTAAACTCAAGCTGTGATCGGTGGCCCAGGTGAGGCTCGACCTCTTCTTCTGTTTAATGCCAGTTTAGACTTAAGCCGTGATCGGTGGCCCAGGTGAGGCTCGACCTCTTCTTCTTTTGTTTAATGCCAGTTTAGACTTAAGCCGTGATCGGTGGCCCAGGTGAGGCTCGACCTCTTCTTCTTCATTTTATGCCAGTTTAAACTTAAGCGGTGATCGGTGGCCCATGTGAGGCTTGACCTCTTCTTATTCTCCTTCTGTTTAATGCCAATTTAGACTTAAGCCGTGATCGGTTGCCGAGGTGAGGCTCGACCTCTTCTTCTTTTATTTACCGCCAGTTTAGACTTAAGTCTTGATCGCTGGCCCAGGTGAGGCTCGACCTCTTCTTTTTCTGTTTAATGCCAGTTTAAACTCCAGCCGTGATTTGTGGCCCAGGTAATGCTCGAACATTTCTGTTAAATCCAGCAGAGACAAAATCCGTGATCAGTGGCCTAGGTGAGGCTCCACCTCTTCTTTTTCTGTTTCATGCCAGTTTAGACTTAAGCCGTGATCGGTGGCCCAGGTGAGGCTCGACCTCTTCTTTTTCCGTTTAATGCAAGTTTAGACTTAAGCCGTGATTGGTGGCCCAGGTGAGGCTCAACCTCTTCTTCTTCTATTTAATGCCAGTTTAGACATAAGCCGTGATCGGTGGCCAAGGTCAGGCTCTACCTCTTCTTCTTCTGTTAAATGCCAGTTTAGATTTAAGCCATGATCGGTGGCCCAGGTGAGGCTCAATCTCTTCTTCTTTTGTTTAATGCCAGTTTAAACTTAAGCCGTGATTGGTGGCCCAGGTGAGGCTCGACCTCTTCTGTTTAATCCAGTGTAGACAAAAGCCGTGATCGGTGGACTAGGTGAGGCTCAACCTCTTCTTCTTCTGTTTAATGCCAGTTTAAACTCAAGCTGTGATCGGTGGCCCAGGTGAGGCTCGACCTCTTCTTCTTTTGTTTTATGCTAGTTTAAACTTAAGCCGTGGTCGGTGGCCCAGTTCAGGCTCGAACTCTTCTTATTCTGTTTAATGCCAGTTTAGACTTAAGCCGTGATTTGTGGCCTAGGTAATGCTTGACCATTTCTGTTAAATCCAGCGTAGACCAAATCCGTGATCAGTGGCCCAGGTGAGGCTCGACCTCTTCTTTTTCTGTTTCATGCCAGTTTAGACTTAAGCCATGATCGGTGGCCCAGGTGAGGCTCGACCTCTTCTTCTTCTTCTGTTTAATGCCAGTTTAGACTTAAGGCGTGATTGGTGGCCCAGGTGAGGCTCGACCTCTTCTTCTTCTGTTGAATCCCAGTTTAAACTCAAGCCGTGATCGGTGGCCCAGGTGAGGCTCGACCTCTTCTTCTTTTGTTTAATGCCAGTTTAGACTTAAGCCGTGATCGGTGGCCCAGGTGAGGCTCGACCTCTTCTTCTTCTGTTTAATGCCAGTTTAGACTTAAGCCGTGATCGGTGGCCCAGGTGAGGCTCGACCTCTTCTTCTTCCGTTTAAAGCGAGTTTAGACTTGAGCCTTGATCGGTGGCCCAGGTGAGAATCGACCTCTTCTTCTTCTGTTTAATGCTAGTTTAGACTTAATTCGTGATTGGTGGCCCAGGTGAGGCTCGACCTCTTTTTCTTCTGTTTAATGCCAGTTTAGACTTAAGCCTTGATTGGTGGCCCATGTGAGGCTCGAACTCTTCTTATTCTCCTTCTGTTTAATGCCAGTTTAGACTTAAGCCGTGATTGGTGGCCCAGGTGATTCTCGACCTCTTCTGTTAAATCCAGTGTAGACAAAATTCGTAATTGGTGGCCTAGGTGAAACTCGACCTCTTTTTCTTCTGTTTAATGCCAGTTTAGACTTAAGCCGTGATCGGTGGCCCAGGTGAGGCTCAACCTCTTTTCTTTTGTTTAATGCAAGTTTAAACTTAAGCCGTGATCGTGGCCAAGGTCAGGCTCAACCTCTTCTTCTTCTCTTAAATGGCAGTTTAGACTTAAGCCGTAATTGGTGGCCCAGGTGAGACTCGACCTCTTCTGTTAAATCCAGTGTAGACAAAAGCCGTGATCGGTGTCCTAGGTGAGGCTCGTCCTCTTTTTCTTCTGTTTAATGCCAGTAAAGACTTAAGCCGTGATCGGTGGCCCAGGTAAGGCTCGATCTCTACCTTCTTCTGGTTAATGCCAGTTTAGACTTAAGCCGTGATCGGTTGCCCAGGTAAGGCTCGACCTCTTCTTCTTCTTCTGTTTAATGCCAGTTTAGCTTTAAGCCGTAATCGCTGGCCCAGGTGAGGCTCAACCTCTTCTTCTTCTGTTGAATGCCATTTTAGACTTAAGCCGTAATTGGTGGCCCAGGTGAGGCTCGACCTGTTCTGTTAAATCCAGTGTAGACAAAAGCCGTGATCGGTGGACTAGGTGAGGCTCGTCCTCTTCTGTTTAATGCCAGTGTAGACTTAAACCGTGATGGGTGGCCCAGGTAAGGCTTGATCTCTACCTTATTTTGTTTAATGCCAGTTTAGACTTAAGTCTTGATTGCTGGCCCAGGTGAGGCTCGACCTCTTCTTCTTCTGTTTAATGCCAGTTTAGACTTAAGCCGTGATTTGTGGCCCAGGTAATGCTCGACCATTTCTGTTAAATCCAGCGTAGACAAAATCCGTGATCAGTGGCCTAGGTGAGGCTCGACCTCTTCTTTTTCTGTTTCATGCCAGTTTAGACTTAAGCCGATATTTGTGGCCCAGGTAATGCTCGACCATTTCTGTTAAATCCAGCGTAGACAAAATCCGTGATCAGTGGCCTAGCTGAGGCTCAACCTCTTCTTCTTCTGTTGAATCCCATTTCAAACTCAAGCCGTGATCGGTGGCCCAGGTGAGGCTCGACCTCTTCTTCTTCTGTTAAATGCCAGTTTAGACTTAAGATGTGATCGGTGGCCCAGGTAAGGCTCGACCTCTTCTTCTTTTATTTAACGCCAGTTTAGACTTAAGTCTTGATCGCTGGCCCAGGTGAGGCTCGACCTCTTCTTTTTCTGTTTAATGCCAGTTTAGACTTAAGCCATGATTTGTGGCCCAGGTAATGCTCGACCATTTCTGTTAAATCCAGCAGAGACAAAATCCGTGATCAGTGGCCTAGGTGAGGCTCCACCTCTTCTTTTTCTGTTTCATGCCAGTTTAGACTTAAGCCGTGATCGGTGGCCCAGGTGAGGCTCGACCTCTTCTTTTTCCGTTTAATACAAGTTTAGACTTAAGCCGTGATTGGTGGCCCAGGTGAGGCTCAACCTCTTCTTCTTTTATTTAATGCCAGTGTAAACTTAAGCCGTGATCGGTTAGCCAAGGTCAGGCTCGACCTCTTCTTCTTCTTTTAAATGCCAGTTTAGACTTAAGCCGTAATTGGTGGCCCAGGTGAGGCTCGACCTGTTCTGTTAAATCCAGTGTAGACAAAAGCCGTGATCGGTGGACTAGGTGAGGCTCGTCCTCTTCTGTTTAATGCCAGTGTAGACTTAAGCCGTGATTTGTGGCCCAGGTAATGCTCGACCATTTCTGTTAAATCCAGCGTAGACAAAATCCGTGATCAGTGGCCTAGGTGAGGCTCGACCTCTTCTTATTCTGTTTCATGCCAGTTTAGACTTAAGCCGTGATTTGTGGCCCAGGTAATGCTCGACCATTTCTGTTAAATCCAGCGTAGACAAAATCCGTGATCAGTGGCCTAGGTGAGGCTCGACCTCTTCTTTTTCTGTTTCATGCCAGTTTAGACTTAAGCCGTGATCGGTGGCCCAGGTGAGGCTCGACCTCTTCTTTTTCCGTTTAATGCAAGTTTAGACTTAAGGCGTGATTGGTGGCCCAGGTGAGGCTCGACCTCTTCTTTTTCTTCTTCTGTTTAATGCCAGTTTAGACTTAAGCCGTGATTGGTGGCCCAGGTGAGGCTCAACCTCTTCTTCTTCAGTTGAATGCCAGTTTAAACTCAAGCCGTGATCGGTGGCCCAGGTGAGGCTCAACCTCTTCTTCTTCTGTTGAATCCCATTTCAAACTCAAGCCGTGATCGGTGGCCCAGGTGAGGCTCGACCTCTTCTTCTTCTGTTAAATGCCAGTTTAGACTTAAGATGTGATCGGTGGCCCAGGTAAGGCTCGACCTCTTCTTCTTTTATTTAACGCCAGTTTAGACTTAAGTCTTGATCGCTGGCCCAGGTGAGGCTCGACCTCTTCTTTTTCTGTTGAATGCCAGTTTAAACTCAAGCCGTGATCGGTTGCCCAGGTGAGGCTCGACCTCTTCTTCTTCTGTTTAATGCCATTTTAGACTTAAGCCGTGATCGGTGGCCCAGGTGAGGCTCGACCTCTTCTTCTTTTGTTTAATGCCAGTTTAGACTTAAGCCTTGATTGGTGGCCCATGTGAGGCCCGACCTCTTCTTATTCTCCTTCTGTTTAATGCCAGTTTAGACTTAAGCCGTGATTGGTGGCCCAGGTGAGGCTCGACCTCTTCTTCTTCTGTTAAATTCAGTGTAGACAAAATCCGTAATTGGTGGCCTAGGTGAGGCTCGACCTCTTCTTCTTCTGTTTAATGCCAGTTTAAACTTAAGCCGTGATCGGTGGCCAAGGTCAGGCTCGACCTCTTCTTCTTCTCTTAAATGCCAGTTTAGACTTAAGCCGTGATTTGTGGCCCAGGTAATGCTCGACCATTTCTGTTAAATCCAGCAGAGACAAAATCCGTGATCAGTGGCCTAGGTGAGGCTCCACCTCTTCTTTTTCTGTTTCATGCCAGTTTAGACTTAAGCCGTGATCGGTTGCCCAGGTAAGGCTCGACCTCTTCTTCTTCTTCTGTTTAGTGCCAGTTTAGCTTTAAGCAGTGATTGTTGGCCAATGTGAGGCCCGACCTCTTCTTATTCTTCTTCTGTTTAATGCCAGTTTAGACTTAAGCCGTGATCGCTGGCCCAGGTGAGGCTCAACCTCTCCTTCTTCTGTTGAATGCCATTTTAGACTCAAGCTGTGATCGGTGGCCTAGGTTAGGCTTGACCTCTTATTTTTCTTCTTCTGTTTAATGCCAGTTTAGACTTAAGTCGTGATTGGTGGCCCAGGTGAGGCTCGAGCTCTTCTTCTTCTGTTGAATCCTAGTTTAAACTTAAGCCGTGATCGGTGGCTTAGGTGAGGCTCGACCTCTTCTTCTTTCATTTTATGCCAGTTTAAACTTAAGCCGTGATCGGTGGCCCATGTGAGGCTCGACCTCTTCTTATTCTCCTTCTGTTTAATGCCAGTTTAGACTTAAGCCGTGATCGGTTGCCCAGGTGAGGCTCGACCTCTTCTTCTTCTGTTTAATGTCAGTTTAGACTTAAGCTGTTATCGGTGGCCTAGCTGAGGCTTGACCTCTTCTTTTTCTTCTTCTGTTTAATGCCAGTTTAGACTTAAGTCGTGATTGGTGGCCCAGGTGAGGCTCAACCTCTTCTTCTTCTGTTGAATCCCAGTTTAAACTCAAGCCGTGATCGGTGGCCCAGGTGAGGCTCAACCTCTTCTTCTTCTGTTTAATGCCAGTTTAAACTTAAGCCGTGATCGGTGGCCCAGGTGAGGCTCAACCTCTTCTTCTTTCATTTTATGCCAGTTTAAACTTAAGCCGTGATCGGTGGCCCATGTGAGGCTTGACCTCTTCTTATTCTCCTTCTGTTTAATGCCAGTTTAGACTTAAGCCGTGATCGGTGGCCCAGGTGAGGCTCGACCTCTTCTTCTTCTGTTTAATGCCAGTTTAGACTTAAGCCGTGATCGGTGGCCCATGTGAGGCTCGACCTCTTCTTATTCTCCTTCTGTTTAATGCCAGTTTAGACTTAAGCCGTGATCGGTGGCCCAGGTGAGGCTCGACCTCTTCTTCTTCTGTTTAATGCCAGTTTAGACTTAAGCCTTGATCGGTGGCCCAGGTGGGGCTCGACCTCTTCTTCTTCTGTTTAATGCAAGTTTAGACTCAAGGCGTGATTGGTGGCCCAGGTGAGGCTCGACCTCTCCCTTTGTTCTAGATTTTTGCACTTTGGATATGTGATTCAGGGGTGCTCCAGGAGCCAGGGTGAAAAATTTGGGGACCCTGGGACCTTTGTAGAAAACTCCAAATAGCACATTATTTCAATGTATTGTCTGTAGTGTGTTCACGTACGGTGCCTAGGCAGGTCCGATTGCCTCGGTAATGGACTCTTTTTTCTCGTCACAGGGGGGGTGACGTAAGGGCGTGGTAAAGTTTTGAGAGGCTACGACATTGTAATGGGGTCAAAAGGTCATCTAAGGGTTATCGCTAAAGGCCCTAGGTGTCTTTTTGATCATATTCTTTTCCCCCTTTGTTAAAGAGCCTTGGGCTTTGGATATGTGATTCAGGGATGCTCCAGGAGCCAGGGTGAAAAATTTGGGATTCCCACATACCTAAAATCTCAATGTATTCGCCCTAGTGGGGCGCTGGCGGCCACTTCCCGAGGTCCGATCGATTAAAATGTGGTCTCCTTTTTTTGGTCACAGTGTGTGGAAACGTGTGGTAAAGTTTGGTGAGGCTAAGTCATTGATAAGGGGTCAAAAGGTCAAAAAAGGGTATGCGCTAAAGGGCCGAAAAAGAGCAATATCTTTTGAGTCATCATTTTTCTTCCCTTCACTCTAGAGCCAGCCACCTTCAATATGTTATTCAGGGGGGCCCTGGAGCCAGCGTGCAAAATTTGGGGCCCCTGGGACCTTTGTAGTAAACTCCAAATAGCCCATTATTTCAATGTATTTGTATAGTGTGTTCATGGACGGCGCTTAGAAAGGTCCCATCAACTTGGGAGTGGACTCCTTTTTCTAGTCACAGTACGTGGAAGCGTGCGGTAAAGTTTTGAGAGGCTACGACATTGTTAAGGGGCTTAATTGGCAGAAGAGCTACGGTTGTCCCCTCCTTCGCTCTGAACACAACCAAAAGACTCTCCTCAACCCCACCGACACGTTTTCCACTGAGGAAGCAGAGGCCGAGGGCTCGGAGGTGGACTCGTCCATCACCCAGGCCGAAGTCACTGAGGTAGTTGGGAAGCTCCTCAGTGGCAGGGCACCGGGGGTGTATGAGATACGCCCTGAGTACCTCAAGTCTCTGGATGCTGTAGGGCTGTCTTGGTTGACACACCTCTACAACATAGCGTGGCGGTCGGGGACAGTACCTCTGGACTGGCAGACCGGGGTGGTGGTCCCTCTTTTCAAGAAGGGGGACCGGAGGGTGTGTTCCAACTACAGAGGGATCACACTCCTCAGCCTCCCCGGGAAAGTCTATGCCAGGGTACTGGCATAGACTTGGTAAGTCAGACCTGTTTCCAGTGCATGTTGGACTCCGGCAGGGCTGCCCTTTGTCACCGGTCCTGTTCATTATCTTTATGGACAGGATTTCTAGGCGCATCCAGGGGCCGGAGGGAGTCTGGTTTGGGGACCACAGGATCTCGTCTCTGCTTTTTGCAGATGATGTTGTCCTGTTGGCTCTATCAAGCCAGGACCTTCAGTGTGCACTGGGACGGTTTGCAGCTGAGTGTGAAGCGGCTGGGATGAGGATCAGCACCTCCAAGTCTGAGACCATGGTTCTCAGTCGGAAAAGGGTGGCTTGTCCCCTTCAGGTTGGTGGAGAGATCCTGCCTCAAGTGGAGGAGTTCAAGTATCTTGGGGTCTTCTTCACAAGTGAGGGAAGGAGGGAACGTGACAGACGGATCGGTGCAGCTTCTGCAGTGATGCGGTCGATGTACCGGTCTGTCGTGGTGAAGAAGGAGCTGAGCTGTAAGGCAAAGCTCTCGATTTACCGGTCAATCTATGTTCCTACTCTCACCTATGGTCATGAGCTTTGGGTCATGACCGAAAGAACAAGATCCCGGATACAAGCGGCCGAAATGGGCTTTCTCCGCAGGGTGGCGGGGCGCTCCCTTAGAGATAAGGTGAGGAGCTCGGTCACTCGGGAGGAGCTCAAAGTAGAGCCGCTGCTCCTCCACATCGAGAGGAGCCAGCTTAGGTGGCTCGGGCATCTGTTTCGGATGCCTCCTGGACGTCTCCCTAGGGAGGTGTTTCGGGCATGTTCCACCTGGCTGTACTAACAGACCCTCCAAGAAGTGTGGTCTTCAGTTTTTTCAGTGAGTAATACAATTTTCTTGGTTTTATAGATGGTTTTAAGAGCTCTTAAGCGGGTAAATATATAGCATTACTCAGCTATTTAGCCTAGCTAATAACTTTTCCCCATCAAAATTACATCGAGTACGGTAATTTAGAATTAGATGTTAATCATAATACTGTTAACGTAGAGTTTCAAATTTATTTTTACTGGCTTTGCTTTAAAAAATAGATCCAGATATACAATATATCATGTAATTTCTTGCTCAAATCCAAACACTATTTGCATTGCGTACATGGCTATTAAACATAGTTTAACATTAAAACAATAGATTTATTCATTATAGCTGTAATATCTTTTTAAGTGATCATAAGGATGTTATGGCTTTGACATATAACGTGCAAATGAGCACGTTATATGTTATATTGAACTGCCCTCAGAGTGTGTTATAAAGTATGACAACTGTACCTAGTACCTTCAATGTGGTACTGTTAACACTTTTCAGTTACATTCAATACATTTTTAAAGAGAGTGAAATAATCCAGTTAAATTAATTTTTCTGATGGTAGTTGGAATAATATTCCATTATTTGGAAGCTCAAAAAGAAACGGCAGACTGACTGAAAGCTGTTTTTCTAATCTATTTAGTCTATCAATTTGTTAGTATTTTTCTATTGAGATGCACTCTTTTTACACTTATTTGCTCACTTTGCTACATTGCACCTAGATTAGACACCTACTCACTCACCTGTTGAAACCAGTTAGAACCAGTGGACATAGTGGGAAAGTACTGATACAGACTGCTTCCGTGTGACCATAGATTACTATTACTTTTGTGGTGTCAAGTTGACCATGGACACAACTCGTTGATACAGGAATGCTCTAAATAAAAAATATGTACAACTGTGATTCTACAATAAATCAATTAAATAAAGTAGCTACAATGCCATATAATGTCTTTTCTTTATATATCTTTTAACAGGGAAGGACTTGACTTGCTTGACAAGCACAGCTGTGCCCACCAATTTCTTTTTTTCAAAAGACAAACATCCAAAGCCTAGACGGTCACGGCAGGTATGTATTGCTGAAAAGGTGTCAATTACATTGAAGAGGTTGAGAATGTTAATAATGTGTCAAATGACAGTGTTGAGTGTCAAAGTGTAAATATTATGTATGTCATGTACATTTGTGTCCATGCACACCTTAAATGGGAAATGAATTGAACTTGATTAGACCTTTTTCTATATGTCTTAGAGCCTGCATGAACGAGGCCTAAGTACATTTCAGAGAGCCTGTGTGTGCAATAGTTTACATCGTCGGTTGAATATGTCTGATAACAGGATTTGTTTTTAATAGAGTTGGCAGAATAATTTCCTCTGTTATGTTCCTCTGTGGGCATGAAAGTTCGCTTTCATGCCCACCCTAGTTCATTGTATTTTTACATGTTCTGTATTGTCTTGTGCTATTATTTTTAATCCTTATGTCCTG
This sequence comes from Perccottus glenii, assembly GCA_024416835.2. Classification (NCBI taxonomy): domain Eukaryota; kingdom Metazoa; phylum Chordata; class Actinopteri; order Gobiiformes; family Odontobutidae; genus Perccottus; species Perccottus glenii. The sequence goes on along the minus strand of CM044565.2, from coordinate 1,929,698 downwards.
TTTCTGGATGTGCATTTTATTTAACAGTTGCTGTCCCGTCTTATATGTTCCCACTCAAGGCCTGCACCTTGTTGTGGTGAGTGGGCTTTCAACCAAGACAGGCCAACTAGAATTTGTTTTGTGATTTATTTATTTTTTTGTCTGACTTTCCACAAGGTCCCGCCCTGCAGCAGTCATTTTAAACTCCTCATCACATCCTCGCCATTTCCACCTTCACCCTTTACAACCTGATGGGACAAGGCTTTGTTTGTTGCTTCTCAAACCCTCTGGAACTGCATCACAAACATATGTGAAACCATTTACACACTTGAGCATTAAAAATAAAACTGTTTACAATTCATTTACACTTTTTATTTTCAATGAAATGTATTGTTTTACAATTTTAAACAAACTTTTTTTCTGATTTAAGTATGGGCATGCCTTACTTATAATTGAATCTACCATCTAGTGGTTTAAAATCAAAATCAAATCTGTTGTTTACAACATTGTCTAAGATAAAAAGAAAAAAAAAAAAGACTGCAGTGTCTTAAAAATCACAGTATTTTATTTAAAAAGTAATTGAACACAAATAAATAAAATAATAATTTGAAGAAAAAAAAACTGCTGCAGATGTTTTAACAGATGTTTCCAGGTGCAAAAGGCAGAAGCAGGGGAGCAGAGGGCTGGTCCATCGTGAAAACTACAAGAGAAAGAGTTATGTATAATGTGGCTGTAACTAAATAAAATATAGTCTCCAAAGTAATGTGTAATTGGACTTGTCTGTACAGCAGGCTCTTGGGAGGTCTTCTTTCCAGGTGAAGAGGGCAGAAGCAGGGGAGCAGAGGGCAGGTCTATCATGAAAACTACAAGAGAAAGAGTTATGTATAACGTGGCTGTAACTAAGTAAAATATAGTGTGGGAAGAGCAAATAGGGCACCCCCCAAATTTATTTTATTTCATATTATTTTACTTAAAAAGACATAAACAATGTTTAGAATGTGTAGGGCGGCAGTAGCTCAGTGGTAGAGTGGCCGTCCTCCAACTGGAAGGTAGTAGGATCGATTCCCGCTCGCCCCACAGTTCATACTGTCGTTGTGTCCTTGGGCAAGACACTTAACCCACCTTGCCTCCAGTGACTGTAACACTGGTAATGTAATGTAATGTAAGTCGCTTTGGATAAAAGCGTCTGCTAAATGAATAAATGTAAATGTAAATGTAAATGTAGAATTTGAGAGTTGCATTAGTGTAGTTCCTATGCCATACCACAAGGGGGAGCCCCATGATCAATGCAACCAGTGCGTCTGCTCAAAGTAGAAACGGTACTGCTACAGCAAAGCAGAGAGCATGGCAGACAGTGGCGCACAGTGAGAAATGTTTTCTCTTGTTACAGGTAAAGTGGTAAAGTAAATAACTAAGGTGGGAACGTGGGACATTACTAAGATAAGAGTGGGACAGTTTAGGCCGATTTTGCCCTCTCAGTGATGATTTTGAAGACTGGTTATTTTGAAGTTCTTGCTATGTTAATTATGACACGCATGCTAGCACTTACCGGGTTTGACCAGTGGGGTCCGAAGTTATACTTTTGCTAATCAACATGTCATAGTGGGGCATCTACACAGTTATGTCATATGTACTTGTAGTATTCATTTATATTTTATTCTAATTTTGTATTATTTGTGGCTATATTTCATAAAAGTAGAAACGGTACTGCAGAGCAGAGAGCATGGCAGACTCGCACAGTGAGAAATGTTTTCTCTTGTTACAGATTAAGTGCTAAAGTGAAATAAATCAAACTAAAGCAACACTTTGAGCCTTATCATTCAAGTGTGCAAAATTAGTCTCCAAAGTAATGTGTAACTGCATTTACTTTTCTGGGCAGTGGGCTCTTAGGAGTGATTTAATTTAGTTCAATCTAAAAATTTTAAATCCATGCAACCACTTTTTAAAAAGGTTGATCAAACCATTTTAATTTGGAACAAACAAAACTAATATGTATAGGTTAAAGTAAATTAATTATTTTAGGTGAGAACAAACTAATTGGAGAACTGGAGAAGCAACTTTGCAGCAGAAGCCTACAGAACTGTGTGAGTGTATGTAATTCTTGTCTCTTTGAGCTTATTGTGCCGTGTTACTGCTGAGAAACCGCGCAGTGTGTTTACTACGACCGTGTCACGTGGTGTACCGGTGTGTAGTCTCAGCTGTTAGCGGGCTAGTTTCGTGTGAGTTCTTTGTGTGTGTGTAGAGGCGGGACCAAACGCCAGCTCCGCTCTCCTATATAATTCCGTGATTAATCGAAGTCACCAGGAGAAGCAACTTTGCAGCAGAAGCCTACAGAACTGTGTGAGTGTATGTAATTCTTGTCTCTTTGAGCTTATTGTGCCGTGTTACTGCTGAGAAACCGCGCAGTGTGTTTACTACGACCGTGTCACGTGGTGTACCGGTGTGTAGTCTCAGCTGTTAGCGGGCTAGTTTCGTGTGAGTTCTTTGTGTGTGTGTAGAGGCGGGACCTGCTGAATTCAATTACTCGAATAGAAGGGTATTTAAGTGGGAGTAGCCACCGCGGCAGCGGTCGCGGCAGCTGTCATCGCGTGAAGACCGAAGAGAGTAAAGACCATCGACTCTACCTGCACGCGACTCCACCGAACAGCCACACACCCACAGAGGACCTGAGTATTGCACTTCTTTTTTGTACTAATTGTTTGCACTTATATTCCATTATTTCTACTATTACTTTCTTCTTGTATACTTTTTCCTCTTCGGCTCTTAAATGTGTTTCCAAATTACTACTGTCATTTCACCACGGAAATTATCATCTATTTCACGCAAAAGGCGACGCAACCATAGTAATCTGCATGTTGTATCACTGTCAAAAACTGCCCCTTCTACTTTCCCAATAGGCTTGTGGAACTGCCAGTCTGCTGTGAACAAAGCTGATTTCATTACAGCTTTTGTTCAACATTCTGGTCTCTCAGTTGTAGCACTTACAGAAACATGGATCAAACCAGAGGACTCTGCCACTCCGCCGCCTCTCCCATAATCACACTTTCTCCCACAGTCCTCGCTTCACTGGAAGGGGCGGAGGGACCGGGCTACTTATTCCTACTGACTGGAAGTTCAAACAGCTATCACCCTTGTGTGACAACAGCTCCTTCGAGTTCCATGCTGTTACCATCACCCACCCTGTTAAAAGTCATTTTGTAGTTATCTATCGCCAGGTCAGCTTGGACATTTCTTGGAGGAGTTGGATGCGCTTCTTTCATCCTTCCCTGACGATGGTACCCCTCTGGTGGTATTAGGAGACTTCAACATCCACCTTGAAAGCCACAGGCTGCTAACTTCATTAACCTAACTGCATCATTTGACCTCAAGCAGGTTTCCACATCGGCAACCCACAAGTCTGGTAACCAACTAGATCTTATCTACATAAGATACTGCTCCACTCGCCACACTCAGGTCACGCCACTGCACACTTCCGATCATTTCTTCATTACTCTCAACCTTGACCTAACTTCTCCAGACACTGCAATTGTTTTACCGCTGGTCACTTTCCGACGCACACGCACACTCAGTCCCTCCCGTTTTCCTCTGCTGTCTCTTCTGCGCTCCTCTTCTGAGGAGCTCTCTTTAAACACTAACACCGCCACCGACACTCTGTGCTCCACGCTTACATCCTGCTTGGACAACTTATGCCCCCTTACATCTAGACCAGCCCGTATCCTCGTCTGCCCCTGGTTATCCGATGTTCTACGCGAGCACCGCGCCAGCCTCCGGTCAGCTGAGAGAAAATGGCGCAAGTCTAAAGATCCTGCTAACCTCTCTATCTACCAGTCTCTCCTCTCTACTTTCTCCGCTGATGTCACCTCTGCAAAAACTGTCTACTACCATTCTAGGTTAATCAACTCACCTGACTCGCGCACTCTCTTTAGAACCTTTTCCGCCCTCCTTTGTCCGCCTGCTCCCCACCTTCATCGGATCTAACAGCTGATGATTTCGCTCTTTCTTTGTAAAGAAAAAACAGTCAGTTCTCTGCGCCACCACCTGTCGAGCCCATTCAGACCCCTGATATGTGTTTGCTCACTTCCTTCTCCTCTAACTGAAGCAGATGTTTCCAAGGTCATTAGTTCTAACCACCCTACTACCTGCCCGCTGGATCCCATCCCCACACATCTCCTTCAGGCCATCTCTCCATCTGTCGTGCCTGCTCTCACCCACATCATCAACTCATCTCTTTCCACTGGGTCCTTCCCCACAGCTTTCAAAGAGGCCCGCATCACACCACTACTGAAGAAACCCACTCTTAACCCTACTCTGCTTGAAAACTACAGACCGGTTTCCTCCTTCCCTTCATTGCCAAAGCTCTGGAGCGAGTTGTGTTTACTCAGCTCTCATCCTTTCTCACACGGAACAACCTCCTGGACCAGAACCAGTCTGGGTTCAAGAGCGGTCATTCCACCGAAACTGCCCTGCTCTCAGTCATCGAAGCTCTGAGACTGGCAAAGGCAACATCCAAGTCATCTGTACTCATCTTACTGGATCTGTCTGCTGCTTTTGACACTGTTAATCATCACATCCTCCTGTCCTCTCTCAGGGCGATGGGTGTCTCTGGAATGGCGTTGCAATGGTTCAAGTCTTACCTCTCGGATAGGTCATTCAGAGTATCCTGGAGAAATGAGGTCTCTGAGTCCCAACATCTCAATACAGGGGTGCCACAGGGCTCAGTGCTCGGACCGCTACTCTTTTCCATATACATGACATCCCTTGGCTCTGTCATCCAGAAGCATGGCTTTTCCTATCACTGCTATGCAGATGACACTCAACTCCACCTGTCATTTCATCCTGACGATCCGACGGTCTCTGCTCGCGTCTCGGCATGTCTGAGCGACATCTCACTTTGGATGAAGGACCATCACCTGCAGCTGAACCTTGCAAAACAGAACTGCTTGTGATTCCATCCAAAGACCCACCACAACCTCTCCATTCAACTAGGCCCATCAACCATTACACCGTCCAGCACTGCCAGAAATCTGGGAGTGGTAATTGATGATCAGCTAGACTTCACAAGTCATGTCGCCAGCACCACCCGGTCCTGTAGATTCATCCTCTACAACATTAGAAAAATTAGACCTTTCCTATCAGAGCACTCCACGCAAATTCTAGTCCAGGCTCTTGTCTTGTCCAAACTGGACTATTGCAATGCCCTACTGGCTGGACTCCCGCCTGCACAACCAAACCTCTGCAACTGATCCAGAATGCAGCGGCAAGAGTGGTCTTTAATGAACCGAAGAGAGCGCACGTATCTCCTCTATTCATTAGGTTACACTGGCTCCCGGTTGACGCCCGCATCAAGTTCAAAGCTATGCTCTTGGCCTACAAGACCACCTCTGGTTCTGCACCCCCATACCTCCACTCACTAATACAGACCTACGCTCCTACCAGATCCCTGCGCTCTGCAAATGAACAACGCCTGGTGGTACCGTCCCAAAAAGGTACAAAATCACTCTCACGCATCTTCTCCGGATCTGTTCCACATTGGTGGAATGATCTACCTGCTGCTACAAGATCAGCAGATTCTGTAGCCATCTTTAAAAAACACCTGAAAACACATCTCTTCCGTCAACACCTGACTGACAAACACTGAGCCCTACTTCCTTTCTATCGATTCCTTTCTATTAAAAAAAAAAAAAAAAATTCTCTTATCCTTAGCATCGTATACTGCGCTGGGTTTAAACTGACTAGTTTTTTTGTGCACTTATGCTCTTTGTACCTTGTGTTGTTAAAATTGCTTCCATTGTTATCCTCACTTGTAAGTCGCTTTGGATAAAAGCGTCTGCTAAATGACTAAATGTAAAATGTAAATGTAATTATTTTAAGTTTAAAATAAATATTTATAGGTCAGAGTAAATTAATTATTTTACTTGTCTCAAATTAAATTAATGCTTTTAAAACATTTGATCAATGACCACCATAACACTTTCCTTTAGAAAACGTTTATTGTTCAATAGACATTGAACATCTGAAGGTTTGTCCTGACAGAACACATTTTCATCACCATAAAACATCCTAAAAAACAATAAAATTTTTAAACGGGTATACAATACTGTCTTTATACAAATGTATATTGTAGTGTCAAAACTTAACTCTCAGTCTTTGGCACTATTGTATGGAATAAGTTTTGAACGCAACACCAGATCCAATGCCATAGAGTCTTTATTGTTCACAACCAACACAATAAACGACCCAAGTAGACTCCCCAGCTCTACTGATGTTTGAACATTAGACATAAGCTTTTATACAGTTTTGATAAGACAGTATAGTAATAACTCTTTCAGTAAAGCTTTGAAGTTTATTATTAACTTTCTGATATCATCCTGTAAGGCCTGGTAGATCTCATTAACTTTCTGATGTCATTCTGTACGGCCTCATGCTCTGTATCCTTCGATCACAGACACCTGCGTCTTTATCTAGTCCCTCCCTGTGTGTGTGTGTGCATTAAACTTACTCTCTGACATTAAAGAGTAACTAAACCCTAAACCAACTTTTTTTAGTTAATGATCTGAAGGAATGGGGCCTTATTAGTGCTGTTCACTGATCTGAGTAAAAGTTTTGACATTTGAGTATAAAGTATATTCATTTTACATTTTATGGTGTAAAACCGTCTAAGTGCTGCCCTCCTCATGTTGAACGGTGGTTACTACAGTTTAATTTTTAGATTTACATTTACATTTACATTTAGTCATATAGCAGACGCTTTATTACAAAGCGACTTACAAGTAGGGAAATAATGGAAGCAATTTTAACAACACAAGGTACAAAAAGCATAAGTGCACAAAAAACTAGTCAGTTTAAACCAAGCACAGTATACAAAGCTAAGGATAAGAGAATTTATTTATTTATTTATTTATTTTTTTTGAAGAAAGGAATTGATAGAAAGGAAGTAGAACTCAGTGTTTGTCAGTCAGGTGTTGACGGAAGAGATGTGTTTTCAGGCGTTTTTTAAAGATGGCTACAGAATCTGCTGATCTTGTAGCAGCAGGTAGATCATTCCACCAATGTGGAACAGAGCCAGAGAAGGTACGCGAGAGTGATTTTTTACCTTTTTTGGACGGTACCACCAGACGTTGTTCATTTGCAGAGCGCAGGGATCTGTTAGGAACGTAGGTCTGTATTAGTGAGTGAAGATATGAGGGTGCAGAACCAGTGGTGGTCTTGTAGGCCAAGAGCAGAGCTTTGAATTTGATGCGGGCGTCAACCAGGAGCCAGTGTAACCTAATAAATAGAGGAGTTACGTGCGCTCTCTTTGGTTCATTAAAGACCACTCTTGCCGCTGCATTCTGGATCAGCTGCAGAGGTTTGGTTGTGCAGGCAGGGAGTCCAGCCAGCATTGCAATAATCCAGTTTGGACAAGACAAGAGCCTGGACTAGAATTTGCGACATGACTTCACAAGTCATGTCGCAGAAATCTGGCACCACTCCCAGATTTCTGGTTGTGTTGGACGGTGTAATGGTTGATGGGCCTAGTTGAATGGGGAGATTGTGGTGGGTCTTTGGATTGGCCGGAATCACAAGTAGTTCTGTTTTTGCAAGGTTCAGCTGCAGGTGATGGTCCTTCATCCAAAGTGAGATGTCACTCAGAAATGCCGAGACGCGAGCAGAGACCGTCGGATCGTCAGGTTGGAATGACAGGTGGAGTTAAGTGTCATCTGCATAGCAGTGATAGGAAAAGCCATGCTTCTGAATGACAGAGCCAAGGGATGTCATGTATATGGAAAAGAGTAGCGGTCCAAGCACTGAGCCCTGTGGGACCCCTGTATTGAGGGACTCAGAGACCTCGTTTCTCCAGGATACTCTGAATGACCTATGCGAGAGGTAAGACTTGAACCATTGCAACGCCATTCCAGAGACACCCATCGCCCTGAGAGAAGACAGGAGGATGTGATGATTAACAGTGTCAAAAGCAGCAGACAGATCCAGTAAGAGGAGTACAGATGACTTGGATGTTGCCTTTGCCAGTCTCAGGGCTTTGATGACTGAGAGCAGTGTAGTTTCGGTGGAATGTCCGCTCTTGAACCCAGACTGGTTCTGGTCCAGGAGAGGTCCTGGTCCTGGTCCTGTGTGAGAAAGGATGAGAGCTGAGTAAACACAACTCGCTCCAGAGCTTTGGCAATGAAGGGAAGGAGGGAAACCGGTCTGTAGTTTTCTAGCAGTGTAGGGTTAAGAGTGGGTTTCTTCAATAGTGGTGTGACACGGGCCTCTTTGAAAGCTGTGGGGAAGGACCCAGTGGAAAGAGATGAGTTGATGATGTGGGTGAGAGCAGGCACGACAGATGGAGAGATGGCCTGAAGGAGATGTGTGGGGATGGGATCCAGCGGGCAGGTGGTAGGTTGGTTAGAACTAATGACCTTGGAAACATCATCTTCATTTAGAGTAGAGAAAGAAGAGAGCAAGCACATATCAGGGGTCTGAATGAGCTCGACAGGTGGTGGCGCAGAGAACTGACTGCTGATGGCGGTTGTTTTCTTTACAAAGAAAGACGCGAAATCATCAGCTGTTAAATCCGACGAAGGTGGGGGAGCAGGCGGACAAAGGAGGGCAGAAAAGGTTTTAAAGAGGGTGTGCGAGTCAGGTGAGTTGATTAACCTAGTCTGGTACCCTGGTAGTAGACAGTTTTTGCAGAGGTGACCATCAAACATATTCCTTCTCAAATTAACGGAAGGAAGCCATTTTATTTAGCTGTAGTCTATCGCCCTCCGGGTCCCTAGTCTTCTTTCTTGGATGAGTTTGGAGTTTTCCTCTCGGACTTAATAACCCACGCTGATAACATCCTTCTAGTTGGTGACTTTAATATTCATCTAAATAAGGAGTGTGATCCTCTGGCCAGAGCATTTCAATCACTGCTTACAACCCTGTCTTTCAACCAGTTTGTTCATGAGCCATTTAAAAAAAAGTTTTAATACGAACCTGAAACAATAAATTCTGTTTTGGCGCGTCTATATATATATATTCCAACAGAGCCATATATATATATATATATATATATATATATATATATATAAAAACTTTGAAATAAAAAAACTTTGTCCTTCACCCTCCGCGGGTGGTCTCTCATCCTTCGAGCTCGGGTCCTCTACCAGAGGTCTGGGAGCTTGAGGGTTCTGCGCAGTATCTTTGCTGTTCCTAGTACTGCACTTTTCTGGACCGAGATGTCTGGTGTTCTTCCAGGGATCTGCTGTAGCCACTCTTCCAGTTTGGGGGTTACTGCCCCGAGTGCTCCGATGACCACAGGCACCACTGTCGCTTTCACCTTCCAAGCCTTTTCCAGCTCTTCTCTGAGGCCTTGGTATTTCTCTAGTTTCTCATGTTCCTTTTTCCTGATGTTGCAATCACTTGGTATTGCAACGTCAACCACAACGGGCCTCCTCTGCTGTTTGTCCACCACCACAATGTCTGGTTGGTTTGCCATTACCATTCTGTCAGTCTGAATCTGGAAGTCCCACAGGATCTTGGCTCGGTCGTTCTCTATCACCTTTGGAGGTGTTTCCCACTTTGACCTCGGGGTCTCCAGTCCATACTCCGTACAGATGTTCCTGTACACTATGCCAGCCACTTGGTTATGGCGCTCCATGTATGCTTTCCCTGCCAGCATCTTACACCCTGCAGTTAAGTGTTGGATTGTCTCAGGGGCCTGTTTGCACAGCCTACACCTTGGGTCTTGTCTGGTGTGGTAGATTTGGGCCTCTATTGCTCTGGTGCTCAAGGCCTGCTCCTGTGCAGCCATGATGAGTGCCTCTGTGCTGTCCTTCAGTCCGGCCCGTTCTAGCCATTGGTAGGATTTCCTGATATCAGCCACTTCAGTTATGTTCCGGTGGTACATCCCATGTAGGGGTTTGTCCTCCCATGATGGTCCCTCCTCCAGCTCCTCTTCCTCTGTTCCCCATTGCCTGAGACATTCACTGAGCACGTCATCTGTTGGGGCCTTATCTTTGATGTACTTGTGGATCTTGGATGTTTCATCCTGGATCGTGGCTCTCACACTCACTAGTCCATGGCTAGCGTACAGTCTCAGGGAGCTGGATTTGGGGTGGAACCCTCCATGCATGGTGAGGAGCTTTCGTGTCTTAACGTCTGTGATCTGTATCTCTTCATTTGGCCACCTTATTATTCCCGCAGGGTATCTGATCACTGGCAGGGCGTAGCTGTTTATTGCCCGTGCCTTGTTCTTGCCATTGAGCTGACTTCTTAGGACTTGCCTTACTCGTTGGAGGTATTTGGCAGTTGCTGTTTTCCTTGTTACCTCTTCGAGGTTGCCATTTGCCTGTGGTATTCCAAGGTACTTGTAACCATCCTCAATGTCTGCTATTGTTCCTTCTGGGAGTGAGACCCCTTCTGTGTGGACTACCTTCCTCTCTTCGTCACCATTCGACTACACTTCTCAAGCCCGAATGACATCCCAATGTCAGAGCTGTAGATCCTGGTGGTGTGGATCAGTGAGTCGATGTCCCGCTCACTCTTAGCGTATAGCTTGATGTCATCCATGTAGAGGAGGTGACTGATGGTGGCCCCATTCCTGAGTCGGTATCCATAGCCAGTCTTGTCGATTATTTGGCTGAGGGGTTCAGGCCTATGCAGAACAGCAGTGGGGATAGAGCATCTCCTTGGTATATGCCACATTTGATGGATACTTGTGCAAGTGGCTTGCCATTGGCCTCAAGGGTGGTTTTCCACAGCCTCATTGAATTTGCAATGAAGTCTCTTAGAGTCCTGTTGATGTTGTACATCTCCAAGCATTCAGTGATCCATGTGTGTGGCATTGAGTCATATGCTTTCTTGTAATCAATCCAGGCAGTGCACAGGTTGGTGTGTCGGGTTCTGCAGTCTTGGGTGACTGTTCTGTCAACCAGGAGTTGGTGTTTAGCTCCTCTGGTTTCTTTGCCGATGCCCTTCTGTGCTTTGCTCATGTATTGACCCATGTGCCCACTTATCTTAGCCGCAATGATGCCTGACATGAGCTTCCATGTTGTGGAGAGACAGGTTATTGGCCGATAGTTGGATGGGACTGTACCCTTTGTGGGATCCTTCAGGATCAGGATTGTACGCCCTTCTGTAAGCCATTCAGGGTGCGTCCCATCCCTTAGCAGCTGGTTCATTTGTGCTGCAAGGCGCTCGTGGAGTGCAGTGAGCTTCTTTAGCCAGTAGGTGTGGATCCTGTCAGGGCCCGGTGCTGTCCAGTTTTTCATACCTGAGAGTCTTTCTTGGATGTCTGCCGCTGTGATGGTAACTGGATTCTGTTCAGGGAGGTTGCTGTGGTCCTCTCTCAGAGCCACCAGCCACTGTGCATTGCTGTTGTGTGATGCCTCCTCTCCCATATACTTTTCCAGTATTGTTCAGTTTCCAGCCTTGGAGGGTCTGCTCTGCTGTGATTACCCTGCCATTGAGCGTACACTTTTGCAGGTTGAGTTGCGAACAGCCGGTTTATTCTTCTGGCTTCGTTCTCTCCCGTGTACCTCGTTAGGCGGCTGGCCAAGGCTTGAAGCCTTTGTTTGGCAGTTTCAAGTGCTTCAGGTATGGGCATCTGGTTGTACCTCTTGGGTACCTGTTTTCTCATTGCACCTTTCTTGGCCTCTGTCAGTTGGCTTACTTCTCTACGTGTCTGCTTGATCTTAGCCTCCAGCCTTTGTTTCCATGGTGGGTACTGTTTCTCATGGCTTCCATGGCAACCATGGCTCTTATAGCCAAGCATCTCGAGGATCACTGCTGCAGAGGTGTATAGCAGCTCATTGGTTTCAGTGATGGATGTGGTAGGGATCGCACTCAATGCTGCATTCACATCTTCTAGGAGACTTTCTGATGGTACTTCACTTAGCCGTTGTAATTGGCGTCGGGGTTGCCTTGCATTCATTCTCGCCATGATCTTGTCTTTCAGGTCAGTCGCTGCCTCGTTCAGCGTTATTTCAATTGTTGGGGCGTATGATCATTTAAATTCATTCATGTAACTTGTTTGTTGAACCTGCCTGGTCTATTTTTCCAGGATTCAAATATTCTGTTTTAGCATGTGGACAATGGAAAATTATTAAAATTTAAAAACGTTTTCACCTTAATGATTACTGTCCTGTTTTTCTTTGAATAATTCCTCATTAAAAAAGACCATTCAAGCAGCACGTTTTTCCTCATGTTCTTGAGAATGTACTGTAGGGTTGAAAGCTGCAGCTGCTATAGTGTGGAGTGAATGGACAGCAACAAAGCATTAAAGCACCAATGGGGAAATGCTGTCCCCTCAATGCTAATGTAAACCCTGGTTGGATAAGGATTGAAAATTGGATATGAAAATGAAATCTAACGCATAGCTTCATTGTTAAAAATGATAAAATAATTGCTGTCTGTGATTCTACTGTGTATGGGCTGTGGCAATAATTCTGAAAAATAATAGCTCGCAGCAACATATGAAAAAAAAGAACTATGAACTAGTTCATTTTTGGAACTGTGAACTTAGTTCAAAATTTTGAAGTTTGAACTGAACTGAACTAGTTCATTTTAAAATTTGTGAACTGAACTTTGAACTAGTTCTTGTAGAAAGTGAACTTTCCCAACACTGATGGTCTCCCATCAGTGTTGGGAAAGTTCACTTTCCCAACACTTTTCCAATTACAACGGCTAAGTGAAGTACCATCAGAAAGTCTCCTAGAAGATGTGAATGCAGCATTGAGTGCGATCCCTACCACATCCATTACTGAAACCAATGAGCTGCTATACACCTCTGCAGCAGTGATCCTCGAGATGCTTGGCTATAAGAGCAACCATGGAAGCCATGAGAAACAGTACCCACCATGGAAACAAAGGCTGGAGGCTAAGATCAAGCAGACACGTAGAGAGTAAGCCAACTGACAGAGGCCAAGAAAGGTGCAATGAGAAAACAGGTACCCAAGGGTACAACCAGATGCCCATACCTGATGACTGCCAAACAAAGGCTTCAAGCCTTGGCCAGCCGCCTAACGAGGTACACGAGAGAGAACGAAGCCAGAAGAATAAACCGGCTGTTCGCAACTCAACCTGCAAAAGTGTACGCTCAATGGCAGGGTAATAACAGCAGAGCAGACCCTCCAAGGCTGGAAACTGAACAATACTGGAAAAGTATATGGGAGAGGGAGGCATCACACAACAGCAATGCACAGTGGCTGGTGGCTCTGAGAGGACCACAGCAACCTCCTGAACAGAATCCAGTTACCATCACAGCGGCAGACATCCAAGAAAGACTCTCAGGTATGAAAACTGGACAGCACCGGGCCCTGACAGGATCCACACCTACTGGCTAAAGAAGCTCACTGCACTCCACGAGCGCCTTGCAGCACAAATGAACCAGCTGCTAAGGGATGGGACGCACCCTGAATGGCTTACAGAAGGGCGTACAATCCTGATCCTGAAGGATCCCACAAAGGGTACAGTCCCATCCAACTATCGGCCAATAACCTGTCTCCCCACAACATGGAAGCTCATGTCAGGCATCATTGCGGCTAAGATAAGTGGGCACATGGATCAATACATGAGCAAAGCACAGAAGGGCATCGGCAAAGAAACCAGAGGAGCTAAACACCAACTCCTGGTTGACAGAACAGTCACCCAAGACTGCAGAACCCGACACACCAACCTGTGCACTGCCTGGATTGATTACAAGAAAGCATATGACTCAATGCCACACACATGGATCACTGAATGCTTGGAGATGTACAACATCAACAGGACTCTAAGAGACTTCATTGCAAACTCAATGAGGCTGTGGAAAACCACCCTTGAGGCCAATGGCAAGCCACTTGCACAAGTATCCATCAAATGTGGCATATACCAAGGAGATGCTCTATCCCCACTGCTGTTCTGCATAGGCCTGAACCCTCAGCCAAATAATCGACAAGACTGGCTATGGATACCGACTCAGGAATGGGGCCACCATCAGTCACCTCCTCTACATGGATGACATCAAGCTATACGCTAAGAGTGAGCGGGACATTGACTCACTGATCCACACCACCAGGATCTACAGCTCTGACATTGGGATGTCATTCGGGCTTGAGAAGTGTAGTCGAATGGTGACGAAGAGAGGGAAGGTAGTCCACACAGAAGGGGTCTCACTCCCAGAAGGAACAATAGCAGACATTGAGGATGGTTACAAGTACCTTGGAATACCACAGGCAAATGGCAACCTCGAAGAGGTAACAAGGAAAACAGCAACTGCCAAATACCTCCAACGAGTAAGGCAAGTCCTAAGAAGTCAGCTCAATGGCAAGAACAAGGCACGGGCAATAAACAGCTACGCCCTGCCAGTGATCAGATACCCTGCGGGAATAATAAGGTGGCCAAAGGAAGAGATACAGATCACAGACGTTAAGACACGAAAGCTCCTCACCATGCATGGAGGGTTCCACCCCAAATCCAGCACCCGGAGACTGTACGCTAGCCGTAAAGAAGGCGGCCGTGGACTAGTGAGTGTGAGAGCCACCATCCAGGATGAAACATCCAAGATCCACAAGTACATCAAAGATAAGGCCCCAACAGATGACGTGCTCAGTGAATGTCTCAGGCAATGGGGAACAGAGGAAGAGGAGCTGGAGGAGGGACCATCATGGGAGGACAAACCTCTACATGGGATGTACCACCGGAACATAACTGAAGTGGCTGATATCAAGAAATCCTACCAATGGCTAGAACGGGCCGGACTGAAGGACAGCACAGAGGCACTCATCATGGCTGCACAGGAGCAGGCCTTGAGCACCAGAGCAATAGAGGCCCAAATCTACCACACCAGACAAGACTCAAGGTGTAGGCTGTGCAAACAGGCCCCTGAGACAATCCAACACTTAACTGCAGGGTGTAAGATGCTGGCAGGGAAAGCATACATGGAGCGCCATAACCAAGTGGCTGGCATAGTGTACAGGAACATCTGTACGGAGTATGGACTGGAAACTTTTTTTTTTTTTTATTTAACCTTTATTTAACCAGGATAGTCCCACTGAGATTACAAATCTCTTTTGCAGAGTCCTGGCCCCATGTGTTGGGGACTATTGTACATGTTTTTGGTGGTAGGGGAAACCGGAGTACCCGGAGGAAACCTACCTGCGTAGGTTTCCTCCGGGGAGAACACAGGGAGAACATGCAAACTCCACACAGAAAGGCCCTGCCCTGGATGGGAATCGAACCCAGGACCTTCTTGCTGTGAGGCAGGCGTGCTAACCACTTTGCCACTGTGCCACTGGAAACCCCGAGGTCAAAGTGGGAAACACCTCCAAAGGTGATAGAGAATGACCGAGCCAAGATCCTGTGGGACTTCCAGATTCAGACTGACAGAATGGTAATGGCGAACCAACCAGACATTGTGGTGGTGGACAAACAGCAGAGGAAGGCCGTTGTGGTTGACGTTGCAGTACCAAGTGATTGCAACATCAGGAAAAAGGAACATGAGAAACTAGAGAAATACCAAGGCCTCAGAGAAGAGCTGGAAAAGGCTTGGAAGGTGGTGCCTGTGGTCATCGGAGCACTCGGGGCAGTAACCCCCAAACTGGAAGAGTGGCTACAGCAGATCCCTGGAAGAACACCAGACATCCCGGTCCAGAAAAGTGCACTAGGAACAGTAAAGATACTGCGCAGAACCCTCAAGCTCCCAGGCCTCTGGTAGAGGACCCGAGCTCGAAGGATGAGAGACCACCCGCGGAGGGTGAAGGACAAAGTTTTTTTTTTTTATATATATATGTGTGTGTGTGTGTGTGTGTGTGTGTGTGTGTATATATATATATATATATATATATATATATATATATATATATGACGCGCCAAAACAGAATTTATTGTTTCAGGTTCGTATTAAAACTTTTTTTTAAATGTAAAACCTCATACTTTGTTTCAGATTAAAAACGGGTTTGGCAATTTGGCGTGAGACTTGGGAGTGATGCCGTGTGACAGGGCCTGAAAGCGTCTGTCTCACGCCAAATGCGTGAGAGTTGGCAACCCTCTAGCTAGCTTTAAAACAGAGCCTGCGGAACTCTTAAAAGACAGTAATCTCAACAAATACACATTTTGTAGGCTCTTTGCGCCACTGTTAACTATTAAAAACAGAAAACATTCAGCAGAATAAATGCATTTGAATAAATATTAGCTATAACTTTAACTAACTTAATGTTATGGGTGGTAACTTTAGCTAATGTCAATGCACCCACAAAATGTATTTAGAAATGATAGTTTGCATTTGCGCGTGGCAGAGTGGGGGTGCGCGTGGCAGAGTGGTTAGCACTACTGCCTCACAGCAAGAAGGTCGTGAGTTCAAAATGTAGCCCTGTCAATTTTTGCCCCAATAAAGTCCTGAAATGATCTTTAATGCAAAACATGAAAAACTAGGGTAAAATGCAATATCCAGTTGGCCACTAGGTGGCAATGCACAATGAAACGTTCTTCTTCTGCTGTTTTCTGCCATTCAAGCTGCCTTGGAAAAAAAAAGCTGAAAAACGGGAGCCAGAGCAGAAGTAATTAAGATTTAAATTGGTTTAGAAAACAAAATATATCCTCAAGGTATACATTGAAATTTAGACAACACCTGTTGTAAAACGAAGTTATCTCGGTGAGTGAAAACTATCATTTTGTGTTGATTAGCTTGAAGCTAAAATGGTGAAATGACTAAGAAGTTTACATTTCAACGTTACAGTGGATTACAGTGGAAAAAAACAGTCTGGCTATCTACAATAGCAGTGGATGTTACCACACAGGTACATTTTGTTGTATATTTTGGTATAATGAAAAAATGCATTTTGAAATGAAATAATTTTGTTGAGTCAAGTATGTTAATTTTGAGTTACTATGCTATACTGTATTTTTGTTGTCAATTCCATTTGGTTGATTTTAATTTTTGTTGTATTATTGAACATATGGACTCTTAAATGATGAAAAGATGGAAAAAATTACATTTAGTTGAACATTAATTAATTTTCTGCACATTTTTGTGTAGACTGTTTTTTTTGAGGTTTATTCTGGTCACGGATCCCTGGTGTTTTACTGAAGCTGGATTCCTCTCTGTTGCCCTGGTGCCTGGTTCCTTGATCCACATCCTCAACTAACAGCGCTGCAACGGTTCCATTGGGTGGTTTGATATGGACGCTGAGTATTGAAGGGATGGTTGGACAGTTAAATTATTCGAGTGCACTCAAGGGTAACAGGTTATTTTCCTTTTGAAGGATTTTCCTTTTTTTTTGTTTTGTTTATGAGATCTCAAGTGTTGCCAATTTGTTAACATCAGTGGTACTAATGTTATGTGAACTGAACTAAATATTGAATTTAGAACAAGGAAACAAGGATATTAAATTGACTAAGAGTTACATTCAACTTTTATCCATTGCCTGTGCTTCTTTTGGAGTGGAGTCTGTGAGTCTTTCGACCATATGATCAGTACATAACCAACCTCCTCATCGTACCTAGATTTGGATAACTCCTACAACAGATCCTTAGCCTGCCTATAAACAGGGCATACCACCGTAGGGTTACATAAGTGGCGAGCCAGCCAGGAGGTTGGTACAGTGTGTAAAATAGACTCCACCCCAAAGCTGAAGTACATTAAGACCGCGTTTACTGCAAAATGGATCTTTGTAATCAATTTAAGGTGCATGGGTCTAGTTGTTTATACGTCACAGGCATAGACGAAACCTATTCTGATGATGACATTACAGAGTTCTTTAAAGTTAACGGGGACATTAAGAAAGTAGTCAGAGTTCCCAATGACCCAGAACAACCCAGAGGCCGTACACTCATTGAATACACAGCAGAGCGAACAATATCCAGACTCGACCCACTACAACTAGGTAACCGGCCCAGTCCCAATGATCCAGCAGTTACCTGGTGTGTCAAGACAGTCCGTGAGCTATGCCAGGAAGAACTAGGACGAGAACTCGCTCAGAAATGCTTAGCTGAATTGAGCTCTCTTGCTGAAATCAGTAAAGCTGGCTTTTGGGAAGCACTTCAAAATGAACTGCAGAGTGCCCAGCCCCAGACAGAACTTGCCCCTCCGCAAAGCCCAGATACTCAGCTACAGACCTCTGAAAATCCTGTTGCTGCCTCCACAAATGGTTTCAGTACAGATGGTGATATGCAAACCAACAATGATATCGCTAATCCATTTGATGCAGTCAACCACAACATCCCAGCTACTGCTACAAGGAGTCCATTTCTAGATGAAGGCACAGTTAACCCACCTCATGTCCAAAAGTTATTGTTGAACATTTCATTCGCAGTGACTCCACACCGTCTAGCTACAGTCAAAGCAGGATCCGTACATTCTCAGGAAGGCTGCCAAAACCAAATGGAGAAGTTGATTTTGATTCCTGGAGTATTCAGGTAGACCTACTTCTTAAAGACGTGTCTGTCTCTGATTCACAGAAAGTAAGGAGAATTTTGGAGAGCCTCCTCAGCCCAGCAGCGGATATTGTTAAGCCACTTGGGACGGAGGCAACCCCTCAAGCTTACCTCACCCAGCTCGAGTCAGCATTTGGAGTGGTCGAAGATGGAGAGGAGCTATTTGCTACCTTCCTGGGCTCTAACCAAAACTCAGGTGAAAAACCCTCTGTCTATTTGGGCGGCTCCAGACTCTCCTCACCAAAGCCGTAACTAGAGGGGGAGTTTCAGCTGCAGAGTCTGACAAGTACTTACTCCGGCAGTTCTGTAGGGGGTGCTGGGACCAGAGTCTGATCATTGGCCTGCAGCTCGAACACAGGAAACCCAATCCCCCCTCATTCCCAGAATTGTTGTTGCTTTTGAGAACGGAGGAGGATAGGAGAGCAGCAAAGATAGATCGCATGAAAAAGCACCTTGGAAGCACGAAAGCTGCTGTACATGTTCATTCAGTTATGAGCATGCCATTATTCGAACCTGAAGCTGTCCCCACTACAACAAAGAAACACGAGACAGGTTCTAAGCTAGAAAAGGAAGTTGCAGAGTTGAGGATACAGGTTGCAAAACTAATACAGCAAGGGAAGAAAGGAGAAGGGCATGAGGAAGTGTGGATCCGTCCAGGCCAAGGTGAACCGCCTGCTAAGACTGAAAGTTTACTAGTGCAAGCTTCCAATAGAGACTCAAACTCTCCGACGCCACCTAAGCCCTGGTTTTGTTTTAAATGTGGGGGCGATGGCCACATCGCTGCAAAGTGCACTTTTGAGCCCAATCCAGGCCTCGTCCGGAAAAGAATGCAGAGCTCAAAGAAAAAGCAAGCAAATTCTGGGACAAGCAGGCAGCAAACAGAACATCTTTAAACTTCTAGAGGCTCCTGCCTTGGGGCGACCAGGAGCTGATGACAAAGAATGTCCCATAGCATTGACCCACAATGAGTGTTCCCCTGAAAGCAGTAGTTCTTCTGGCTACAAATTGCCGCCTGGACTTGTGGGACCCCGTTGCACTTCGAACATCTCTGTTGGAGACATGAAATGTGATGCTATTCTCGACACTGGGTCCCAAGTAACAACAATTTCAGAGACTTTTCATTCTAAATACATGTCAAACTTACCTGTTCAGTCGATACATGATCTTCTCGAGGTCGAAGGGGCTAGAGGTCAAGCAGTGCCTTACCTGGGGTACGTGGAAGTTCATTTAACCTTCCCTGAGAATGTTACTGGAACAGAAGAGCAAATGTCTGTTTTGGCACTCATTGTCCCTGAAAACCAGTTCAATAGCAAGGTTCCTGTCTTAATTGGCACCAATGTCTTGCTTGAGTTATACCAACGTGGAATAGGCTATGACAAGTTCAAGTTTCTCAGAAGATCAGACAGTTTTGCAGTACTACTCCAACATGTGGCCCGAGTACGCGAAAGAGAAGCTAAAGCTTGCCTAGTGAAATTGCACGGAGAAGAGCCCATTACTATTCCGGCAAGGAAAAAAATGTGTCTTTTTGGAGATGTTAGAGTCGGAAAAGCCAATCCCAATATGGCATTTGTCGTTGAACCCCCTGAATCTTCCTTCCTGCCGGGAGGGTTGTTCATTCAGTGTGCACTAATAAACATAAATACAAGAGCTTCAAACAAGATCCCGTAGTCCTCAGTAACACCACAGATCACACTGTCACCCTACATCCAAAGTGTGTCATTGGTCAAGTGTCTGCAGTTCAGAGTGTAATGCCCATGACCTCCTCTGCACAAGTCGATTTACAAACATCAAATGGCAAACACTCATTCAATCTGGATGACTCCCCAATGCCAGAGGAGTGGAAGACACGCATTCGAGATAAATTGAACTCCATTCCTGAGGTTTTTGCGCTTGATGAGCTGTCATTTGGCCATACCATCGCCGTGAAACATGCCATCCGTCTGCAGGACGAAAGGCCCTTCAAAGAAAGATCCAGGCCGATACACCCCAGCGATCGAGAAGCAGTCAGACAACACCTTAGAGAGCTTCTGGACGCTGGTATAATAAGGGAATCCGAGAGCCCCTTTGCATCCCCAGTGGTTGTCGTGAAAAAGAAAAATGGAAAGATCAGACTGTGCATTGACTATAGGAAGCTTAACAGCCGCACTATTAAGGATGCTTATGCTCTTCCTAACATCGAGGAGACGTTCTCTGCCCTGAGTGGAGCAAGATGGTTCTCGGTGATGGATCTAAAGTCTGGTTATTACCAGGTGGAAATGGTGGAAGAAGATAAACACAAAACTGCGTTCACATGTCCATTAGGCTTCTACGAATTTAATCGTATGCCGCAAGGTGTCACCAACGCGCCTAGCACTTTTCAACGCCTTATGGAAAAGTGTGTTGGTGACCTACATCTGAGCGAGGTTTTGGTGTTTTTAGATGACGTCATTGTCTTTTCCCAGACTCTAGAAGAGCACGAAGCAAGGCTCCTGAAGGTGCTTCATCGTCTAAAAAACTATGGCCTAAAACTATCCCCAGAGAAGTGTCAGTTTTTCAAGTCCTCCGTGAAATACCTGGGCCATATTGTTGATGCTCAAGGAGTTCACACAGACCCAGATAAAGTGTCAGCTCTGAGAGATTGGCCCCGCCCTGGAAACAGAGAAGAGCTGAAACGCTTCCTCGGATTTTCAGGGTATTACAGAAGATTTGTGGAGGGCTACTCAAAAATCGCCAGGCCTCTCAACGCTCTCACCGCTGGGTACTATCCACCTAAAAAGAGAGGTAAAGTTTATAAAACACTGAGACCCAACACTGATATAAGCCCCAGAGCAGCCTTTGGCTCAGAGTGGACACCTGAGTGTGAGTCCTCTTTCAGAACGCTGGTTGAAAAGTTGACATCGGCCCCTGTACTGCTTTGCAGATCCAAAGCTCCCATATGTGTTACATACAGATGCTTGTTGTGAGGGGTTAGGAGCAGCTCTTTATCAAGTTCAAAGTGGAGAGCTTAGAGTAATAGCCTATGCCAGTAGAGGGTTATCCAAGAGCGAGAAGAACTACCCTGCTCACAAACTAGAATTTCTAGCGTTAAAGTGGGCAGTTTGTGAGAAATTCTGTGATTACCTGTATGGTACAGACTTTTCAGTCCTAACAGATAACAACCCGCTTACCTATGTCCTTTCATCTGCAAAGCTTGGCTAGCGGCCCTCTCAACCTTCAGATTCAACATCAAATATCGAGCTGGACGTGCTAATGGCGATGCGGATGGACTGTCAAGGAGACCTCAAGCAGCTCCTCAAGAGGATCATGAGTACTTGCAGGAAAAAGAACGGATTAACTCAATGACAAACCGCCTTATAGAGGGGGAGATTCCATCTGATGCAGTCTCAGCTGTGTGTCAACGCCATTCGGTTACTATGCCCTTACCTGTCTTTGCTGAGTCCCTTGTTGTTGATGCCTCCTCCTTACCTGATCTATTCACTGGTACTGGACAAGACACTGTACCTGGCATGACAAAGGAGAATTGGCATGAAGCACAAAGAAACGATCCATCAATTGGGAAAGTCATCACCTTGGTAAAAAAGGGACAAAAGCCCCACTTCAAATCCGTGAGAGCTGAGTCACCTGAAGTCAAGTTGCTCCTTCGGGAATGGGATAAGTTTGAGCTCATCGATGATGTCCTTTACAGAACGTGTTTTGACAGAGGAAACAAAATTCATCAACTCGTCTTACCTGAGGAATTCAGAGAAAGAGCTCTCAAAGGCTTTCACGATGAGGTTGGTCATTTAGGGCCAGAGCGTGTGTTCAATCTTGCTCGTGCCAGATGTTTTTGGCCTAAAATGAAAAAATCAGTCGAGAAGAAGTGTCACACATGCGAACGTTGTTTCAGAAGAAAAACTCAGCCACAAAGAGCAGCACCCATGGTGAATATCAAAACAACTTACCCGTTAGAGCTTGTTTGCATGGACTACTTGTCCCTGGAACCCGACAACTGTGACATCAGAAATATACTAGTCATCACTGACCATTTCACCCGCTTCGCAGTAGCTGTGCCAACAAAAGACCAAAAGGCCAGAACTGTTGCTAAAGCTCTCTGGGAAAACTTCCTGGTCTACTATGGGTTCCCTAGTCGCCTTCATAGTGATCAGGGACGCGATTTTGAATCCCACACAATCAAGGAGCTGTGTTCGCTCATAGGGGCTGAGAAAGTGCGCACCACCCCATACCATCCTCAGGGGAATCCTGTGGAGCGCTTTAACAGGACCCTTATCAGCATGCTGCTCGGTACCCTTTGACGAGAAAGATAAACATCACTGGCGAGACTTTGTGAGGCCTGTTGTACATGCGTACAACTGCACCAGGAATGATGCAACAGGTTATTCACCGTATGAGCTGATGTTCGGCAGGCAGCCGACTCTGCCAGTTGACCTCATACTTGGCCTGAAACCTCCAACTGAGACTCATACAACTCATTCAGAATATGTCCAAAACTTGCGCCAGAGACTCAAAGAAAGCTATGCACTAGCTGCAGAGAACTCTAAAAAGTCTGGAGAAAGGAATAAGCACAGATTTGATGCCAAGGTGAAAACTGCTGAATTAGAAGAAGGGGACCGTGTCTTGGTGAAGAATGTCAACATCCGTGGCAAACACAAGTTAGCCGATAAATGGGAAAGGCCCATCCATATCGTTGTGAAACGGATTGATGGTGGTCCTGTGTATGTAGTCAAGCCAGAAACAGGAATTGGCCCTCGTCGCTTCACAGGGACTTACTTTTACCATGTGGATTTCTGCCAGTTGAGACTACTCCTGATTCAGTGCCACACCAAAGCAAACAAACTCAAATGCGCCTGAGGAATCGGCAAACCCAAGAGATGGAATGTGAGTCCTCGGACAGAGAAGAAGAGGATGATGGCTACTATGTGAATGAACCTCCACAGTTCACCACATGGGGACCCTATGTGCAAGAGTTTGAAGTAATTCCCATCACTGAATCTCAGTCTTCTCTGGACCCCATGGCTCCTGAGTTCAAATCGCTAGGACTCCAACCAATTTTTGATCACTCAGTTGCACCTCTTGACACAAATACAGCTGTCCATCAGTCCCCAACCCAAAGTGGCCATGTCATCATAGACATTCCAGAAGATGAGATATTGCAAAGCACAGTGGTCACAGACCCAACACCAACTTATGACACGGACAGTGTTCAGAACAGGGTTCCTGTAACCCCTAAAGGGCACTCAGAAGTTACTTGTGGGGAAGAACAAGATAAGCAACCCAGGCGTTCAAACAGAGAAAGATACCCCCCACCCAAGTTCACCTATGAAGAGCTAGGGAAACCCCTAATCCTTGCCCTCAGTCAGTTTTTTGGAAAACTCCAAGACATTATTCCTGACCATCAGATATCTTGTCAGATTTGAAGCACATGCAGGGACTCATGTGGTTTAGAGGGGGAGGGTGTAGCCCTGTCAATTTTTGCCCCAATAAAGTCCTGAAATGATCTTTAATGCAAAACATGAAAAACTAGGGTAAAATGCAATATCCAGTTGGCCACTAGGTGGCAATGCACAATGAAACGTTCTTCTTTTGCTGTTTTCTGCCATTCAAGCTGCCTTGGAAAAAAAAAAGCTGAAAAACGGGAGCAAGAGCAGAAGTAATTAAGATTTAAATTGGTTTAGAAAACAAAATATATCCTCAAGGTATACATTGAAATTTAGACAACACCTGTTGTAAAACGAAGTTATCTCGGTGAGTGAAAACTATCATTTTGTGTTGATTAGCTTGAAGCTAAAATGGTGAAATGACTAAGAAGTTTACATTTCAACGTTACAGTGGATTACAGTGGAAAAAAACAGTCTGGCTATCTACAATAGCAGTGGATGTTACCACACAGGTACATTTTGTTGTATATTTTGGTATAATGAAAAAATGCATTTTGAAATGAAATAATTTTGTTGAGTCAAGTATGTTAATTTTGAGTTACTATGCTATACTGTATTTTTGTTGTCAATTCCATTTGGTTGATTTTAATTTTTGTTTTGTATTATTGAACATATGGACTCTTAAATGATGAAAAGATGGAAAAAATTACATTTAGTTGAACATTAATTAATTTTCTGCACATTTTTGTGTAGACTGTTTTTTGTGTTTTACTGAAGCTGGATTCCTCTCTGTTGCCCTGGTGCCTGGTTCCTTGATCCACATCCTCAACTAACAGCGCTGCAACGGTTCCATTGGGTGGTTTGATATGGACGCTGAGTATTGAAGGGATGGTTGGACAGTTAAATTATTCGAGTGCACTCAAGGGTAACAGGTTATTTTCCTTTTGAAGGATTTTCCTTTTTTTTTGTTTTGTTTATGAGATCTCAAGTGTTGCCAATTTGTTAACATCAGTGGTACTAATGTTATGTGAACTGAACTAAATATTGAATTTAGAACAAGGAAACAAGGATATTAAATTGACTAAGAGTTACATTCAACTTTTATCCATTGCCTGTGCTTCTTTTGGAGTGGAGTCTGTGAGTCTTTCGACCATATGATCAGTACATAACCAACCTCCTCATCGTACCTAGATTTGGATAACTCCTACAACAGATCCTTAGCCTGCCTATAAACAGGGCATACCACCGTAGGGTTACAAAAACATTCTCGGACGACTCGGAGCGAGCAATTATGCCCGTATTTTGTGCAGGTTACGGTTGCAATAACCGACGCAGTATTGATACCAGATTGCTATAAGACGGGAGGGTTTTGTTGTGACTGAGTTGTCAAAGCTCTGCAGTGAACACTTCAAGCCTGATAATTTTGACAGGACGAGTCAGATTGTCAGGCTTAGAGATGGTGCGACCCCATCTGTCTTCAACTTCCCATGTCATCTCCAAAGAGTAGGTGTATTTTACTCTACATGCTAACAGAGATGTCTATGATTCATATGTAAAACAAAAACGGTAAAACGGTTAGATATTTCTGCATGTATTAGTGATGTAGTGTGTATTAAAATACACTGTGGGATACTAAAACCTTTTCAAGTGTTTTTAATGAAGTTGTTTTTAAGTATTATGTTTATTATATTTTAGCCTGTAGTGACAAGGAACAAACAAACTTCAAGGAAAGCTGAAGACAGCCTACCAGTGGACCTTTCTTAGCATTTTCCTGAAAGTGAACCTCAGCCCAATGATGTGAGTATTTGTAGGCTATTTGATATGTCCCATACAGTTGTGAGCATCATGGCTGTGGTCATATCAAAATATCTCCCTTGCTTTCTGCAACTCTTTTCAGAAATACTCATACACTTATATGTGAATGAGTATATGTTATAAATAAATAAATACACACGTGAACAAATACACACCTTCTTTCACTCACATTCTCTCATACACGCACCCTTTCTCTCTTTCCCATACTCATGATGCTGGCAGTGATATTACGGGTAAGAAATTAAGAATGTGTGCCTGCACATATGCATCAAACAACTGTGAGTGGTATGATATGAACATCACAGAAAATATTTTCATCCTTCTTTCTACTAGGACCACTCCTATGCATTGCCCAATTCTCCTACTCGTCTAAAGGCCAGACTCAGTGAAGCTTTGGCTAGAGTGGAGAGTCTAGAGTGGGAGAAGCAAAATGCAAAGACCCGAGAACGGAGAGCAAAGAAAACTGTAAAGAGTCTTCTGGCTTGGCTTCCATTCTGGTAAAAATAAATTGATAATACCACCTTGAATTGTATATTGTTTACACTCTTTGTCAGACTTTACAAAAGGTAAGGGAACTTTCTAACTAGTCTGTCTAACTAGTTTAACTGAATTTCAGATCTTCAGGTACCTCAGGACCTCTTATCAAAGCTGGGCCATGAATACACCAAAGACCAGAGAGAGTTTGCCCTCACACTCCACCTCCATGGTCCGAAAGCCTACAGTTACCTGAGGGATTCTCTGCATCTTCCCCTGCCACATACATTGCAACGGTGTAGTACATGTTTTTTTTATTACACTTTTTTTTGTGTGTGTGTGTGCGTGTGTGTGTGTGTGAGAGAGAAATAAATTCAAATGAACAATCAAACTTGTTTCTTTATTAAAATATAAAATTCATTAATTTCTACATTTATCAATATGCCATTGTGTGTGTGAGAGAGAAATAAATTCAAATGAACAATCAAACTTGTTTCTTTATTAAAATATAAAATTCATTCATTTATACATTTATCAATATGCCATAGTCTACCATATGTCTTAGTTAGACCTCGTAATACAAAGTATTTCTACATGAAAGCAGAATTTTTCAATGTGTGACAGCGTCCTGTATCATAGCTAAGTCTCTGCCGTTTGTAACAAACCAAACCGTGTGAAAATCCGGTAAAAACTCGGGGAGTTATGATCATTGTAGTTGAGGAATACACCTTCCTCAGTAGAAATAAATGCGGGGGGCGGAGCATTGGAGACCCATCCAAGATGGCGCCGCGTTGATACGTCCGCTCCAATAGGCAGCGTCAGTATATGAGGCGTCTACGTATATTATGTCTATGGCGTCAGTCTATGAGGCGTCTACGTATATTATGTCTATGAGCGCAGATGGCAAAAAGCAACTGCGGCCACCTTGGTCTCACGAGATTACCGTTGCCGGCGCCTAGGTTACGTGCAAGTCGATGGCAAATCGGACACAAAACTTACCGGCATGCACTGCGCACCGATCGTATATGCGCAGGCCTGGCTCATGTCGAACGCACTCTTAGTCACGCGGTGTTACACGTGATTAGAACTGTCTTCACTGGTAAGTCACCATTTATACGACAAAATGTTTTGTTTGTAGCCATTAAAACTGGTCTTTTTAACATTTAGCCATATTGTTTGTTAAGAGCAGTCTTTTTTTAACATTAAGCAAGAAAAGGGTTTTGTGAAAAATAAATTCTAGCACACACCGCGCTGCTTTCTCTTTTATTTCTTGTTTTTTTCCTGGTTCTTTTTGTTGCAGGACATGCCCACAGCAGGACCGTCATGGCTGATGTGAGTATGCCTCAGTTTTACAGGACTGGATTAAAACCTTCACAAAGCTTATCCAATAGCCGTTGTGTAATGTTTAACACTACTTAACACGAGTGTTGTCTCACTGTAGGATTTTAAGAGATACTTGTACAAACAACTGCAAAGGTTTGTATATTTTTGTGAGCTATGGAGCGTCTACATTTTAATACTTTATTTTAAGTTGAATTTGTATGTGGTTTGACAGTGTTGAAGGTCTTCATGCCATTGTAGTGACGGACAGAGACGGCGTCCCGGTTATTAAAGGTATAGCCCCTCAACACACAACCTCTGTTCTCTGTGTTCATTCTGGAAGCTTCTTTGTATCTCACTGACGTGATGATATTTATTTTAAGTAAAGGTAAATATCGATACATTTATTACATTTGTTCATTTGTTTTGTGCCAATCTGATTAGGATTTGATAAAAAATGTATTTACACAATACACATTAACCTTGTAAAGTTCAGAACAATGTGGATATAGAAAAGATATGTGTCTTATTAATTAAAA
The DNA here is from genome assembly GCA_024416835.2 of Perccottus glenii. NCBI lineage: Eukaryota > Metazoa > Chordata > Actinopteri > Gobiiformes > Odontobutidae > Perccottus > Perccottus glenii. Next base: position 1,901,842 of record CM044565.2, on the reverse strand, counting down.
TGAATGTAGCTCAGACTTCCATTGTGTTGCCTCTTTGCAGTTGCAAATGACAGTGCACCGGTCCATGCTTTAAAACCTGGTTTCCTGTCTACCTTCGCTCTGGCCACAGACCAAGGCAGCAAGCTTGGCCTCTCCAAGAACAAGAGCATTATCTGCTACTACAACACTTACCAGGTCAGCCAGTCATATGTAAGCAGTTCAGTAGGGTGGCTCTGCTCGCTCTCATCAGCCAAACACCGCTCATACTTTTGACCTGATTAAACATGAGTCTCCTCTGAGAAAGATCACAAGACACTTTAAGGCTGTGTTTACTAATCATTTATTTCAATTGGCTCATATTAATGACCCAGAGGCCGCCTTTTCAAGAGGTCTTGGCACATGTTTGGTGCGCACCAAAGTTCGTATGGCAGCATTCACACTGCAAAGCAACTGTACCAAACAGGGCAAGTGAGATCACAGAACTAAGTAGACCCCAGTGCAGCAGCAGTGTTTCTAATATACACTCTATTATACATGTGTCCCACACTTCTCCCAAAGCCTTTAGCCTTTCTTCATATGGTTACTATTCTCAGAGTTGGGCCTTCTTAGTAAAAAAAAATACTTTCCCCTTTTTCTGGTTGACTCAAAAGCCTTTTTATTAGGGCTGGGAATCGATTAAAAAAATTAACTAATTAATTGCACATTTTCTGTAATTAATTGCAATTAATTGTGTTTTCCCCCAAGCTTGTTATCATCAATATTTAAATTAGGGCTGGGCAACGATTAAAATGTTTAATCGCGATTAATCGCACAATGTTCTGTGATTAATCGCGATTAATCGCATTATACACAAAATTTAATAATGAATTCAAAATTAGTGTACTGCATACATTTTAAAAGAACTGCTATATGAACAAAAGTGCAATAACATTTGGTTTGCACTTTAAACAACACTTTAAACAAATAATGTGCAGTTAAAACATTTCTTGTAAATCTGAACTTAAACATTAATGTAATCAAATTAAATATTAAAACCAAAAATATTTGCCACTGACAGGGCATTAATATTTTGTTTAGTTTGTTATAGAAAAACAAGTTATGTCCAGAGCTTCAATCATAACATTATAACAATATAAATGTCTCTCGTGTTTTCATTACAGTCAGAGCATGTGAATGCAGTTCTCGCGCGTTTCACACACCCTCTCCCTTTCACTTGCCAAACTCAAGGGTGTATGGGTAATGTAGTCTCTGCTCTTGGTGGGACGAATTAGGAAGCGTGCATTGTGAAGGGCGCTTTGGAAAGCGGCAGAGCAGGCAAAGGATTAAAACCTCTATTAAAACAGATGTCGAAATGAGCGTACCAGTACGCTAAAAGCACGTTCTGGGCGCACGGAGAAGTGGCGGTACTGAGTACAGGTGCGTACCGGCCCACTTAAAGCACTGGATGAGGGCGGCTCATACGTGCAGTCATTCGTCTTTCACCATACTAATCGGCCGACGTTAACGCGCGATAAAATAATTGTCGGCGTTAATTCATTAATGCGTTAACGCGATAAAAACGCGTTAACTTGCCCAGCCCTACTTTTTATAAGTTAAAACGGATTTACATTTGAAGTATTTATTCATCATTTATGTTATTTAACTTTAGTCTTGATTCATGTTGCACATAGGTTGGGCTTTTATCTTATATTGAATAGTTTTCTGTTTTAATGTCTTTACATGTGCTGGTCATAATGAGAATATTATCAAAAAGTTGATTTATTTTGCTAACTCCATTCAAAAAGTAAACTTGTATATTATATTCATTCATTCATTACACAGACTGATATTTCAAATGTTTATTTCTTTTAATTTTGATGATTATAACTGACAACTAAGAAAAATCCCAAATTCAGTATCTCAGAAAATTAGAATATTGTGAAAAGGTTCAATCTTGAAGACCCCTGGTGCCACACTCTAATCAGCTAATTAACTCAAAACACCTGCAAAGGCCTTTTTTAAATGGTCTCTCAGTCTAGTTTTGTAGGCTACACAGTCATGGGGAAAACGTCTGACTTGACAGTTGTCCAAAAGATGAGGAGGGCAAGAAACAAAAGTTCTCTGCAAAAGAGGCTAACTATTCACAGAGCTCTGTGTCCAAGCACATTAACAGATAGGAAAAGGGCAGGAAAAGATGTGGTAGAAGAAAGTGTACAAGCAATAGGGATAACCACACCCTGGAGAGGATTGTGAAACAAAACCCATTCAAAAGTGTGGGGGAGATTCAGAAAGAGTGGACTGCAGCTGGAGTCAGTGCTTCAGGCGCCACTATGCACAGACGTATGCAAGACGTGGGTTTCAGCTGTCGCATTCCTTGTGTCAAGCCACTCTTGAACAACAAACATCATCAGAAACGTCTCGCCTGGGACTGCTGCTGAGTGGTCCAAAGTTATGTTCTCTGATGAAAGTAAATTTTGCATTTCCTTTGGAAATCAGGGTCCCAGAGTCTGGAGGAAGAGAGGAGAGAGACGCAATCCACGTTGCTGGAGGTCCAGTGTAAGGTTTACACACTCAGTGTTGGTTTGGGGTGCCATATCAGCTGCTGGTGTTGGTCCACTGTGTTTTCTGAGGTCCAAGGTCAATGCAGCCGTATACCAGGAAGGAGCTTTAGCAGATTTCCTTTTCAAACAGGACTTGGTACCTACACACAGTGCCAAAGCAACCAGTACCTGGTTTAAGGCCCATGGTATCCCTGTTCTTAATTGGACAGCAAACTCATCTGACCTTAACCCCATAGAAAATGTATGGGGTATTGTGAAGAGGATGATGCGATATGCCAGACCCAACAATGCAGAAGAGCTGAAGGCCCCTATCGGAGCAACCTGGGCTATCATAAAACCTGAGCAGTGCCACAGACTGATCGACTCCATGCCACGCTGCGTTGCTGCAGTAATTAAGACAAAAGGAGCCCCAACTAAGTATTGAGTGCTGTACATGCTCATACTTTTCAGGTAGCCAAAATTTCTAAAATCCTTTCTTTGAATTGGTTTTAAGTAATATTCAAATTTTCTACAGAATGAGATACTGAGATACTTTGGGATTTTCCTTGTCGGTTATAATTATCAAAATTAAAAGAAATAAACATTTGAAATATATCAGTCTGTGTGTAATTAATATAATATACACGTTTCACTTTTTGAATGGAATTAGTGAAGTAAATCAACTTTTTGGTTTTATACTAATTATATGACCAGCACCCGTAAATCTTTTGTGTGATGGTATTGTGTAAAGTACTTTGTAACCTTGTTTGTGCTTTAAAGTAACACTGTAACCTTTAGCTAGTAGCATCACATAATTTTACATCTACATTGTCGTATCAATTTAATAGTTCTCCTGCAGTTGGTAGAATCATGCTTATTTCACTGATACAGTACCCACATCTGGACAGAACTCCAATAGAAAATATAATTCCATGCCATCAGGACAAGCAGACCTGAGTTGAACCCTAGCAGAGTTGTATTTGTACTAAATGCACTAAAATGACTGTTTCGGAAGACATGTTCCTCTCAAACAGTCTGTAGAGGGACCTGCACCCCTAAGGGCTAAACGTTGCGTAGTGTTGCTTTTAAGGTATTATTTTGAAAAGCTATGTGAATGAAAATATAGCTTTTTGTGAAAAAGCTATGTTTTAAAAAATAAAAACTTGAATGTAAATGTAATTTGCTACTTTTTAATTAACTCTTAACCCAGTGTTTCTGCTCATAGATAGTGCAGTTCAATCGCCTGCCGCTGGTCATCAGTTTCATTGCTAGCACTAATGCAAACACCGGTGAGTCTGTTAGTTTTCTAAAGAACTGAACTGTAGGGATGGTACGGTATGAGATTCTGATCATATGATAACCCTGAAGAAAAAAAAAATCGCAGTATGACAGTATTGATTATGTGTATATATATACACAGTTGTGCTCATCATAATAAACATAACATCCCACTCTCCCCCACATACTGTCGTTGTGTCCTTAGGCAAATGTAACATTTATGGAAAATGGCCCAATAAAAAAAAAAAATCGCAATTTCACAAAGCCATGGTAACTTATGAGCACAACTCTGTATGTGTGTGCATGCTTATTTGCGGCAACTTTGATCTGATGTGAGCTGCTGTCATAAGAATTTTTAGTTTATATTAACCAGAGAGACAATGGAGATGGTATACATTTTAGGATAATTGATCAGGTTTAATTGCATATGATGTGGGGCGGCAGTGACTCAGTGGTAGAGTGGTCGTCCTACAACCACAAGGTAGGTGGTTCAATTCCTGCTCTCAACAGTTCATACTGTCTTTGTGTCCTTGGGCAAGACACTTAACCCACCTTGCCTCCAGTGACTGTAACACTGGTAATGTAATGTAAGTCGCTTTGGACAAAAGCGTCTGCTAAATGACTAATGGCGCTTTTCCACTACACAGTACCAGCTCGACTCGCCTCGACTCGGCTCGCCTTTGTTTGGTTTTCCACTGCGTAAAAGTTGTACCTGTACCTGCTTCCTGGTACTTTTTTTCGTATCACCTCCGGCGAGGTTCTAAGCGGGCTGAGGCGATACTAAATTGTGACGTGAACACACGACAGACTGCTGATTGGCCAGAGAGAATCGTCACTGTTCACTGCGTCATCATTGCACGCGCCAGACGGAGTATCCTGAATAACCCCGCCATTTTTAAATAGTTTGGCCAGAGATTGCGTGATAATTTACCCAGTCCCAGACTTTAGTATTATGGCAACTCGGAAAAATGCTCCGTGGACTTACACTCTTGCGTCGGCTTTGAAAAACCAGATTCGTCTCGTAGTCTGAACTCTGTAGTAGCGGGTGTGTGTCGCGTAGAAGATTACGTCACGACAGGTTCTTGCGGCGCCGCTATGACGAGGTACTATTGTGGAGGTACTATCTGCAATGGAAAACGGAGCGAAAAGCGAGCCGAGTCGAGGCGAGCTGATACTGGTAGTGGAAAAGCGCCATAAATGTAATTCTTGCAAGAATGAAGCAAAGAAATAATGGAAAAGGAAGGTTTGCTTGGAAAAGTAAATACATGAGATTTTATATCATGCTGTAAAGGCTGTCTTTCAAATACATGTTCAACAAGTGCTGGTGGCTTCATCCTTAAATAGGGGTCACCTGATTCACCTAATTTTTCAGAAAATTGATGACCTCAATGATTGAATGCCACACTGCTATTTTTTTTTAACACACCCCTTTCAACTAATTGCACAGCCTTAAGAGCGTGCATATAATGAATGCTGGGTCTTGTTTTCTGAGAATCTACTGCACCTACTGGTAACTTGTTTGCCACTTAGTAAAAACCTGGATTATTCTGGTTAGTCACATTGTACTGCTATTATTTTGAATAATACTGTGGGGCGGCAGTAGCTCAGTGGGTATGGCGGTCGTCTTTCAACCGGAAGGTAGGCAGTTCTATTCCCGCTCTCCCCACAGTTCATACTGTTGTTGTGTCCTTGGGCAAGACACTTAACCCACCTTGCCTCCAGTGACTGTAACACTGGTAATGTAATGTAAGTCGCTTTGGATAAAAGCGTCTGCTAAATGAATAAATGTAAATGTACTGTAATTAGCATTTATTTTTTATTGCTAAAATGTGTACATTTTACACACTTCAAGTGACAGTTGCTTCTACACAATGTAGAGAATGTAAAGATCATACAAAAACACACCGTCCCAAATTTCAAGCCAATTACCCAAAAAATTAAGAGTGCAAATACCTCAGAAATGCTTAACAGTCCCAGAGGGTTAAAAGTGTCCTGTTCCTTGCCTCAGTCTGTTAAGCAATTATCCACTCAAAACAAAATGAACCTGTACTATAGGTTTAATAAAAATTAAACCTATTTTAATAAAAATATTTATAAATATAAAGCGAAGGAAAAAGCCAGTGTCGCTGCATGCTACCGTAGCACAGAGCAGAACAGTTGGACCTCACAGAGCAGCAGAGACTACTCCATTGTCTGGTTATAGTCTCCTCCAGACTCCTAAACCTCATTAACTGATTTCAGAGTCCAGGCTCTGTCTGCCTTTGACCAAAATGTATCTTAACTCGGCGTCAGACAGCATCGGAAGCCTGCATTAGTGTGCACTAATTTTGTAATTAATCAACTAAGTTAAACTTCAGCTGTAAAATAGAATAAATGCAAGTGTAACATGAATAATGTTAAATACAGAGGCACTTTATTAAATGTAACTTTAACTTTTCACTTATCAGCTCATATTAAATTAATTAATACCATGAATGCGTGTTTTATAATGGTATTGATACCGTGGCAGTTTATAGCACTGGTTATCGTCCCATCCCTAATAAACTGTACCATGTAGAGGTTTGTGATTTTTGTTTGACTGTGCACAGGTCTGATCATGAGTCTGGAGAAGGAATTGGCTCCACTAATTGATGACCTGAGGCAGGTAGTCGAGGTCACATGACCATGTCCTGTTCAACAGCTCCTCTCATGGACCAGCCGTAAGGAGTGGTGTAAAGATCTTGTCTTGTCAAACTGCTTCAGAATGCTCAAAAATTATTGGTATAAAAATGTGACTAATCCACAGTTAATTTGATAACATTGGCATGTGCAATGATTTCTGTATGCTTTAAGTACTTGTGTGTAACTACCATATACATATTAAATGGGTTTCTTCTGAACAGGAACAAGTGCTTGGTTGGCTTGTGTACAATTCTTTTGTGTCCGGCTGTTATGTCTGTTAGTATTTCTTTAATGTTTTACAGTGAACACCATCTCATACAGTAGAGTAGGTGGTACATTTACATTTATTCATTTAGCAGACGCTTTTATCCAAAGCGACTTACATTACATTACCAGTATTACAGTCACTGGAGGCAAGGTGGGTTAAGTGTCTTGCCCAAGGACACGACGACAGTATGAACTGTGGGGAGAGTGGGAATCAAACCGCCTACCTTCCGGTTGAAAGACGACCGCCCCAGATAGACAAAGATTGTATTATATGACTGCTCATATGCAGTATAATAGAGAATATGGAAAAGTGTGAGACAAGTGTAGTTTATAAATTACAGTAGTTTATGAATATTTACTTCATTCTGCAGGAAAATTTGTAAGAAATTCAACAAGTATAAAGCACTTTCTAACTGTTTATAAAAGTGCTATAGAAAGATTTATCAAATGACTATTGTATCACCAACTGTCCATTTAAATGGCTTAAAGAGTAACTAAACCCTAAACCATCTTTTTTTAGTTAAGATCTGTAAGAATGGGGCCTTATTAGTGCTGTTCACTGATCTGAGTAAAAGTTTTGACATTTGAGTATAAAAGTATATTAATTTTACATTTTATGGTGTAAAACCGTCCAAGTGCTTCTTTCCTCTGGTTGAACGATTTTAGATTTGAGATTGTTTCCTTGTGTGACGTATACTGGCTCGACTAACGGCTCTCTACCCACGCCCCTGGCACGACCCCACCAAACCCTTGGCATTGGCTCACGCCCCTGGTATAAAAACATCTCGTTCCTCCCATAGGGTGTTGAAAACATCAGGCTAGCTATATTAGCATGTACTTGTAGTGTTGCTGGTTGCAACAGCACTGCTGGACTGCATTGCTTTCCAGTTGAGTTGGAAATTAGACGCCAGTGTGCACTTGGCCTGGGACACCGTGAGTTCCTGCTGAGAGCTGGAGTTTGCAGCGGGCATTTTAAGCAGTATTGCTTCTCCAACGCAATGGAGGTGGAAATGTGCTTCTCAAAACAGCTCCCGCTGAAAAGCAACACAGCGCCTAACGCTGCTCCTGCATGGATTCCCACCACCGCAGCAGCGTCCTGAGGTGAGTGAACATATATTTTGAAACACAATTTATGTTTCTTCCCAGTAGAGCCAAAGTTAATTAATCAAATTTGTCATGTTGCTAGTTAG